>OX463862.1:24897708-25219357 GCA_949825065.1 Odontocerum albicorne | reverse complement strand
ATATATATATATATATATATATATATATATATATATATATATATATATATATATATATATATATATATATATATATATATATATATATATATATATATATATATATATATATATATATATATATATATATATATATATATATATATATATATATATATATATATATATAATATATATATATATATATATATATATATATATATATATATATATATATATATATATATATATATATATATATATATATATATATATATATATATATATATATATATATATATATATATATATATATATATATATATATATATATATATATATATATATATATATATATATATATATATATATATATATATATATATATATATATATATATATATATATATATATATATATATATATATATATATATATATATATATATATATATATATATATATATATATATATATATATATATATATATATATATATATATATATATATATATATATATATATATATATATATATATATATATATATATATATATATATATATATATATATATATATATATATATATATATATATATATATATATATATATATATATATATATATATATATATATATATATATATATATATATATATATATATATATATATATATATATATATATATATATATATATATATATATATATATATATATATATATATATATATATATATATATATATATATATATATATATATATATATATATATATATATATATATATATATATATATATATATATATATATATATATATATATATATATATATATATATATATATATATATATATATATATATATATATATATATATATATATATATATATATATATATATATATATATATATATATATTTTGAGATGTACTTGTGTTGTTGTTGTCGTTTTATGTGAAGGGTAGTATAGACGAAGCACAAGTTTCGTGCCTAATCAAAAAGTTCTCAGCTCAAAATCTTATGAATGTGGTTGAAGATAATGTTGTCTCCCAGCCACGCTTTTCAATATATCCAAATCACTTACTCAAAATTGAAGGGTACCATATGAATTAATAAATAAAATCACTTTTCTGTGTACGCATAGTTGGCATGGCAACTTGGTAGCCATAATTAACAATGAGCAATTGATGGGTTTATTTTTAAGGTTATCGATCACGAAAAGACAAACTTTTTACTCACTAATCCTTGGAAGTGGCCACGAACGACTCATTGTATAATTGTTATACTATATTACACTTTAATTGTATACAATGCAATCTAACAGATTTATTACCAAAGGACACTCCATGTTTTTACCAATTTAGGTGGCAATCTATTCCAACCAACCAGACAAAACTAAATAAAGTAAGTTACACTGTCGAAAAAAATATTCAAATAATTATTTATTTGTACAAAATTCATGTAAAGTATAAATATTATGATAAAAGTGACGTAGCATTTTACGAAGAAAAAATAAAGAATTATAGAAAAGAAAAAAAAAGAAAATCTCGTATCAGATCAACCAACCAGAAATATTAAGACAAGAACTTGAGTGAAAATCCTACCGTTTTAAACAAAATTGAGTTCCAACGGGAGCCGAACTCCCAATGTTCGAGTCGAGAGCCAGATGTCTTACTAAGCAGCCTCACCAGTCATCATCAAAAATTTTAATGCGAAAAATTTCTCTAAAAAAAAAAAGCTCACTTCTGTATCACGTGAAGCAGGTATTCAAAGTGTTGACATCCAATTTAAGAAAATGCAAACATAGACGAGCTGTGTACAGTACGCCTGTCGCTTAAAGCTGCTCGCCACACTCCATTATAATATTTAATTATACTCGTATAGAAGTACCAGGCGAGCCGAGTCGGGAGTTCTATTTTGGTGTAGTGATGTCAACCAGCACCGTTTCTGGTCGGATCCAATCATTTGATACGCATACGGTATAAATTAGTTGAGAATAATTATTTGTCAAATCCGAATATAATATATATTTAAAAAAAATGTCATATTTAACACACTTTGACGTTTAGTTGAGATAGATCGATTGAATATATTCAACGATCTTTTAAAGATATTTAATAGAAGTCATACGTTGCTTAAGCGTAATTTGTCATTTGTTTTATCAAACACTTTATTCCACTTTATGTAACGGTATAACCCTAACGGTTTCAAGGTTTTCACATAGTAATCAGGGGAAAAAAATTGATTCCGGTAGGGTTATACCGTTACATAAAGTGGAATAAACAGTGTTTGATAAAACAAATTACAATGTAATTTGTTTTTATCAAATACTGTTTATTCAACTTTTTGTAACGGTATACCTAACCTTACCGGTTTGAAGGCTTTTACATCATCATCAGCGGAGCACAAACAATACTGAATTCTGATCGAACTGGTGCCTACATAAACGCTTCTAATGCTAAACATAATATTCCAAGAATCTCGCCGGTGCTCGCTGAGGTTGTCTCCTCCTTGCTTCCACCCATAGTTCCCAATCCGAATGTTTACCGTTAAAAGCGTGTACTTATGTCGGTACCATTTCGAACAGAATTCAGTCTTGTTTGTGCTCCCAGCGCCCCTCGGGACCAGCCGCCGCTGTTTGAGACAGGAAAGTCTAGCACTCTGTTTATAATGCCTACCCCGAAACGGAAACAGCGTGACGGTATATATGCATCAATGAATTTAATCAACCCAGCACTTCTCATTTGATAGACTAAAAATAATCAGATTGTATTGTGAATATCCTTGGCGTCATTTTTGGTCATGAAATGGCGGCAGGGAAATATGATAAATAAATATATCTTGTAATTTATTTTTATCAAACACTGTTTATTCCACTTTTTTGTGACGGTATAATCCTACCGGTTTCAAGGCTTTCACCTCATCTTCAGGGGAGCGCAAACAAGACAGGGGTGTGCAAACAAGATAGGGGTGCATCGATCCGAACATCTGGTGAACAGTTATATCCCAAAAATCTCTCCGCTCTTGGCTGAAATCGTCCCATGCCTACTTCACCCCTCAGCCCCCAACCGTTGAAGCGTGTATATCGGTACCAGTTCGAACTCAATTTAGTCTTGTTTGCGCTCCCCTGATGATGAGGTGAAAGCCTTGAAACCGGTACGGTTATTCCGTCACAAAAAAGTGGAATAAACAGTGTTTGATAAAAATAAATAACAATATATTTAAACCTCCACAACGCTAATGCCTTAACTATAAACGAAATATATCTTGGTCATATTCGTGCTAAAAAAAATGGAGAAGTTATCAATAAGTTCGGAAATTGACAAGACGTAAGTTGAAGATAAACTATTGTACGACAAAGAAATAACCAGATGAGTCACCATGTGGAACAAATAGATGGAAAAAGACTAACGAAACAAATATACAGTGCAAATTTGAGTGGAAGACGTGGCAAAGGAGGACCAAGAAAAGTATTGTTGGATCAAGAAATCCAACTGTACTTTCTTTGGTCTTCAGATAAGAGAAAAAGACAGGGGAATCATAGGAGTTGTGTGAAAATGATTATGAGATGTGTGTCGAGATAGGAAAGTCTAGCGCTCTGTTTATAATGCCTACCCCGAAAGGGAAACAGCGTGATGGTATATATGATCAATTAATTTAATCAACCCAGCACTTCTCATTTGATACAATAAAAAGATTATTTATTTAGTACCATTAAATGAGAAAACACTCTTCAAAGGCACTCTAACTCGGATCTTGAGCCCTCTTTTATTGATAAAATTCTACTATTGTTGAACATCAAATCCCAAATATGGGTGTATTGCTATTAAAATATGGGTGTATAGCTTTTAAAAGTGGGTGTATAGCTATTAAAATATGGGTGCACAGCTATTAAAATATGAGTGTATGATATAGCTATTAAAATATGAGTGCATAGCTATTAAAATATGAGTGTATGATATAGCTTTTAAAATATGGGTGCATAGCTATTAAAATATGAGTGTATGATATAGCTATTAAAATAAATGTTTTACATTTTTTAAATAAATAATCGGAGGTGTTTGTCTTTATTTGTTGAGATAACGTCAAGTAAACGTAATTTATCAGATTTTGAAACAGGGTGATGTACTCGTTTCTCGTTAATTTCTTCTAAACGAACGATCGTTTACAGGACCTCAACATCCGACAGTTTCAACAGAATAATAAACAAGCAAAGTGTTAAATTACTCGCAATAAGAGGTTACACAACTGTACTGGCGAGGTTAGACCATCACCTCTGATTTATCGAAGCTAATTGTTGACCCAGATAATTAAGAAAAATACCACAAAGAGGTGGTTGCTGCAAGATCTTAACGAAACTCCGTCGAGGTTTGGCAGACACTTGGAAGGTCTGAAGTTGCGAAACTCGATATCTCGAGTGTTAAGATTAACGGAACGTATTTCAGCAAGATACAAGAGTATCCGTTTGCGAAAATTGCAGACTCTTTTTAACTACAGTTAGTTTGCTGAATTATTACAAGTGAATGGATTGGATAATGAGATAATAAATAACATGGCAAATAATTTAACCCTTATCATGGCATTGTAACACCATCATGGCAGGTGTTACACTAATTTAGGGATATTTAAAAAAAATTCAAATATGGCAACACATTCAAATACTATACATGCACTATTGTGTGCAGTGGTATCATCTGGTGATAAATATTGACAACACTACAACCTTTCAAACGAAATCGGGTCAACATGTCTGACAGCGTGGGTGCGTTTTGAAAATTGGGGTAAATAATCTAAATATCTTATTAATCACTACATGTGGAGAAAATATTATTCAAACCCTTTTATTTGTTGATAATTCACCTATGTAAATATTGTTCTTGTTTTAGATTATAGAATCATTTTATAGCCCTTTTTGTGTTTTATATAAAATTGATATTTTGGCAATGTAACGTGGGTGTTACATATAAAAAAAAACTATAAGGAAAAGTTGTGATTTTTTTCCCTCAATTTTCCTTCATAACTTACCATATAACAAGGAATCACTAAAGAAAAAACGTTAATATTTGGATGAATTGAACTTTGCCAAGATAAGGGTTAAGAAAAATTGATGGAGTAATGTTGAGTTTGACCACACCTTGAATTAATTGATTTCAAATGATCAATAATTGTTAAAATTTATCAACGTATTTACGCGTGCAATATTTTGAAAGTTGCAACAATTTGTGCCAACTAACTTTTTCTAAGGGGTGTAACGAGGTGTTTGGACCCATTTTCCCATTTTTTTTATTGGATGTCTTATAAAATGTACACACACTTTTATCTTCTTCCTAGTGTCATGTCAGGTCTGCCCAATGTTGAATATAACCTGAGAGTAGACATCTTCGTCCCCGCCAGCCCGAAAAAGATCCCCAATGCTCCTTATACCAGTCTAATCACGTTTATTGTAGAGCCAGGAGATTTGCCTCCTGCCAACACCTTTTCGACCCTCTATTTTGCCTTGGATGATCAGGTGCAGTAATATGTACTTTGCTCCTCTAAGTACATGACCCAAATAGGACACCTAACGGATTTTAATATTAGTCAGCAACTCTCTATCAACTTTGGCTCTTTAAAGAACCCTCGTGTTGCTGACCATATCTGTCTAGGGTATCTGTAGCATTCTCCGGTGCATCCACATTTTGAATGCTTCCAGTCGGTTCATACTACCAACTTTGAGGGTTCATGATTCCACTCCATGCAATAACACTGACCAAACGTAGCATTTGACTAACCGTTGTCGAAGTTTCAAGTTTAGATTATCTCTCTAAGTACGTAACCCAAATAGGACACCTTTCGGATTTTAATATTCAGCATTGAGTCGACGATGAAAAAAAAAATCAAGAATTAAGTTGTTTTGCATTAAATGTTTCCTTTTGCAGGATCTCAAATATAGATTAAAGGCTTTTTCGCGTCAAGTTTCCCTTTAAAACCTCTCGTCGAAACGATTTAATTTTAGAAAATCGCTTGTGCTTAGTTAGTTTTCCATTAAAAACAGTGTTTTTTTCGCAAGATCGCGACCGGTCACCGGAAGTGCGCCATTTTAACGTGCCGCTTCAATGGAGCGCGTTCTCCATCTTGGAATATGGAACGGAAGTGATTTGTTTTCCCGCGCATACCGCAATGTCGGCCTGTCTACGTTGTATTGCCAGCAATCAGAAATCGAATATCGCCATTTTTTCCCCGTTTTTCCGCTACGTAGGGGCGTAGCGAAACACAGTTTCCCGCTTTTCAACGGATTTGCCAACAGTGTGAATAATTTTTGAAGATTTTTTAATTTATACTTGTTGAAGTAAGTTTTTTATACTTTTCAGAACCTGCAGACATTTAAAAAAACCTTAGATTTGGAATTTTTATTTCCAAAGTTTAGCAAAAAGGTCAATCAATGAATAAGTAATTTTTGTAAAATTTAAATTCAGAGAAATAATAACAAAAATACAATATATACAGTGCCGTTTAGAGATCAAACTCTCCTCAAAGATAACTTGGGATACAAACCCACTATTATTGACAGATTGAAAATATTACAAAATAATTAATTATATATAAGTTGAGTGTAATGATAGGAAGGCGGTGGCTGCGGCTATTAGATTGAATATTTAGATATTTAGAAAAGCATATTTGGCAAGAAAATCGTAGAAAATATACCAACAGAAGATGAACTACAAGGAAACCTTTGTTATATTTCTATATGCAATAGTTACACTTAAGTGTATGTGTTCATATATAATCATACGTTTTTATAAGACCTCAAAAATATGTTTAAATTCAAATACTTCCTAAAGCTACACATGCCACAAAATACCACAAAAAACTTCGGACATCCGATTCCTACACTTAAGTCATCCTCAGTGAGATACAGGCAAAAGCCTAGTTTACTGGGGATACGACAAATGAAAGGCAACAAACCCAGATCCATTAAAATTGTATGCCCAAATCAAATTACCTGTTGTTTTTTCGCAAATTGTGTATATTTCTTGTCATGTGTAATAATAAATAAATAATAAATAAAAAACGTCATGACAAGAGGCCAATCAGTTGGTTTCTAGAGAATTTATAGCCTCCGCATGCTTCTTGCTGGAAGTATAATCAATAGTAGTAATTATTATATAACAACATGAATCTTCTTCTTCCTAGTGTCATGTTAGGTCCCCATAACGTTGAATATCACCTGATAGTAGGCATCTTTGTCCCCGGCTGTCCGAAACGTCATGGATAAGGCCACTTAAAAGGAGTGCAATAAATTAGTTATAGATTATTGAGGTAACGAATTTTCTTACGAATAACACTTTATGGCAATCTTTTACAACCAAGCAGAAAAATAGTCCAACAAATTTGAAGTAAAAATAAGACAGAAACCCGTTTGTAAAAAAATCTGGGTACTAGCGGGAATTGTACCCAGAACCCCTGGGTTACAAGACAAGTGTCTCATCAGATAGGCCACGGAGATCGTTATTCGTCCATATTCTACGCAATGCGCCTTATTCTATTAAACATTGTTTTTCCACAGATTATATAGCAACGCTTTCCAATTTTAGCTAATAACGGTTTGTTGTTTATAGTTAAGGCATTAACGTTGTGGAAGGTTTAAAGACATTGTAATTTATTTTTATCAAACACTGTTTATTCCACTTTTTTGTGACGGTATAACCCTACCGGTTTCAAGGATTTTACCTCATCTTCAGGGGAGCGCAAACAAGACTGAATGCTGTTCGAACTGGTACCGATATACACGCTTCAACGGTTGGGGGCTGAGGGATGAGGGAGGCATGGGACAATTTCGGCCAAGAGCGGAGAGATTTTTGGGAAATAACTGTTCAACAGATTGATAAAAATAAATTATAATAACGGTTTACTTCGCTATCAATGAAATATCGAAAATGTCGATATTTCTCAATTTTCCGCTTTTAGGGGCGTAGCGAAATACGGTTTCCTACTTTTCAACAAACCGACCAATAGCGTGATGTGAAATACTTCGAAGAAATTATTCAAACGACCTGTTGAGGTGTGGTTTATGGTTTTGTTAAATCATCCATCGGCGACACACTCCAGAGGTTTTGATGATTACGGTTTATTATTATTTATGCAACACGGTCACGAGTTTGGAATATGATTGGTTGAAAGATATTGCCTTTATATTTAAACAGATCGTAAATATAATAAGCTGTTAGTCATAGAGGTGGAAAACTACAAAGGAAATATATAAATCTTGATCGATAAAATGAAAAATACGTCTTATATATACATTTATTGTCAAGTCATTTATTTGTTGAGGCTACCAGAAAAGACAGATAACTAAAACTTCCCATCACGAAATGATACCTCAAACATTCGGACTTTAAAACCGCTGAATTAGGCACGAAACTTGAAACTCATCATCGGAAATATTAACAAAATAACTTCAATTAAAGAAAATACCTACTATAGTTTGGAAATTCTTGGATGAACCCTGTGACAGCTCACAAATTTGCCCCAATACAATCTTGTAACGATGTTCAGTAACTTAAATTATTTTATCAACCTTAATATAAGCCTCAATTCTAATAAAAAGCAAGTTATTCAGGTAAATAATATATTACACAAGGTTGTATTGGGGCAAATTTGTGAGCTGTCACAGGATTCATCCTAGATTTTCCGAACTATAGTGATGAATGTCATAAGCAAAAACGCAACTAATGGCAAAAGTTAAGTTTTGAGAAAACTGCAATTTTATGTTTTTCATTGCTGCTTAAAAATGTCGTGATTCATAAACAAAAAATCAGTAAAATGTGATTCATAAGCAAAAACGCAGCAAACGCATAGGCACTTGCTGTCTTTTTGCTTATGAATCACATTTTATTGTTTTTTTTTTTGCTTAGAAAACCCTAGTATTTTGTAAAATTAAAAAATACATTATGTCGATTTTTGTGTTGAAATAAACAGTTTTCTGTATTTTTTTTAATGAATTATGGTTCAGAATTTGATATGGAATATTGCCTCATACTTAGTTAAACTTCTGATTTTTTCCCGTTAGCTGCATTTTTGCTTATGACGGCAGTGTACGTGAGTATTTTTACTTGACAAAAAATTAGGTTTGCGGGTTTGGTTCCCGTTAGAACCAATTATCTACGATTTCTCTTACTTTTTTCTGTTTCCTTTATTTCAAATTATTCTTAACTTATTCCCACCATATTATTTTAGGTCTACCTTTACCTTAACTTCCACTTATATTTGCATTGTATATTTATTTTGTTAGTCTTAATAATGATTAAAATAAAAACAATAGTTTCTCCTTTCATCCTAACATACTTAGTTATCTCTGCATACCCAAAAGGGGCATGGCACGATGGTATACATGTATTGAGTAGGAATACATAGTGTTTTAAAGTATATGGTATAAACCGATGCAGACTTTTGATTAGTAAATGATTAATTACACATAAACATGAGAACTTCACATTGTAAAATTTATTCTTAATCTCTTCATAATTGGATCGTAAATTTCTTATAGTAAAGTAACTACTCGAAATCAAGGCCTAGTTACAGGGCCGTCTCTAGGTAATTAAGTCTAAATTATGACGCAGGATAATACATCTTAATGACCAGTTTTATGAAGCCATTCTATCTAGTGATAGTGCCAAGACATATGATGATGCACTGCGTGTTACGTAACTACTCCAGTGGTTCAGGATTCGAAGGCACGATTAACATTTAATCCAATTTGTTGGAAAATATATAATTTTATGTTATATTTAAGGTACAGAAATTGCAACTATTTAAGGTACAGAAATAGTTATCTGTTGAGACTGGTAATAAGAAGAACTAACTTGGCAAGTGCTCTACCTTTATGACACGGGCTGTCCCTTTTCAATAGAGCCTCGGATATTGAGATCAACATTTCAGAAAATATTTTTCAAGAAAGTATTTTGAGCTTTAATACAAATTGGAATTAGTTGTTTCGACTAAACCAATATTTCTAATTTATTATTTCTTGTTACTGTATATAATTATCTTTCAGTTTTATATGTTATTGGGTTTAACATGTATACATGGTATATAAAGGCTTTATGAAATAAACAAATCAACGGGACAGGAGACAATTTTTTCTCTTGGCTATGTTTTTCGAGCTATCCATTGGTAAATTATGAATGAATAAAATTTTTATATAAACGTTACATTCTATGGTGGAGGAAACCCTTAAAAGGGTATTTTTTTATGAAAAGTATAAAACTATTAACATTTTTATTAGAATAAATTATGAGCAAAATTAAAAAAAAAAATTCATTATTTTTATACATCTTGTAACTTAATGTTTAATTAAGAAGAACAAACATAATTCATTGTAAGTTAGCATGATTAAAAGTTCGGTAAAGAAGTTTGAAACTCGAGTCACTATAATAACATCTTTTTAGTACAATATAAATGCAAATTTTGTCAAAAGAAATCTTATCTATCTTAAAAAATATTATACAAGTTTTCTGAGTAATGAATTTTTAATGAAAGAATCTTCAAAATGTACAGAATAAATTGATGACTTTTATATACATGACAAAAGTTTTATAAATACTTAATTTGTAAACAAACAACAGATAATTTAATTTGGACACACAATTTTAATAGATCTGGGTTTGATGCCTTTCATTTGTCGTGTCCCCAGTAAACTAGGTTTTTGCCTGTATCTCACTGAGGACATATGACTTTAAAAAAATAATTAATATTTCTTTCCAATTTGTGATTATACAAAACCCCGTAGCATAATCTCGTCAACTCGATAAACAGTGACACTCAATTACATATGTATATATCACGAGAATCAAACCCCTCACAGTTTATCACTCCAGATAGACCAAAAAGTTCATCCCATACTGTGCAGCACATTGTAATCATAAAAAACAGACCACAGTCAAGAGTTCGCACAAATACATTAGTTAATACACTAGAAATTCCTCATTATTCCAAAAAACCTTATTCAATTGATTCAAAAAACCTCGAAAGTCTTAAAACATACGTGTATTTGTCATAAATATGAGTTTATTATGTACATACCCTGAAACTGTTATCGTAAAATAATTCCGAATGATTTATAACGCCCCTGTTTCCATTTGTTATCTAGCCGATCTAATCTCTAATTGGCGAAACAAAATATTTCTAAATTTAATTATAAAAAAAAACTGCGTTGAGCGCCAAAATAACGGTTGCAATAATTAAATTTTCGTTAAAGCTCTTTTAAAAATCACATTTCGTGGGAAAAATTGCAAAGTGGGACGGAGTGAGATCGCGACCCGCCATTGTCTGTTTCGTTATTTACGTTTATATGAAAGATAATTTTCCGAGACACCTTTCCAAAACCTTGAATTTTTATCTTTTGTAACTAACTGTACTGAAAAACAAAATACAAATGTTGAAATTTATATATTGAATTGCTATTTGCTAATTCTGAAATTTATTATGTGAATTTAACTGTAATTGGTTTGATTTTGAAATTTGAGCGAAATTCACGAACAGTTCAGGAGGCCTTGAAAGTACTTCTTAGTAAATTTATTGAATTGTCTTTTTTCAATAAACGGCCGTGAAGTTTTTTTCTAAAAATGTTCTTAAATAATAATAAAAATATTTAATAAATAAATAAGTGTAAAATGCATGGCAAAAAATTAAAGATGTATTGTGCACGCGTGGACTTGAAAACGCATATTTTGAAATAATTAGGAGCTAACTAAGAAAAATCTTGAATAAAAATGGTGTAGAAAGTAAATAAATACGCTGTATTGCATCATTATATCAATTATTAGAGTGAACGGTTCTTCAACTGAGGGATTTAGTATTTCTAAACGGGATGTGTTATGTCACCCTGGTTAACACTTGCCATCCTATGATGGATAGTGAAGAACCAGGACTTACATAGTAAAATAATTTTATAGCTAATTACAAAAAATAACCTAGCAGCTTTTGCATAATTTTAATTTAAAACATACATTTTTCACTGGATGCTGAGCGTCCAGCACAGGGGCTGGCGGAATTGTTTAGCAAGTGTTAAAGTTAAAGCAAGTAAGGCAAGTGTTAAATATCTCTCTAAAATTTACTTTCAAAAGAAATTAATGGAATAACCTAAACTGTTAAAAGTCTTACTACCATTTAGATAGTATTTTTTTCCGATGTTGGAAGGGCTACATAAGATACTAAATGGCATGTAGCAATAGAAAACAAAATTAGTTGCGCAACAAAACGAACTGTATCGAAATCTGCTAAATTAACAGTCTACAATAGTATTTTAGTACGAACTTTGATGTTTAGAAGTGAAAAATGGATTTGGAAAAAGGTTGAAGGGAGCCGAAGAAATGTATGTACTGAGAAGAATACACGGGGTGACAATGTATAACAGATTTTGGAATAAAGTGATAAGGGATGAATGTGAACTTAAGGCTGATGTGTTGAGTAAGATGAAGAAGAGCTCTCTGAAATGGTTTGGATACGTAAAGCGAAAAAATGAAGAAATAATAACAAAACTAATATACAGCTCAAGTGGGAGAGGAATACATGGTAGAGGAAGACGTGGAAAGTTTTTTTTTTTATTAAACAAAGTAAATTATTGTACAAACATTTGTCAAGGCTAGCTTACCCATATACACATTTATTACTTAACTAATCTTAATTATATGTTATCATTT
The DNA here is from genome assembly GCA_949825065.1 of Odontocerum albicorne. Classification (NCBI taxonomy): domain Eukaryota; kingdom Metazoa; phylum Arthropoda; class Insecta; order Trichoptera; family Odontoceridae; genus Odontocerum; species Odontocerum albicorne. The sequence goes on along the minus strand of OX463862.1, from coordinate 25,206,697 downwards.
ATGAACTTACTTAATCTTATTTTCCTACATGGCATTTTATTTAATTTTTTTTTAATCTTACTATATGATTTCTTAGAAATAATTAACACCTACATACTACTTATAACTAGATAACAATTCTTACACTAATTATTTAGCAAAATTATTTGTACAAATGAAAGGCGACAAACCCAGATCCATTAAAATAATGTATGTCTAAATTAAATTACCTGTTGTTTTTTCGCTAATTATGTATATTTCTTGTCATATGTAATAATAAATAATAAAAATATCAGACTAGTGTTCTGTTACATCGGAATTGTTTATGATCTTTTTTTATTTTTATTAAACAACATATTGTACAAATATTTGTCAGGGCTAGCTTACCTATATACAAATTTATTGCTTAACTAATCTCATTTATATATTATAATTTATGAACTTGCGTAATCTTATTTTCCTACGTGTCATTCTATTTTTATTTGTTACAATCTTAATATATGATTTCTTAGAAATAATTAACACCTACATACTACTTATAACTAGATAACAATTTTTACACTAATTATTTAGCAAAAACAAGTCCACTCGTTCAGGCTACTTGTATTCCATCACATTCACTCAGACCTTGGTCGTCCCAGCTAATACTGTAGGGTCCACTCAAGCAACAGATAATGCTTCGGGAGCTTGTGCTTATAACGGAAGGGTAAAGACGTGGAAAGTGTGGTTGGATCAAATTAAGTACACGTATATGTTGACAGAAACAAATGTGAAAAGTATGAATTATACCATATGACACGGTATATGGATGTGGAAGACTCGAAATATGTGTGAAGGGGATAGGAAAGTCTAGCGCTCTCTCCTTTCTGCCTACACCAACAGAGAAACGACGTAGCGGTATGTTAGTTGATTTTTTATAAAAAAATGTAACTTCTAATCTAAAGGCTCTATCTAAGCAATGGAAGAACAGTTCAAAATGATGAAAACGTTCAACGGAAGTAAATTTGCATGTAATATCGGAACTTAGGCCTTCGGCCAACGTCATTAACGATGCAGCGCAGATGGGATCATCATGATCCGATAAGCCCCAGCTGCATGACCCAGATCGGAGAGTTTCCACGATGGGCATAGGGAGAACAGCTGAGGTCTTCTTGCTAATTTCTGCATGTTGAATATGCATGCGGTTTCTGACGCAATGATGGCATTAGCTTCCACTATTGCAGTTGGCTGAAAAACGCTCTTGTAATAGATGGTATTGCAAATTGTGGTCTTTTTAATGGAACTGTTTATGTTTAAGATGTTAAGTCCGATGGTTGGTTGACAAATGTGGTGATATGGCATAAAAATTTTACGTAAAAGAGAAAATGTTAAGTCAAATACTTTACTTCGAAAATATTGACAAATAAATTACTTGTATTACTTTAATAAGAAATATAATTGTAACTAAGGAGCGCTTTGATTTTTTATTTGTAGAACGTAAATTAAAATATACTCGTAAATAAACTGAAATTCTTTTGAACGCATTTGAAAAAATATGTATTTTAATTTGTTTTTATCAAACACTGTTTATTACACTTCTCATAACGGTATAACTCTACCGGTTTCAAGGCTTTCACCTCATCTTCAGGGGAGCACAAACAACACTTGCACCTCATTTTTACGTTTTCATCTCATCATCAGGGGAGCACAGAAGAGCACAAACAACAAGTCTTGGGTATCTCCCCTGATGATGTATTTTTCCATGTTATATGTCCTCAGTGAGATACAAGCAAACGCCTAGTTTACAGGGGACACGACAAATGAAAGGCAACCAACCCAGATCAAAACCCTTATCATGGCATTGCAACACAGGTGTTACACTAATTTAGGGATTTTAAAAAAACAGAAATTCTAACGTAATTTCAAATATAGCAACACATTCAAATACTATACAGGCAATATTGTGTACAGTGGTATCATCTGGTGATAAATATTGACAACACAACAACCTTTCAAACGACATCGGGTCAACATGTCTGGACAGTGTAGTCGAGTTTTGAAAATTGGGGTAAATAATCTTTAAATATCTTATTACTACATGTAGAGAAAAATTATTCAAACCATTTTATTTGTTGATAATTCAGCTATGTAAATATTGTTCTTGTTTTAGATTATAAAATCATTTTATAGCACTTTTTGTGTTTTATTAAAATTGATATTTTAGCAATGTAACGTGGATGTTATATATTAAAAAAAACTATAAAGAAAAGTTGTGATTTTTTTCCTCAATTTACCTTCATAACTTACCATATAACAAGGAATCACTAAAGAAAAAACGTTAATATTTGGATGAATTGAACTTTGCCAAGATAAGGGTTAAGAAAAATTGATGGAGTAATGTTGAGTTTGACCACACCTTGAATTAATTGATTTAGAATGATCAATAATTGTTGCAATTTATCAAAGTATTTACGCGTGCAATATTTTGAAAGTTTCAACAATTTGTGGCAACTAACTATTTCTAAGGGGTGTTACGAGGTGTTTGGACCCATTTTCCCAATTTGTTTATTTATTGGGTGTCTCGAACTTGTCCATTATGCCAAGATAAGGGTTAAAAAGCTATGCTCACATTAAAATACCTGTTGTTTTTTCACGAATCTTATTTTAATAAGATTTCTTGTCAAATGTTAATAAATAAATATAAAAAACATTACAGTGGCATACTATTATGTTATAAGGATGCCAATGAGGAGATGCTGGAGTTGGTGGGGCTACATAATATCAGATTCATATTTACTAACTAAAGGATGACCAAATGTCCGAGTTTCGGAACATGACTTCAATCAGGCTGAAAAGGAACCTTCAGATCCTGTTGATATTATTTTGCGTGTTGAACAATCCCAATTCTTCATCGTTTATTTGAGTCAAACTTATCTTTTTTCCAGAATACGTGCATTCTCTTCGATCGGGCAACAAGAAGCTTCTTTGCATCTCATTGTGTATACCTTTTTTTTCGCTCTTACTGACTTCTGACTGACTGTGAAATAACTTCCAGGAGTTATCAAATGTGTGTCAACCTTATTTATGGCACATTCAAGATATAATTAAAAAAATCCATAAAGACAAAACTGATCACAAACTTTGACTTCTGAAAAAAAAAAAACTAAAACGTCAAAATGTTGGTAATCTTTATACATAGAACTACTTCCGTGAAGAAGTAAATATATTTCTTCAACAGCAGAAGTGAATTCCAAAGACGAGAATGGCTTAAGTCTTTGGAAATAGCTTCCTCCGGTGTCTGTCAGATTACGGTACAGAAGGAGGGCTAATTGCCGCAGCCCAGGTTGCGGCCATTAGCGGAGCCGGTCACCCGTGCAGAGTCGCTGACCCGTGACTTCTTACGGAGGTATCTGATGCTGGCGCGGCCCTCGCCTCTCCGTCTCCTCGCGAGCCAGCAGCTCCTTTACTTCTTTGCTTCTATGACGAGCAGCTATTGCCTCGCTTCTTTGCCTCACCAGTTAGACCAGTTAGTTAAGTTTTTTTTTGTATTCATTACGTAGTTTGGCTGATTAATTTGAAGAATGCCCTGCTTCGTAACTTTACAGCAGTAGTAAGAAAAAAACACCCATGATTGACTTAATGCAGATTTAATCACTTTACAATATTATTATTACTACTTTACGTTTTCGTTGTATACATGACAACCTGATGGGCTTATTGCGTGCTTTTTAATATCTTTTAATCAGTTATAATGGCCTCCTTACGTCTACGAGAATCTATAGAATGGCACAACAACACCAACTATGTTTGTGGAGTTTAACCCTTCACCCACATCTCTTACATCCACTACAACTATGGATAGAACCTCCGGCACCACATAGGTCGTTGCAGTCGCAGGTCTTAGTAGGTCCTATTAGAATTAATACCTCATTTTCTTATAACCAACCCCTGATAAAGAAAGGAGCTGAAACTCAAAAACAGTAAAAAATATTAATTACTAACTTGTACACCAAAAACCTAGCGATATGGTCCTTACGTTACAATATTACTTTAAAAGCAAATGAACTAAAAGAGCTGTAAAATTTATTACATAATTGGAACTGATTGCTTTACCAACTTGATAACCAAAGAAGTTAGGAATGACATCACTGACCACCGAGTTACTCAGTTTATTAGTTTGAACATAAATTTAATAGGATTGTTGCAGTCGTTTAAGTATTTATGTGAATTTCTTACAACGAATATTTCTCCATTCCTTATCTAAGATGACTTCACACGTATTTTTGTATTTTCATTTCATTTCACATCTTATTTATTTAACACTTTTATTGCAAATACAATCTGGCGGAATTATTGCCAGGCGGCAATCTCTTCTAATCAACCAGACAAAAGTAAATGAAGCAAGTTACGTGGTCGCATAAATCATTCAAATGACTATCCATCCTCACGAAATCCATAAACATATACGTGAGCACATGCCCACGAACCCCACAAAGACGGACAATCACCCGAACTTTCTTTTTCATATAAAGTGAGATATCATCAATCAAAAGGAAAGGAAAGGATGGTGGAGAGGAAAGGAAAAGAAAAATCAGAAATAAAGCACGTTATTTTACTGACTAGAAATTAAGAGGTTTTTCAGTCGCTTCTTAAAGCATGCCAAGGACGGAACGACTCTTATATTGGTTTGTAACCGATTCCAGAGTCTCATTGTATGGACAGTAAAGGACGACGTAAAGAAAGATGAGCAGTGAACTGGAAAGGCCAATAAACAATATCTTTTTGAGCGTAGCGCTAATCCATGATTGGAAAGACGCTGAAAATTTTTGGCGAGTTAAGAAGGGGCGGCAGGACAGTTAAGGATATTATACAATAGAGACAGTATGTGAATTTTGCGTCTATTTCTAACATTCAACCAGTTCAATGCCATCTGGTAATCAGGTTTATAATAACTTTAACTTATTTTTCACATTAAATTAACAAACAAACTTAAAATTGAAACAATATCGAAGCCAATAGTTTGAAGAATAATAGACTTGTTATTTATTATGAAAGGCCAAGGGAAACCACGGCACTCATTTCCTAAGATGATGTTGATAATTCGAAATTTTTAACTAAGTAAATGGACAAATATTTAATCATAAAATATCTAAAAACTACGGCCGATTATTTTATTTCATTTTATGAAAAAACTCTATTTCTTGCAGATATCGACAGTGGTTGTTGTTAAACACGTAATGTTATGCGATACACAGAGTCGTATCATATATAAGCGTGTTTCACTTAAATTTTCACGCTTTGAACTGTAAAGTATGTTTTAATGTTTAGTTTAAGTGTAGAGTTTAAGTGTTTATGAAATGTTTGGTTTTACCCGCTGTTACCTCGCACAATCGCGTTTCCACTCCTTCGTCATGCATGCGTGTTGTAGCACCATTGGTGTTTTTAACTGAAGTTATTTATTTTTCGCACAATACCACTGTAGCGTGACAAGTAAATGTATTGATAAAATGAGAAATACAACGTGATGGATTAACTGTAGTGAAGTTGTCCATGAGACACTTGCTGCAGTTTTTGAAGACCCCAGTGTCTTGCATAGAAGAGGACTTGATTCATGGACTTCTGTTTACAACGTACAAACAATTCACTACAGTACAATTATTTGGCAGATTATGATATTTATGACCTTTTGATTGATGATATCTCACTTTGTATGAAAAATAATGTTCGGGTGATTGTTCGTCTTTGTAGGGTTCGTGGGCATGCGCTCACGTATATGTTTATGGATTTCGTGCGGATGGATAGTCATTTGAATGATTTATGCGACCACGTAACTTGCTTCATTTACTTTTGTCTGGTTGGTTGGAAGAGATTGCCGGCTGGCAATAATCCCGCCAGATTGCATTTGCAATAAAATTGTTAAATAAATAAACCTATCATTTTATATCCAAAATTTTAATTTACGTACTTTTTCCCTTCAACAATACTTAAATCTACCCTTAAATAAAACCTATAGACATGGAAAAGTCCAGATATCCTCGGCTTATTGAAAACTTTTTGGTAAATCTTTAAAAAAATAGAAGTGTTTGTAGTAATTAGGTTGTATTTCTTTAAAAAAATTGAAGCCCTTGTAGTAATCAGGTTGTATTTCGTTAAACAATTAGAAGCCTTTGTAGTAATCAGTTTGTATTTCGTTAAACAATTAGATGGCTTTGTAGTAATCAGGTTGTATTTCGTTAAAAAATTATAACCCTTTATAGTAATCAGGTTGTATTTTGTTAAAAAAATAGAACCCCTTGCAGAAATCAGGTTGTATTTCGATAAACAATTAGAAGCCTTTGTAGTAATCAGGTTGTATTTCGTTAAACCATTAGAAGGCTTTGTAGTAATCAGGTTGTATCTCGTTGATGCCATGTGATGCTGCCATGTTTCCTGATTTCATCCATCCAGCGTACCTTCGGTCTTCTTCTGGGCCTCTTTATACCTCTTGGGTACCATTGGATTATTTCGGATGTCCGTCGGGAGTTTGACATTCTTGCTACGTGTCCTGCCCGATGCCATTTCATTCTTTTGCATACCTTTATAACGTCTTCTACCTTTGTTATATTGCGAATCCAGAAGATTCGTTAACGCTCTCTATTAGTATATCCCAACATGCATCTCTCCATGCTATTTTGTGCGGTCTGGAACTTTTGTATATTCTTTACTGTGAGCCTCCATGTCTCGCAGCCATACGTAAGCACTGGAATAATACACTGGCTGTAGACCATTTGCTTCAAGGATATTGGGAGATTACTTTCAAAGATGTTGTTCAAGCGTCCAAATGAGCTCCATGCTAGTTTTGTCATTCGTGCTATTTCCTCCGATATGCCACCTACAAAGGAAATAAGTTGGCCTAGATACACATGTTCCTGGACAAGTTCTAGCGGCTTTCCATCCACGTTTATTGGTTTTGGGGTAGCAAAGCTGTTCATCATATATTTGGTTTTTGATATATTCATTTTTAAACCAACTTCTTTACTGACCTCTGCCAATTCTTGCAGTTGGTGCTATGTATGATATAATATATTGGGAATCTATATTTTTCAAGTAAGGAACGGACTCGAAAGAGTTGAATGTTTTCCAATACATTAACCTTATTTCTCCATCGATAGCTTGCAAAACTCTGCCCATGTTCAGGGGTTGACAACTTTTTATTTAAAAAAAAAAACATTGTTGCTTTATTAACTATTGTAGCAAGTGGAATCGAGTTTGTAACTGTGTTATACATACCAGGTATAACAGTTACAAACTCAATCCAACTTTGGAGATGTGAATATCTCACCAAATTACAAGATTTACTATTATATCAAACTTGGAACCTTTATTTTCGGGACCAGTAAGTAACAGCAGGATTTTATTTGATATAATTTATTACAAGATGAACTATTATATCAAACTTGGAACCTTTATTTTCGGGACCAGTAAGTAACAGCGCGATTTTATTTAATATAATTTATTACAAGATGAACTATTATATCAAACTTGGAACCTTTATTTTCAGGACCAGTAAGTAACAGCAGGATTTTATTTGATATAATTTATTACAAGATGAACTATTATATCAAACTTGGAACCTTTATTTTCGGGACCAGTAAGTAACAGCAGGATTTTATTTGATATAATTTATTACAAGATGAACTATTATATCAAACTTGAAACCTTTATTTTCGGGACCAGTAAGTAACAGCGCGATTTTATTTAATATAATTTATTACAAGATGAACTATTATATCAAACTTGGAACCTTTATTTTCAGGACCAGTAAGTAACAGCAGAATTTTATTTGATATAATTTATTACAAGATGAACTATTACGAGTATATCAAACTTGGAACCTTTATTTTCGGGACCAGTAAGTAACAACAGTATTTTATTTGATATAATTTATTAAAAGGTGAACTATCATATCAAACTTGGAACCTTTATTTTCGGGACCAGTAAGTAACGTGGCCGGGAAAAATATCGTTTTCAGTCCAGTAATTGAGACTTGAAGCTATGAACTACTTCAGTAAGCAAGGAAATTACAGTCCGTCATTGTACGTGATGGAAGTACTACCGCATTTACGTAAGCACCAACACTCACACACGTATAGCGTGCGCGAATATTGCTACCAGAAAAAAAATCTCAGCTAGACTAGGACGCCTTTTTTTATTTGGAAACCATCGGAAATTGAACCCGAAAGCCTAGGTGTAACGTATGAACGTGGTTGAAACGAAAAAAAATAAGTGAAAATCTGTTTTCTTTACCTTATCCAACATGAACACAGTCTGTTGGTGATGATAATGATCGCATATTTATTTATTAAACACTTTTATTTCAAATATAATCTAGTGGGATTATTGCCAGACGGCAATCTCTTCCAACCAACCAGACACAAGTAAGTTCAGCAAATTACATGGCCGCAAAAAAACATTCAAATGACTATCTATCCCCACGAAATCCATGAACACATACGTGTTTACCTATATGCCCACAATTCCCATAAAGACTAACAATCCCCTGTATGTTTCAAATAAAGTGGGATATCATCAATCAAAAGAAAAGGAAGGGATGGTGGAGAGGAAAGGAAAAAAAATCAGGAATGAAACGCGTTATATTACTGACTAGAAATTAAAGGTTTTTTCAATCACTTCTTAAAGCATGCCAAGTGTGGAGCGAGTCTAACATTGGTTTGCAACTGATTCCAGAGTATCGCTGAATTGACAGTAAAGGCGTAATGACGTAAAAAAAAGATTGATAATTGTGGATGGAAACAAGACACATAATTATGGATGGAAACAAGACACATAATTGTGGATGGAATCAAGACACAAAATTGTGGATAGAAAGAAGACATAATTGTGGATAGAAACATTTTTTAAAAACCTGTGTGTCAAGAGGATTTGAATGCCAACCTTCCGGACTGAAAGACAAGCGTCTTACTAACTAAGTAATTGAGGTCACCGGTTAAGTCGACTGAAAAATATATCAAAAAGAATATGAAGGCTTTGATCGACATGCTATGGAACGAGGAAGCAATCGAGCTGTAATTCCACCTACACTTGTAAATACTAAGCCATTAAACACTGCCAATATTAGCGAGGCTCAAAATACACTTCGTGGAAGTCAAATGTACTCGCGGAATTTTTCTAGTCGGTTCAAAACTACTTGTTAACGAATTTTACTCCCAATAGATGCTCTCGAGTACATTGACGACTTTCGTAACCTAATTGATAAGACGTTTGTTTTCCAGTCCGGGAGTTGAGGAATCGATTTTCGTTTGTATCCAGATTATTCAAAAATAATTCCAGTCTGATTTTATTTCATCATTATTTAATATCTTTCTGGTTCATATGAAGAGATTGCTACATACTATATATTATAAATTAACCCGTTGTACTGCATGCATAATTTACTAGCAATATGAATCTCTCCACCATCTCTTCCTTTTCCTTTGATTAATGATATCTCACTTTCTATTTTATTTGTTTATTTTATTTATTTTATTTATTTTATTTATTTAACACTTTTATTGCAATACAATCTGGCGGGCTTATTCCCAGGCGGCAATCTGTTCCAATTAACCAGACAAAAGTAAATGAAGCAAGTTACGTGGTCGCATAAATCATTCAAATGACTATCCATCCCCACGAAATCCATAAACATATACGTGAGAACATGCCCACAAACCCCACAAAGACGGACAATCACCCGAACACTATTTTTCATATAAAGTGAGATATCATCAATCAAAAGGAAAGGAAAGGATGGTGGAGAGGAAAGGAAAAGAAAAATCAGGAATGAAACACGTTATTTTACTGACTAGAAATTAAGAGTTTTTTCAGTCGCTTTTTAAAGCATGCCAAGGACGGAGCGAGTCTTATATTGGTTTGTAACTGATTCCAGAGTCTCACTGCATGGACAGTAAAGGACGACGTGAAAAAAGAAGAGCGGTGAACTGGAAAGGCCAATAAACAATCTCTGTTTGAGCGTAGCGCTAATCCATGATTGGAAAGACGCTGAAAATTTTCGGCGAGATAAGAGGGTGCGGCGGGACAGTTAAGGATATTATACAATAGAGACAGTATGTGAATTTTGCGTCTATTTCTAACATTCAACCAGTTCAATGCCTTCTGATATGAAGTTATATGATCGTACTTTCGTAGGTTGAAAATAAATCTTAGGCACACATTTTGAAGACGCTGTAATTTGTCCAGCTGTTCCTCTGTAACATCCAAGTAACATACGTCCGCATAGTCCAGAATCGGAAAGAGCAGAGATTGTACGAGTAAAATTTTGTTTTTAGTTGGTAGAAATCTTTGCAACACTTTAAGGGAATGAAGGCTGAAAAAGATTTTACACATGACAAGAAATATACGTAATAGACGAAAAAACAACAAGTTATTTAATTTGGACACACAATTTTAATGGATATGCGTTTGTTGCCTTTCATTTGTCGTATCCCCAGTAAACTAGGATTTTGCCTGTATCTCAATGAGGACACGTAGCATGAAAAAATAAATCGATACTTCTTTCCGATTTTTTATTATATAAAACCCTGTTGCACATTCTCATCAACCTGACAAACAGTGACACTCAATTACATATAAATACATCACGCGAAATCAAACTCCTCACATTTCATCACTCCAGACAGACCAAAAACATTCATCCTACAATGTACCGCACATAATCATAAAAAAGTATAATATATAAAAATATAAATATAAAACAACAAAAAACACCACACTCAAGAGCTCACATAAACCTCTTCCACAAGTCATTCCTCTTGCAAGCCCAAGTACTCAAACTCCTGTCGCAATAACAACCACGCTCCGATCGACTGCCTAAAGTGTTTTCCTATGTCATGGGAACTAAATAGGCATATTTCCTTTGGACAAAATATGTTTCAACTCTAGGGATGGTGAACTCTAGGGCATGTGGTCACGTATGTGTTCATGGATTTCGTTGGGATGGATAGTCATTTGAATGATTTTTGCGGCCATATGACTTGCTTAATTTACTTTAGTCTGGTCGGTTGGAAAAGATCGCTAGCCAGATTGTATTTGCAATAAAAGTGTTAAATTAAGAACTAACTTGCTAAGTGCTGTTCCCTTGTTTCACGGGCAGTGCCTTTTGAATATGATCTTTATATTGACATATTTAACATTTCAAATAGGATTCAAAGCATTTTGAGCTTTCTTAGTAATGCGAGTTAGATGTTTCGGCTTTACAAATATTCTTAATTAAGTAATTTTTATTTCTTTTTACTGAATACAATTATCTTCACAGTACGTTTGTTATTGGGTTTAACCTGTATTTGTAAACGTTACAAAATAAATAAATAATTTCCCCTGTTTTTTTTGTATAAAAACACTAATTCTTCCCTTAACACTTGCCTTACTGTGCTAAAACATTCCGTCAGCCACTGTGCTGGATGCTAAGCGTCCACTGAAAAAATATATGTTTTAAATTAAAATTCTGCAAAATCTACTAGGTATTTTTTTATTATTAGCTATAAAAATCATTTAATTGTGTATTAAAACAGAGATATTTATGAGTAAAGGAAGACCCATAAAAGTGTGGTTGGATCAAGTAAAAATAAATAATAATAAAAGGGTGATTTATATCAAAAATCGGAAAGAAGTATCGATTTATTTTTTCATGCTAAATATTCTCAGTGAGATACAGGCAAAAGCCTAGTTTACTGGGGATACGACAAATGAAAGGCGACAAACCCAGATCCATTAAAATAATGTACGTCCAATTTTTTTTTTTCTTTTAAAGAATAGATATGACCGAAGTCATAGGTATCCTTATGCCATCGAACACTAGGCGGAAAAAGTGCCTGTGTCGTTCGAGGAGAGTAGCACAGCGCGGGGTTCGAACCGACGACCTTCCGCACGGAAGTCCAGTGCGTTATCGCGCGACCATGCACCTCTGAAATTACCTGTTGTTTTTTCCCTGTTGTTTTCTCCCAAATTATGTATATTTCTTGTCATGTGTAATAATAAATAAAATAAAATAAAATATATCGCCGTTTAGAGAGCAAACTCTCCTCAAAGATGATTCAACTCGAGACTCGAACCCCCTATTATAAAAGTGTTGTATGAGAAGGTATATGGATGTAAATGAAGCGAAATTTTTGTGTCATAATAGGAAGATATGTCGCGCTGTCCTCTCTGCTTGCCCAAACAGGCGTGATTATATTATGTGTATGTTATTTAAAAAAATATTAAAAAAAAAATTTAAACCGCGTATACGTAAACCGTGTAAATAGCGTAAAAGCAACGTGTTATACAATAGCCGTGTCTAGAGCGGTGGTATCGCGGTACCGCGGTACCGCAGTGTGAACCGCGCCAAGCGACTCGGCCACGTCCGCTCCACAAGCGGGACACAAGCTCCCCCCCCACCACGTGCTTCACACCCGTCGCATAGCCGTTGCGAAACGATTATATAATGTATATTATTTTGAGTGTTACCTTTAACTTTTATATCCCTTCATTATTATTTGTGTTTACACGTCGCACCGTTCATTGACGGCTCAGGGATAATTCACACGGAGCAATAATCAAGGTACGAATAACATACATTGACAACCTCCGCGACTTCGTTTATAAAACGTCAGTTTTTAAACCCTGGGGTTACGAGTTCATTCGTATTCTAACTCAGATTTTTTGTATCAACCCTTCCTGTCCTGTGATGTGTAACTAGTACACATTGCTTCTAAAAACTTTAATATCTCTATAAATATAATAAATACTAGGTTCAGATTTTAGGTATTCCTCCGTAATAAAATTACGCATTGAATGAAAAAAATAATATTACTAATAATTAGCACTTATCGGCCACATCAGAGATATTTTGTGAAAATCGGGAATAAATTCAACAATACAATCAAACGTCTGCCATTCCAGTGTATGACGTAGGTATATTCATTCTAAAAATCCGTATGGGTGAGGAAGTGACGATATTCACGTCTCACTCTCACTCTACTTCGGTATATGGGGACGCAAAAAACAGAATCTCAATTTAGTTGCTTCTCTCGTTTAGTAGCCAGTCGGCTTTCGTTCGAGGTGGTTGTTTCGCCCGTTTTGTGAGCAATTAAATTTCAATTAATATCACTTTTGACTTCAAATTTAATTAATTTAAGCGATTGGCTATGAATATTCTTATTTTTCCAATTTTAAATCGCACATTTTTACGTGTGTATTGAATACACATTACCGGAACGCACAGATTTTTTTAGCACAGGAAAGGAAAGGTTAAACATACAACGCACTCTCTTGTCTTATGTCCCTCCGGTCCGTAAGTTTGCTAAGGTTTTCTTACTAAATGTGTCATTATAAACATATACAGATGTGACCGCAGCCAACCCCTTCGTATCCTTAAATTATACTTTTTTCTGATCTTTTTTTTTGTATTTTTTATATCAATAATAGTATTGTATTGTCTTACACTTTCGTTGTATACAGTAAAACCTGGTGGATTTATTGCAATGTGGCAACCTCTTCCAATCAAACAGGAAGTTGTTTTTATTTGGAGGAGTTAGCCAATGGGCAACCTGGCTTATGACGCACCAGATTTAAAACCCCGGGATTGTGTTTAGACTCTCTGAAGTGGTTCTTTGGAGACTCACTTCTTTGCCTGTTCCCTCAGTGCATACCCCAAAAGTGTTCATCATTTTATTGCTCTGAATATATGTAATGTGTTTTCAATGTTTAGTGTATGGATAGGACAAGGAATGCGTTCGCGCACGACTTTATTGGAAGCGCCCCGTCATTTACCTTACAACAGGATAAATTGCGCTAAACTGGAAGATGTTAAAGTGGCCTTGATAAACCTTTTTAAACAAATCTTGATTCCAGTAGAATTTGAATCCGTAAGGGCTTTTTGTTATCTATGGGCCAAATTCATAGTCTGACCTTAATACTAATCTTAACTTATTTTCAAAGGAAGAAATTAGTATTTAAAGTTAAATTTGTTAAATTATTTGTCATATTTTGCTAAAATAGGGGAGTAACTTGGTTTCATTACCTCCCTTCATAGTTTGGATAGTAGGTATAAGATCACACACAATTTTAAAGTTAAATATTAGTATTAAGACCTAACTATGAATACGGAACGATGTGTTTGATTGTATTGATATATATTTTTATTTGGTTATAATTTATTCTTCTTGTCGTGCCCTATCAGGTCCCCCCGACGTTGGCAATCACTCTGGCAAAGGCTTCTCTGTCTTGCGCAACCCAGAACAGGTCCTCCACACGCCCCATCCCCGTCCAGTCTCTTATATTGCGCAGCCAAGATGTTTGCCTTCTACCAGGACCACGCTGCCCCTCGATCTTGGCCATCAGTATCAACTGGAGGATTTCGTACTTCTCTCCACGTAAAATGTGACCCAGATAGGATATCTTGCGGACCTTAATTTCTGTCAGCAGCTGTCTACGACAATTAGCTCTCCTCAAGACCTCCGAATTGGTGATTATATCAGTCCACGGTATACGAAGCATTCTCCTGTACAACCACATCTCGAACGCTTCCCACCGATTCATAGTATGAACCTTCAGCGTCTATGTTTCCGAGCCATACAGCAGAACATACCAAACGTAGCACTTCAACATTCTCTGCCTTAGTTTCAGATTCAATTTATCATTGCAGAATATTGTTCTCATTCTGTTGAATTAACTATGGGCTACTTCAACCCTACACTTCATCTCCATATATAATTGAATTGTTTTAAATTGTTTTCCTCTAGTTTTAGGGTTATTTTTATTGATAATTATTGAAACTCTCACTACTTGCATTTTTTTTAAGATTGTTATAAGGTACATTGTACCGATTAATATTGTTATAAGGTTACATAAAACTGTTAAAAACCTAGGAGTGCTAATAGATAACACTCTCTCATGGCGAGATCAAATAAATGAGGTAAGCCGAAGGATCTTCTTCAGCCTTCATTCCCTTAAAGTGTTGCAAAGATTTCTACCAACTAAAACCAAAATTTTACTCGTACAATCTCTGCTCTTTCCGATTCTGGACTATGCGGACGTATGTTACTTGGATGTTACAGAGGAACAGCTGGACAAATTACAGCGTCTTCAAAATGTGTGCCTAAGATTTATTTTCAACCTACGAAAGTACGATCATATAACTTCATACCAGAAGGCATTGAACTGGTTGAATGTTAGAAATAGACGCCAAATTCACATACTGTCTCTATTGTATAATATCCTTAACTGTCCCGCCGCACCCTCTTATCTCGCCGAAAATTTTCAGCGTCTTTCCAATCATGGATTAGCGCTACGCTCAAACAGAGATTGTTTATTGGCCTTTCCAGTTCACCGCTCTTCTTTTTTCACGTCGTCCTTTACTGTCCATGCAGTGAGACTCTGGAATCAGTTACAAACCAATATAAGACTCGCTCCGTCCTTGGCATGCTTTAAGAAGCGACTGAAAAAACTCTTAATTTCTAGTCAGTAAAATAACGTGTTTCATTCCTGATTTTTCTTTTCCTTTCCTCTCCACCATCCTTTCCTTTCCTTTTGATTGATGTTATCTCACTTTATATGAAAAATAGTGTTCGGGTGATTGTCCGTCTTTGTGGGGTTTGTGGGCATGTTCTCACGTATATGTTTATGGATTTCGTGGGGATGGATAGTCATTTGAATGATTTATGCGACCACGTAACTTGCTTCATTTACTTTTGTCTGGTTGGTTGGAAGAGATTGCCGCCTGGCAATAAGCCCGCCAGATTGTATTACAATAAAAGTGTTAAATAAATAAATAAATAAATATAAGGTACATTAAACCGTTTAATATTCTTATAAGGTACATTGTACCGTTTAATATTGTTATAAGGTACATTGTACCGTTTAATATTGTTATAAGGTACATTGTACCGTTTAATATTGTTATAAGGTACATTGCACCGTTTAATATTGTTATAAGGTATAGTGTACCGTTAAATATTGTTATAAGGTGCATTGTACCGTTTAATATTGTTATAAGGTACATAGTACCGTTTAATATTGTTATAAGGTACATTGTACCGTTTAATATTGTTATAAGGTATAGTGTACCGTTAAATATTGTTATAAGGTACACTGTACCGTGTAATATTGTTATAAGGTACATTGTACCGTTTAATATTGTTATAAGGTACCTTGTACCATTAAATATTGTTATAAGGTACATTGTATCGTTTAATATTGTTATAAAGTACATTGTACCCTTTAATATTGTTATAAGGTACATTGCACCGTTTAATATTGTTATAAGGTACATTGTACCGTTTAATGTTGTTTTAAGGCACATCGTACCGTTAAATATTGTTATAAGGTGCATTGTACCGTTAAATATTGTTATAAGGTGCATTGTACCGTTTGATATTGTCATAAGGTACATTGTACCGTTTAATATTGTTATAAGGTACATTGTACCGTTAAATATTGTTATAAGGTACATTATACCGTTTAATATTGTTATAAGGTACATTGTACCGTTTGTGAAAATAAATGAAGTAATTTTGGAATGAAAAAAAAAAAGAGAAAATTTAAGTTCTTGACATAAAATGAAAGATACTTATGGAGCTGAATTATGTTATAATTGAATTATGTTATAATTGATTTCTAGTTATTTTTTACAAAATAAATGACTAAACAAACAATACCTTATTTCCATCCAAACTAATCGCTTACCCATTGTATTTCTCATTGCTTCGTCACCAAAGAGCTGACCTGTGGTATGTGTGGTAATATTATGAGTAATGAGTGTGTATTCTTGCTTATGCAGTTTATGTAGAGTTTTATACCAACAGATAAACTCGTAAAATTACATAGTTCACTCCTGTACAAAATAAATAAAGAACCCCAATAAACTCAACAAATGTACCAGCATGGCGTTTCTTTCAGTCGCGTAGCTACATGCACAAATCATCACACGACGACCTCGGTAGTCTAGTGTTAGATTATTGACTTCCACCCGTGGTTTCGGGTTCGAATCCCGATGGTACCAAAAAAAAATGGATGCGAGTATGATAGCAATACTTGTACGCGCCGAGTGGTAGTTTTGTCAAAACATTTAATGACGGACAGCGAGTTTATAAGCTGTAGGCGCGATTACTGGGGATGAAGATAATATTGTCTCCGAGCCATGATCTTTAATATGTCTAAAACACTAATTCGGATATATTGAAGGTTACTCCATGAAAAAAGGGGCGTAGTGAGGGTCTGCATATGCTATGATATGTGAAAGTTCCAATCTTATGACCGCAGCCCCTACCTTCCTATCATTATCATTACGCATCACTTGTTTATTTTTTTTGTATTATTTTACTCTGTCAATATGAGTGGGCCAGATTCGTAGGTGGAGCACCTTTGAGGAGAGTTTGCTCTCTTAATGGCGCTATACAAATTATCGTTTTATTATTATCTGTGCTCGGGTACAATACATAAAATTTGCGCACCCTTTGTGTAAGCGAAGTGCTATTTGGGATTAATGTCCTAAAAACTAAAAAAAGTGTACACATGTAGAAAAGGATAAGAATCGAGATAGGAAAGATTGGCGTTCTATCATCTCAGCCTTTCCCGATAGGGGAATGTCGTGATTGTATATATTTATAATAAAGTTACAATATTCTGAAAAAATGAATTAATATAAATTTCATTAATTAATCATTTAAAAAGTTTATACTGCATTTTCCATGTATGAAGTGCATAAAAAATTTACAATTGAAATTTTCGGTAAAAATATGGACAATTGGGTTCCAGCAGGAATCGAATCTTAACTTTCCGAGTTGAAAGATGTGCGTCTTACCACTTAAACCACAAGTGTGACATGATAAAGGGGGTTGGTGTTCTATCTACTCGTATGTGTATAATTAATATTGTTTGTTTGTTTCGAAGTTTTTTTTTATTTATTAAAACAATTACCACATTTACGAGAATGGCAAATACGTTGTTTCACTGGACAGAGTTTAATTTATGCTCAAATCACCAAACTTGGAACGATCAATGTATGACATAAATGAAGTTCACAAGGGTGTGACAGTGATACGATGTTAGGATGGGCACCATTCTACCGTGAATCGAATCAACATAGTATCATGTAAACCCCAACCACAAAACGAGTTTTTTTCAAACGATAAACGACTTTAAATACAATGTCGTTCAACAACAACTTAGGTACTTTTTTGTCTGTCGTTTCGGAGTGTGCGTTTGAACCATACCCACTACTCGGCCGAGTTAAAGGGCACACCCTTCCTGTTTGGACTAGTGTATTCTGGCATACAATTATCGTGGAACATAATCGATTTGCGCCGCGGGTTTCTTTTTGTAAGTACAACAGTTTAAATTGTCGTGATAAAGGAGTTATGAAAGAAAAAAATTGAACACAAACATACTCTGTCGGGGTAGGCAGGGAGGACAGAGAGCAAGACATTCCTATCACGTTACAAATACTTAGTTCTTCTACTTATAAGTATACACTTCATACAACTTTAACGATTTCACTATCTTTTTATATTTAATTTTTTCAAAATATGATTCCCTTGATCCAATCATACTTTTCTTGACCATTCTATCACACACCTTCCACTCACATTTGCAATGTATTTGATTTATTAGCATTTCTTCATTCATTTGAACCACATGCTCAAACTATCTAAGAATGCGCTTCTTTATTTAATTGATACATCAACCTTAAGTTCACATTCATCTCTTGTCACTTTAATTAGTTTTCTGTCATACATTGTCACCCTATGTATTCACCTCAACATTTATTCGACTCTTATCAGACTTTTTCCATATGCAAGTTATACTCCCGTATATTAAAATTTGTAGAAATAAATCATGCTATTAATTTAATTTTTATGAATTAAATTTATTATTTGAAAGACGATTGTTTTACAACCAAGGAATCACGGCGTCTATTTCCGATAGAATCCAACTCATTGAAAAAAAAAAGGTTCCGTCTCGATGTCACTTCTTTAAAACCTTTGTGGCTGGCTGATTGGAAGAGATTGCAACAATTCAATTAACCTACCAGTTTATGTGTTTACATAAAAAATGTAATTCAAACACAATCAAATTTATAATTAAGTTTGAAAATTAATCACGACAGTTAACAATAACTGAATTTGTAAAAAAAAAAAAAAAAGGAGAAATACGAAGAGAGGGTTGCGAGTTCAATTGCCACTAAAAATCATTAAAAAAAAAAGGATTCTAAACTGTCACCTTAGGCCTCCATTTTTATGGTTGGTTGAGAGAGATAGTCATATACCAATAAACCCGCTAAGTTGTGCTTTATACTGAAATTATATCATCAAAATGGTGTATTACTCGTATTTCCCTTTAATATCATTTCCCCGTCAACTTATAGTTAAAATATTTAATAACTAAATTATGACATTAAAAAAAAACCTCATAATATTATTTATAAAAAAGCAAATTATCTTTTGTTCCCAAGCAACATTATCAATCATTTCGTTACGACTTCCACTCATCTTCCAGTAGCCTTAAAAATCACGATAACCCATGATTTCGCAACATCTCCAAATTGGCAGTGCCACGCCTACAAGTTGCAGCAGCGAACGGAAGATACACTTTTCCACGGACGTCTGTGAATGATTGAGATGGGGAATGCAGCTGAGGAAGACGAAGAAGTCTTCTTCATTACAGCCGGTCGCAGATGTAAAGCGGTTTTACGACCGAGAAGACGGACAATGTAGCTGCCCATTATGGTGGGTCGGCAATAACTTAGCCGAGTGGTAAACCGTGGTCAGGCTTCGTGTCAATCCTATGGCTGATTGTCCATCTTTAAGAAATAAACTCAATTTTATTTACGAGTATATAGAGCTTATTTTGAAAGCAGGTAAGCTATGAACCTGGTCTTAATCAACCATCAAATCAACGAGAGCAACCTTAAATATGTGAATGAATGTTACAAAAGGCGATGGCGATGAATGTTACAAAAGAAACAGACAAGAATAAATGATAATAACAATAATAAGATAACAAAATAAAGGTATATAACGCCATTAACCCTTCCTTCCCTGTGATGTGTAACTAGTACACATTGTTTCTAAAAAATTTAATATCTCTATAAACATAATAAATACTGGATTCAGATTTTAGATATTCCTCCGTAATACATTTACGCATTGAATGAAAAAAATAATATTAATAATAATTAGCACTTATCGGCCACATCAGTGATATTTTGTGAAAATCGGGAATAAATTCACCAATACAATCAAACGTATACCAGTGTGTGCCGTAGGTATATTCATTCTAAAAAACCGCTATGGGTGAAGAAGCGACGTTATTCACGTCTCACTCTCACTCTACTTTGGTATATGGGAACGCAATAAATAGAATCTCAGTTCGCTCGCTTCAGTAGCTCTCGAGCATCCATTTGAGGCGGTCTCTTCGCCCGTTTTGTGAACGTCGGCCGATGTTTTTTTCATGTTTTTCAGCAATTAAATTTAAATTATTATCTTTTTTGACTTAAAATTGAATTAATTTAAGCGATTGGCTATGAATATTCTTATTTTTCCGATTTTAAATCGCTCATTTTTACATGTGTATTGATGTGTATTGAATACACAGCACCGGAACGCGCGGATTTTTTAGCACATGAAGGGAAATGTTAAGGGACAATATTCTCCTTAATAACGTTATGACTTGGGATTCGAACCCATATATATCGACTCTTAATTGACAAATATTAAAATAAAACAAATCGAGTGTAAGGATAGATCAGTGGTGTCTATGACTATAAGGTTGGGTACTTCTTCGCATCTGCATATGTTACGAAAAAGTTTGGTAAGAAAACCGCAGAAAGCATACCAAGGGAAGATGAACTACAAATAAACCTTTGTTAACCTGGTAAGTGCTTGTAACAGCAATAATTTGAATAAAATAATAATTTGTATAACACCTTTCTAGAGCAGAATCTCCTCAAGAGCGCTCTAGTTCGGGAAACGAATTTTATATTTTTTAAAGATTAAAAATATAACATTTAATAAATCAATTGAGTATAAGGATAGGAAGGTGGTGGCTGCAGCCTTAAGATTGCGTAGTAAGCAAACTCCCCTTAAGGGAGCTTTAGCTCGGGAATCAACCAACTATTCTTACCAGATTAAAAATATTACAAAATAATCCAGATAAGTTTTGTAAAAATAGGAAAGTAGTGGTTGCGGTCAGTAAATAAAGTAATTCCTCGCATCCGCGAATGTTTAAAAAACACATTTGTTAAGATAACCACAAAAAACTTACCAAGGGAAGACAAATTACAAAGAAACGTTTATAGTCCCTTGGCATGCTTTAAGAAGCGACTGAAAAAACTCTTAATTTCAAGTCAGTAGAATAACGTGTTTCATTCCCGATTTTTCTTTTCCTTTCCTCTTTCACCTTCCTTTCCTTTGGATTGATGATATCTCACTTTATATGAAAAATAATGTTCGGGTGATACCAGCTGATACCGTCTTTGTGGGGTTCGTGGGCATATGCTCACGTATTTGTTTATGGATTTCGTGGGGATGGATAGTCATTTGAATGATTTATGCAACCATGTAACTTGCTTCATTTACTGTTGTCTGGTTGGTTGGAAGAGATTGCCGTCTGGCAATAAGCCCGCTTATTTGTATTTGCAATAAAAGTGTTAAATAAATAAACAAATAAAAAAAATAGATCTTCCGATATGTGATAGTAATACCTTCAGCTTTAGACGGAGTGTAATTTATGTTTTATATTGTTTATATACTCGTACAATCATAAATTTGGTTAAGACAGCTTAAAAATGATTTTCTTCAAGTGCTGCCTAAAGCTGCACATGCCACTCATATCTCGACCAGATCATTCTTCGCCATAGGACTAACAATGACAAAAGCCTTGTCGCCATAGGACTAACAATGACAAAAGCCTTGTCGCCATACCCCACCCTATTAGATCGGTTTGGAACAATTAATTTAAACGATGAAGATGAAATCGACCTCTAGTGCTATTTCTCTCCGAAGTTATATCTTTCAGACACAGATTGGTAAGATACAATGAAGACTTGCCATTGAGGGACTTAAATACAAATACACAAAGTTAGACATCAATTCTTTAGCGACACTTGAGCCATTGTAGACTTTTAAGTGGACTATTCTGACAATATATACGACATTCATACGAGTACATTAAGGTAAGCAACTGCATTGAGAACAGACGAACCACGAGTTCTGTGCCTACTCCAGTGGTTCTAAAACCTTGATTAATGAGACCGAAGACTATGTTGTATCTCAGTATTAATATGTCAGTATCATCAATTCATATGTGTTACAAGAGTTACCATGTGAATGATTGATAACATTTATGAATAACAACTTTTGTCATTAATGTTCATCTACTCGTAAATGAGCCTCCTCCCGAGGTGCGCTGGCGCGCCGCACCGTAGAAACAATTCGCAATATAGAAAAATAGTCTTACGGTTTACTGTATGTCTCTGTCTGCCCTATATGAATCTGCGTTTCCGTCCGGTGCGTATTCGAGATCGCTCCAGTATAAATTGGCAAACTTGGCCGATCAATTTGAAGGATTTTTTTTAAAATTTAACTTACTCGTAAATAAAAATACTCGTACTATTTGTCAGTATTATTATACATATTTAATCTATACAAATATTTAACACTTTTGGAAGTCATTTTTGCGAATATATAATTTAATTATTGCGAATTATTCCACCGGCTCAGCGCACCAACGCACCCCGAGACCAGCTCCCGCTGCTCCTGATTAACACATTCATTCTCATGATGTATTTATCAAAGTTAAATGTAACTACTCGACAGAGTAAACCAGAACACAGTTTAAATATTTACTTTATGTTAAACTTACTGAAATCTTAGCGTGCAAATGGACATTTTGCAATCTAGACGGCAATGGGGGTCAGTATAGGTCAGTATTTAATTAATATACAATGTTTACTGCACACTGTGTGCTTGATTATATTAGACACATGTTTGCATGCTAATTTATGAAATATTGCATAAAAAATGTATTTTTTAGTAATGTGACTGTCTAGAATTGAGATATGGTAATTTATTTTTATCAAACACTGTTTATTCCACTTTTTTGTGACGGTATAACCCTACCGGTTTCAAGGTGCACACCTCATATTCAGGGGAGCACAAATAAGACTAAATGCTGTTTGAACTGGTACCGATATACACGCTTCAGCGGTTGGGGGCTGAGGGGCGAGGGAGGCATGGGACGATTTCGGCCAAGAGCGGAGAGATTTTTGGGATATAACTGTTCACCAGATGTTCGGATCGATGAACTGACTTAGAAATTTCTAGGTCCTCTAATCTGTCCAATTTATTTCCGTTACTACTGATATGTAAGAATTTGGCATCATCGATAGAAAAAGTATGGTTTTCACGGTGACAATGATTAGCCATTTTAGAATAAATTAGAGGATTTGTTAAGGCGGAATTGCGTTCACGAAATCTCTTTTCAAAAGATCTTCCTGTCTTTCCTATATAGAATTTTTTTTCACAGGTACATTTAACTGTCCGTCTTCCTCCACACTGTCCACCGTGATGACCTCTGAGGTTACGGGTTCAATTCCCAGTGGATCATAATTTATTTTTAAAGGGTTAAAATCGCTTGCTTTTCATACAAGGCTTTTTAATATGTTGTTTATAGTTAAGGCATTAATGTTGTGAAGGTTTAAAGACATTGTAATTTGTTTTATCAAACACTGTTCATTCCACTTTTGTAACGGTCTAGCCCTACCGGTTTCAAGGCTTTCACCTCATCTTCAAGGGAACACAAAAAAGTCTTTTTTTAACCTGGTGAGTTTATTGCCGTGCGGCAATCTCTTCCAACCAACCAGAAATATGTTTTTTAGGTCCTAAGTGTTAACCAGACTGGAATCCTATTAAAAAAAATCTGAGTTCCAGCGGGGATTGATCCCGCAACCTCCGAATCGGCAGACAAGTGTCTTACCACCAGGCCACGGAGGTCGTCTTGTTTGTGCTCCCCTGAAGATAAGGTGTGCACCTTGAAACCGGTAGGGTTATACCGTTACAAAAAGTGGAATGAACAGTGTTTGATTAAACAAATTACAATTTTGAATATGTTATTAGATGGTTGGAAGGTATGGCCACATGATGATAAATCCATCAGGTTGAACTGTATACAATCAAAGTGTACCTTGATCCTCCACTTTGTATTGTGCGTTCTATTATACACGTCTCGGGTAATGGCAATTTATTCAATCATTCATTCACTACAATATTATATTTAGAAACCAATTAAGTTCCCTAAAAGTACGATAAGAAACTAAGTCAATGACTGAACTGAGTGCGGAGGCGCTATACTCGTATATGAGAATCGGTGCACCGATTGTTTCTCTTATGAGCCACTTTGAATACAGCGTTTAAAATTAAAATAATTTATTTGGTCCACTCATTTTGTAGATTATTTTCCATTTGCTTATTAACTTTCAAATTTCCCCGGGATCATTAGCTTCTCCAGACTTTATTGCCCCAAGTACTACCTTGATCAAAAAGTTTTAGGACCGGTCATCGTGTGGTGCTGTCAGTCGCCCGATTGGAATTCATTTTTGTTGTTAGGTTACCACATCTATCATTAACACTTCCCTTCAAATTTCAGAGTCATAGCTTGACATTTGTAAAAGTTACACTGAACTGAGTACATCTACCTTTGAGCGTGTTTTCGATTTTTTACAAGTTTAAAAATGGCAGCAACTGTGCATCAACGAGATTGCATTAAATTTTATGTGAAAAACGGATTTAACGGTCCGCAGACCTTGGAAATGTTGGAGAAGTGTTTTTTTGGTGGCACGAAGGCTTCAGAAGTGGTAGTATGCTAGAATACTTTTTCTACGTGTTGTAGAAAGTCTTTCGTAAATCCATAATTCTTAGATGACAAGAGATATCTATCTGCAACACCACATCTTGAAAGCATATATCATATTTCATTCCATCTTTCTTATCGTCCATGTTTCCACTCCATGCAGTGCTATTGAGAATGCTAGAGATTTATCTAGACGGATTTTGATTCTTCTGAGTCAAGTTAGACTTATTATGGCTTCTTCTTCTTCTTCCTAGTGTCGTGTCAGGTCCCTCCAACGTTTACTATCACCTAAGAGTAAGCATCTTTGTCCCCGGCAGCCCGAAAAAGATCCTCAACGCTCCTCATACCAGTCCAATCACGTATATTGCGGAACCAGGAGATTTGCCTCCTGCCAACACCTCTTCGACCCTCTATTTTGCCTTGGATGGTCAGGTGCAGTAATTTGTACTTTTCTCCTCAAGTAAGTGACCCAAATAGGACACCTTTCGAATTTTAATATTAGTCAGCAACTCTCTATCAACTTTGGCTCTTTGAAGAACCCTTGTGTTGCTGCCCATATCCGTCCAGGGTATCCGTAGCATTCTCCGGTGCATCCACATTTCGAATGCTTCCAGTCGGTTTATACTGCCAACTTTGAGGGTCCACGATTCCACTCCATGCAATAACACTGATCAAACGTAGCATTTGACTAACCGTTGTCGAAGTTTAAAGTTTAGATTATCATCGCAGAATACGCTTCTCATTTTATTAAAAGCCGTTGTTATGGCTAGCATGCGATATTCCTCGGCATATATGAAAAACCGTGACTGGGAGACAGAATTGGTAAAAAGCGTCGGAGGATTTTTTCCAATTTTTTTTCTAAAGCTACACACGTCAGTCATCTCTCGAGACAGCCCATTCCTCGTCACAGAACCGGCAATGATAAAAGCCTTGTCAAAATACCCCATCCTAATAGTTCCGTTTGGAACAATCAATTTTTGTGATTAAAATGAAATCGATCTTTATATTCTAGTATCGATTCTGGACTATGCGGAAGTCTGTTACTTGGATGTTACAGAAGAACAGCTGGACAAATTACAGCGTCTTCAAAATGTGTGTCTAAGATTTATTTTCAACCTACGAAATCACGATCATAGAACTTCATACCAGAAGGCATTGAATTGGTTGAATGTTAGAAATAGACTCCAAATTCACATACTGTCTCTATTGTATAATATCCTTAACTGTCCCGCCACCACCTCTTATCTCGCCGAAAATTTTCACCGTCTTTCCAATCATGGATTAGCGCTACGCTTAAACAGAGATTGTCTATTGGCCTTTCCAGTTCACCGCTCATCTTTTTTTACGTCGTCCTTTACTGTCCATGCAGTGAGACTCTGGAATCAGTTACAAACCAATATAAGACTCGCTCCGTCCTTGGCATGCTTTAAGAAGCGACTGAAAAATTTTAATTTCTAGTCAGTAAAATAACGTGTTTCATTCCTGATTTTTCTTTTCCTTTCCTCTCCACCATCCCTTCCTTTCCTTTTGATTGATGATATCTGACTTTATATGAAAAAGAATCTTCGGGTGATTGTTCGTCTTTGTAGGGTTCGTTGGTATATGTTCACGTATGTGTTTATGGATTTCGTGGGGATGGATAGTCATTTGAATGATTAATGCGACCACGTAACTTGCTTCTTTTACTTTTGCCTGGTTGGTTGGAAGAGATTGCCACCTGGCAATAATCCCGCCAGATTGTATTTGATTAAAAATAATAAAATAAAAGTTTTCTTCCACATTGCATTTCTGAAGAATTTCCCAAATGATTGGAGTTTATTTATATATTACTTTCAATTTATCAACATTTTGAGCTGCGCAAGGTGGGTGTTTTGCAAGCGAATCTCAAACTGCCACAGAGGTGTGCGAATGTATGCGTTTGCATCTGCAATCCAGTGCAAGCGTGTGCAAGATCGTAAATGCAACCGCAGCGATGCGATGGGGTCGGAGCCTCATGATCGCTGCAGCCGACTGGGCCACCGGGACTGACAACATGTGGGAATTGACGACATTGTATTGCTAATATGCAGACATGTCCATGCTTTTTGACGTACATCATAAGGTCACCGAATATGAGATCCCTTAGGATACTTGATGATAATATTTACTTTATTCATACATGCGCCATGCCAACTCCCTATCGGGGTAGACAGAAATGAGAGAGCGCTACATTTTCCTTACCTTTTCATACAGCTTCTACGATTTCTCTGATTTTTTACGTTTCCTTCTTTCAAAATATCATACACTTCATCCAATCATACTTTCCTTGGTCTTGCTCTACTACGCCTTCCACTCACATTTGCACAGTATAAGAATCTATATTACTTTACTTGGGAAAATGTAGAATGGTCCCGGCGACATTTGAAATGTCATGTATCAAAGGGATGGGGTAAAATCCTTTTTTTATAAATTGAAAAATAGTTTTTCTCTAAACTGGCGTTTGAATTCCTAATTGTCATTATACTCCCTTTCTAATGTATTGTATGATTTGTATCTATCTTTAAATAGGCCAAGATCCGCTATGAATTATTACTAATTACGGACATATAATTTTAGGTATAAAAAAAAACGAAAATCCAACTATCGTATACCCCATCCCTAGCCAATGCAGACTAACGTAGTGACTTTTGACAAACGGCAACAAATATTATTTGATTTTAACAAACTGAGACATTTTTGCTAATTTGTAACAAGATGTATTAATTTGTCATTATTGTTAGTTTTATGTAATCTATTTACCTAAATAACTTGCTATTTATTAGAATTGAGGCTTATATTAAAGTTGATAAAATAATTAAAATGACTGAACGTCGTTACAAGGTTGTATTGGGGCAAATTTGTGAACTGTCAAGGGACCATGCTACATTTTCTCTAGTATAGTCTTTTCCGTTCATTCGTTCCACATGTTCAAACATCTCAACATACTATTCTTCTATCACAGCCTTAAGTTCACAATCATCCCTTATCACTTCATTCCTTATTTTATCATACATTCATGTATTTTTTTACAGCATTTATTCACTCCATGTATTTTTTTACAGCATTTATTCACTCCATGTATTTTTTTACAGCATTTATTCGATTTCTATCAGTCTTTTTCCCCGTCCAAGTCTCTCTTTCATCACATTTGAACTGTATTTTTGTTTTCTTCATGGTTTGGACACATGGAATGAATGATTTTTTTCAAACTTTTCATTTAAAAGAACAGCACCAAGAAATAAATCAAATTTAAAAAATATGTTATTTCAAATAATATTAAGAATTGAAATCTGTATTACCAGTGTCCATATCATGCACAGTTCCGTCATTTCAGCAGGTTAGTGAAAACGTTACAAATTATTATATATAAAATATATGAAAAAAAATAACAATGCACTCATTCCTCAGTCAATTCTGTTACCACTTAATTTTTAAATAAATTAACGAAATCAAAGTGGTTATTTCTCTATGCAATTTATCGCGTAAAGTCGAGTGGCATGACCGGGGAGCGGGGGGTCCGCAGTGAAGTTAGGCGCAGATTTACGCCCGCACGTCACATGTTTCATGCATTTTATCGCACGTGTGACCCGGCTGTTCCGTGTATAATAAAACTCAGTCCGTCTACAGTAGAGAACTAGGGTCATGCTTCAAGATGGACATTTTTCTTTCACTAAAGGGTCGTGGTAGAAGAAGTAACGTATTTTTTTTTAAAGAATAGATATGACTGAAGTCATAGGTATCCTTATGCCATCAAACATTAGGCGGAAAAAGTGCCTGTGTCGTTCGAGGAGATTAGCACAGCGGGGGTACGATCCGACGATTTTCCGCACGGAAGTCCAGTGCGTTACGGCGTGATCATACACCGCTTAACTCCGTATAGAAATTTCATTTTTGAAATCCATTATACGAGGCGTACTGAGTAAGTGTACTGAGGCTCTCACGACCGGATGGATTTTATTTTCGACATGTTGGCTACACTTCCGTGTAGCCTGACCCTTCCCCTCCGCAACGAGACCGGTTCGAGGTCAGTACGTTGAGAAGTGTCGACGCGACAACACGTTTCGTGAAAAATGTAAATCCAATCTCCCGCCAAGTGCGAAATACGGGGCGTCATCCGTTATCTCGTTTGGAAGGGAAAACCTCCGGTTGAGGTTTATAATGAGGTGAAAACTGCATATGGTGATAAAGCTATGAATCGTACGAGTGTGTACAAGTGGTGTCGCGAGTTTAAAAACGGTCGTACGTCTGTGCATGATGATCAGAGGAGCGGAAGACCGTCAATTGTGACTGACGAAATTGACGACATTGTTTTGGGACTGTCAAGGCATAATTTTAATTGAATATATGCCTCAAGGGGAGACCATCAACTCTGCAAGATACTGTGAGACCCTAAAAAAATTGCGGAGGGCGATTCAGAACAAGAGGAGAGGCATGCTGACAAAGGGAGTCTGCCTGCTGCACGAAAATGCCAGACCACATACGAAGGAACTGCTCGCCTCGTTTAAATGGGATGTCCTGAACCATCCCGCGCATTCCCCTGACCTAGCACCTTCAGATTACTATCTCTTTACCTCCCTGAAGCTGCACATGGGTGGAAAAAGGTTTTCAACCGACGAGGAGGTAAAGGAGCTATTTAAAGTGTTAAACTATTTAAAGTGTTAAAGTTGTAGTACAGATAATAATAAAAATGATTTTTTGAGTGACCTACTATTTTTTTTTGGATTAATATCAAATTGGTGTGGTAATGTGCGGACAGCCGACTATAGATGGTCTCGTACCGTGTGATCAACTGTGTACATTGTTAAATTTTTATAATAATTTTTACTTTTGTACTACTTTATGTATTTTTTAAATTGTTTTATTGATTTGTAGTCAAACTAATTGAAGAGTGTGCAAAGGGTAAAATATTTGTAGTCAAACCATTTGAAAAATGTGCAAAGAGTAAAGTTTTTGGAATCAAATCATTTTAAAAATGGGAAAAGGGTCAAGAATTTGTAATCAAATTATTTAAAAAATGGACAAAGGGTATTATAACATTTGTAGTCAAATTATTTGAAAAATGGGCAAAGGGTAATAATATACTCGTATTTACAGCAATACCATTAGAAGAATGTGCACTTTTGCACATTCTTCAAATGGTTTGACTGCAATACTTTGTTTTTTGCATATTCCCTGATTGTTTTGACTGCAAATAATACACCCTTTGCCTCACCTTCTTCAATTCATTTGACTACAATTACTATACCCATTGCACATTGCTCAATTTGTTTGACTACAAATAATTTACCCTTTGTATATATTTAAATTAGCTTACCTTGAAATATTTTACCCTTTGCGGATTTTTCCAATTTATATTGCATATTTTTCAACTGGTTTAAGGACAAACTGCATTTCCATATTTTTCAATTAGTATCACTACAAATACTTTGCTCTTTGCACATTATTCAATTGATTTGATAATAAATGCTTTATCCTTTGCACATTATTCAATTGGTTTGTCAATAAATACTTCACCCTTTGCACATTATTCAATTGATTTGACAACAAATACTTTACCCTTTCCACATTATTCAATTGGTTTGATATAAATAATTTATCCTTTGCACATTATTAAATTATTTTGACTACAAATAATAACCCTTTGCACATTATTCAATTGGTTTGACAATAAATACTTCATCATTTGCACATTATTCAATTGATTTGACAACAAATACTTTACCCTTTCCACATTATTCAATTGGTATGATAATAAATAATGTACCCTTTGCACATTATTAAATTATTTTACCTACAAATAATATACCCTTTGCACATTATTCAATTGGTTTGACAATAAATACTTTACCATTTCCACATTATTCAATAGGTTTGATAATAAATAATTTATACTTTGCACATTATTAAATTATTTTGACTACAAATAATAAACCCTTTGCACATTATTAAATTGGTTTGACAATAAATACTTCACCCTTTGCACATTATTTAATTGATTTGACAACAAATACTTTACCCTTTCCACACTATTCAATTGGTTTGATAATAAATAATTTACCTTTTGCACATTATTAAATTATTTTGACTACAAATAATAAACCTTTTGCACATTATTCAATTGGTTTGTCAATAAATACTTCACCCATTGCACATTATTCAATTGATTTGACTACAAATACTTTACCCTTTGCACATTCTTGAATATCGGTTTGACTGCAAACAGCCAACTATTGATTTGGAAAGAGTACGAGAGAAAAAAAAAATAACACAGATAAATTTCTGTAGAGCCCATGTCCAAAATACAAAATGGATATATTTATAACCTGAAAACATCCGACAGAAATCACGAGTCATGTTAAAAATTGTTTTGATTTTGAATAATAGATCCAGGATCGGTTTGATATGACGAAACAAAAAGCAAATAATACAAAAAAAAAGCATCTATATGATCTATAGATCATATGCGTACTCTACTAACATTTGTGGATTTTGTGAAGGAGCGAGAGAGAAGGAGGACTTGGATCTATAGTATTTCGGTTGACGCTCGGCAATGATAAAAAATTACGGGTCAGACTTGTTGGCATTTCGTATTGTGGCATTCCTCAGTATGTCCCGGTGGCACAGTGGATTAAATTAAATATTATTATATTTATCACATTTTAATTTGTTCATAAAAATGTGTGCACTGAAGAGAAATTTTATAGTTTTGTTAATATATAATAAAGTTGTAATTGTAAAATATAATTTACATTTTGTATAATAGAATTTTTCTACAATAAATTTAAATAAAAATAGAATTTTTCTACTATAAATTATATAAACTATAACGAAGGAAAACGAGGAGCATGCTGATATTAAGAGAAGAATCACAACAGGGAACAACACATTCTTCTCCCTACTGCAGGTGGTCAAGTCCAGAAGTGTCCATAGAGAAACCAAAGTCATCCTGTACAAAACAATTATTAGAACAGTGGTGGCATATGGATGCAAAGCATCGACACTGACAGCTAATTCCGCAGAGTTGCTGGATGCCTTCGAGAGAAGAGTACTACGTAGGATCATGGGCCCCGTGAATGACGGCGAAACCTTGTGAATACGATACAACGACGAGTTGTATAATATCTACAAAGCTCCCAGGCTATCTGTACATGTCAGACTGAGCAGATTGAGATAGGCTGGACATGTGCAGAGAATGCCGTCATCGCGAGCACCCAAAAGAATCCTGGAAGGACACCCGGGTGGGAGAAGGAGAGTGGGCAGGCCAAGGCTGCGATGGGAGGACGAAGTTGAGAGGGACGCAACTCGGCTGCTGCAGGCGCAGGATTGGAGGGTCGAGGCGGAAGACAGGAGGAGTTGGAGGCTAAGATTGACGGAGGCCAAAGCTCGATATGGGCTGTAAGACCATTGAAAGAAAAATACATTTAAATACATTTTCAACTATCAACAACCATTAGTCTGCATGAATAAATTTTGGTTATAAAGGGTCTTTCAAATTGAGCGTTTTTTTTTAATTCTTGGATAAAACACAGATGGCGTCGGGACTTGCCTGGGTCTTGTGACATTTGAGATGTATAATGTATGACATTTATAAAAATTGAGTCGAATAAAATATAACAACGCGTTTAAATTGTTGAATTATTTTATGTATTGTAATCTCCGGAAACGGTGATGTTAATTGGCCACCAATATCACGTGATCTGACACCGTTGGACTATTTTCTCTGGGGTTACGTGAAAAGCCAGGTCTATAAGAATGACCCCCGATCAATTTCTGAGCTGAAGGATGAAATTATTCGCGTTATTGGTGGGGATGGATAGTCATTTGAATGATTTATGCGACCACGTAACTTGCTTCATTTACTTTTATGTAGTTGGTTGGAAGAGATTGCCGCCTGGCAAAAGGCCCGCCCGATTGTTTTGAAATAAAAGTGTTAAATAAATAAGTAAAATACGCGATCATGGATACCAATAATATGATGAATAGGATACGATAGGATATCCCTCCTGATCGAGGATTTTTGTCACTCATCATGTTAATAGAAGACGCGGGTGTATTGGTTTATTGTATGTAAGCTGTTGCACTTCAGCAAGCACGCAGGTATAAAAAAAAACACACAGATAAAATCCAAAGTTCCGATTTTTAACAAAGTGTTTTTTAATAATGCTATAAAAATGTTGTTTGACAGCAAACCATAAATTCAGATGTAAAATCAATAAGGATTTGATTTCGCCAGGAATTAAACTTGAGTCATCCACTTGCTTAGTGTTAATGCTAACCGTTTGGCCACGGCCGCCGAATACGTTATAATGGAGTGAAGATTAAGGAATTCCTCTTCCGAAACCGGTAAAGCTAAACAATTTAAGTCGCCGATTATATCCACACAACGCATAGCTCAGTCTGCATCGCTATGAATCATCGATCTGCAAGGATTTCTTGTGTGTTTAGAACTATAAATATTATGTTTCTTAACGTTTTGGTTAATTCTTAAACTAACATACGAGGATGTTATGAAGGAGGTATTGCGCTTATCTTCTTATAATAATAATAATTATAATGACAACAACAATAATTATAATAACAATAATACTAACAATAATAACAACAATAATACTAACAATAATAATAACAACAATAATAATAACAAGAACAATAATAATAATAATAATAATAAAATAATAATAATTATATTAATAATAATAATAGTAATAATAATAATAATAATTATTATTATTATTAAAATTATAATAATAATAATAATAATAATAATAATAATAATAAAAATTATTATTATTATAATAATAATAATAATAATAATGATAATGATAATAATAATAATAATAATAATAATAATAATAATAATAATAATAAAAATAATAATAATAATAATAATAATGATGATAATGATAATATTAATAATAATTATCATAATAATAATAATAATAATAATAGAAAGACAATTTATAAAGCGCCGTTTAGAGAGCAAACTCTTCTCGAGAGTGCTTCATCTCAATATTCAAATCCACTCATAATTTTTTGTAAGGTCTCCCAAAAAAATATTGTATTGAAGTGCTTTCTCAAGCCGCATACGCCACCCATATCTCTTACGCTAGGAGGTAGACTATTCCGCGTCACAGGATCAGCAACAGCAAAAAGTTTATCATTATTCCCCGCCTTATTAGGTTGATTTGAAACAACCAATTTATTAGATAAAAAAAATCCACTTTGAAGGAACGAAATGTGTTCTATTGATTTATTTCTTTAATGCTTTTTTTTATTCATGTGCTCTTATAAGCAATTCTGCTATTTAATAAATTTGATATTAAAGAAAGTTTTATATAGCGCTTGAAAGACGATTCAAACATGAAACTCTTCTCAAGAGCCATCTATACTCAAACCTTCTATTACTAAACAAATTACGTGTCAGCTATAGCAGCACCCGAGCGAATCATATATCACACTTTCGATGTATACAGTACAACTTATGGGAATCTCTTCCGACCAACCAGAAAGCGATTTATGAGGACTCAATCGAAAATCATATTGAATTTTTTTCTAAATTTGGCTTCCAACTGGAATCGAAGTCGCAACCTCGGTATTTAAAAACAGGCGTCCTACCAACTAGGTAACGAAGGTTGTCAAAATTTAGGTAGTATTTTCTCATGGTTAACGACGTGTCGGCGAAGGATATCATAAGGCGTGTAGCGATGGAAACAAAGTTAATGGGGCACTAAAACATAAATATTCCAACCTGACAGTTTAAAAATCTGCATATTAGAAGTTAATAACAATATTTTAGTACTATTTTCGATTATGGTAAGTGTCGGTTAATGTGAGAAAAGATTGACAGGAACCGAATAAATGTTGTGGAAATCCAACCATAGTATTTTGGAAATAATGTAATGAAATATCGAAATTTAAGTTTCGGTAACCAATTATTGGTTATTGGACGTAAATATGAAAAAAAAAAAAAAAGGATTCAACACACACTTTAACTAGATATGAAAAAAAGGATTCAACGCACACTTTAACTAGATATGAAAAAAAGGATTCAACGCACACTTTAACTAGATATGAAAAAAAGGATTCAACGCACACTTTAACTAGATACGAAAAAAAGGATTGAACTCACAGCATAACTCGCCATAAAATATCCAGCGCCAGATATACTATAGTATGTATATCATATTTGCATAACAGCGTTAAAAAAATAAAATATTTTTTTCATTGGGAAATTTCCTACAATTTTTTTCTCAAGTAGTTCTGTCATAACTGCAGCAAATTGCGACATGCCAGTTACTATCTGTTAATATTGAAAAACACCATCGGTGACCTTCTGTTAACAAGTATTAATTTATTAAAAATTTACGAAACATATTTTTTAGCAGAGGAGACATTCATTCATGCAAATTGGTTCTACATCATTAAAAGTGTTGAGTTATTTGGGTTTGGCAGAATAACACGTAAAAAATATATTTTTTAAAATACAACCAACTGTAAAAAAAACAAACATGTATATAATAACTAATTAATGTCTTGTATAGTTCTGTTGTTTAATAATAAATATCACTTTAAAGGCATTAAAAATAAACACTTTATATATTTTTTATAGTTAAGGCATACATATCGTGAAGGTTTAAAGACAGTGTAATTTATTTTTATCAAACACTGTTTATTCCATTTTTTATAACGGTATAACCCTACCGATTTCAAGGTTTTCACTTCATCATTAGGGAGCACAAACAAGAATTGTTTGTGCTCCCCTAATGATGAAGTGAAAATGCTCCCCTGAAGATGAGGTGAAAGCCTTGAAACCGGTAGGGTTATATCGTTATAAACAGTGTTTGATAAAAACAAATTACAATATAAATACATTATAGTGTCTTGGTGCCCACGTTGGCGTATGGACATGAAGTTTGAACTTGGCGGAATAAAGGTAAAAGTAAAGTGAACGTAGTGGAGATTCGTGCACCAAGGAAATAATTAAGAGTGTCGTAAAGGTAGAATGAAGACTTCAAGAATGAATATATAGGTGAAATGGATGTTTTATTAATGTTGAAGAAAAGAGCATTAAATGGTTTGTACATGTAAAAATATCGTTCCTATGGCAAGGAAATCAGAGCGTTAGGAATGTCGTGGAGGGAGATTACCAACACCGCCCAAAACCGCTCTGAATGGAGAAGACTGGTGGCCTCCCTATGCTTCCTTGTGGAGCTTTAAAATAAGGGTGAATTGAAATTGAATTGACATGTAAAAATTATAAATGACTAACCCAGTTATACAAGTCTGAAGTGCAATATGTGTGTGAAAGAAGAGGATCGAGAAAGACGTGGATGAGTTAAGTGAACCAGATTTTTCAAGAAGGTAAAGGGAGAATTATGGGAAATAGAAGATCGTACATAAAGAGATGTAACATATTTTGATAGAAGTCGGGAATAAATGGTGTTTATGGAAAATGCACTTCGTATTCCACAATTATTTCAGGAGACTTGTTTCAAGGAATCATATGACATTTATTATGGAGATATTATTAAATATTACGTCATAAAGTATTAATGAATCTAAGATATTTGAGCCCAACGGGCCTTTAATGCACCTATTTTTGGTGAAAGTATAACCCTTAACATACCATTTTTTGGTCAAAGTACAACCCTTAATATACCATTTTTGGTGAAAATATACTCGTAACCCTTAACATATCATTTTTTGGTAAAAGTACAACCCTTAATATACCATTTTTGGTGAAAATATACTCGTAACCCTTAACATATAATTTTTAGGTAAAAGTATAACCCTTAATATACCATTTTTGGTAAAAGTATAACCCTTAGTGGTGTGTCTTTTTTGGTTATTATGTGTAGGATATGGAGGAATAGACCTTTTGGTCTGGACTGATAAAATATTCGGAGCTTGATCAGAGTGATACATAAATGTTATTGAGTTTTACTGTTTATCTATTTGATAAGAGTTTGCAACGGGTTATTGTATAATCAACAATCGGAAACAATAAATATGAGCTTATTTTTTCGTGTTGTATGTTCTCAGTAATATGCAGGCAAAAGCCTAATTTACTGGGGATACGACAAATGAAAGGCAACAAACTTGGATCTAAGACATATAATTTGTGTGTCCACATTAAATTTGTTGTAGTTTTTTTCATAAATTAAGTAGTTAGAACATTAATTGTCATTATTAAATAAATAAATACGGAGGATGTGCAGCAGATGTAACACGTATAATAAGTGTGGGATGGATGAAGTTTAGATCAATGACGGGAGTTCTATGTGATCCGAAAATGCCAGTAAAGTTAAAAGGAAAAGTATACCAAACGATTGTCAGACCCGCACTCCTATATGGCTTCGAATGCTGGACGATGTATAACTCTCACTCTAGGCAACTAAAAACTGCTGAAATGCGCATGCTAAGATGGTCAGCTGGTAGGTCCCTAAGAGACAAAATAAAAAGCTCACGCATTCGTGGAAGCCTAGTTGTTACAGACATCAACAGCAAGATGTAGGAGAGGCGATTGAGATGGTATGGGCACGTTGGATGCAGAGCACCCGATCACATTGTGAACCAGGCAATCTCCATGGATCTTCCTCGAATAACAACCAGAAGAAGACCAAAGAATTCATGGGTGGTGAAAAAAGATAACCTGATGCAAAGGCACGGCCTGGGGGGCGTAGTCCGGAACAGAAGAGCATACAACCTGAGGACGAGGAGAGCTGACCCCAACAGTCTTCGCAGACAGTGAGTTGGGATGGAGCCAGGGAGAAGAAGAAGATTAAATAAATAAATATGCATGAATATATTATCTACCCCGCAAGACACAACGTAATAATGTATATATATTCATCTCAAAAGTGCTATTAAATAAATTTAAGTGAAATAAGATCTGAAAATCAGATTTAGATACCGGTTTTCAATAATGAAGAACATGAATGGAAAATAAATGTATATGCGTTATACATCTTATTTATCATAATTTTGAGTAGATAACTCTACGTTTCAGTCCTATAACACAGCCCGTTCTCAGGGTTCACACATTCCATGTTCGCTGTTATCTTCCACGCGCATATGCATTCTGATTTTACGCACCACATTTATTTCTCAACGCGGGTATTTCCACGGTATTTCTCTTAGTTTTACCCTTCTTCTGCCAAATTTCACATCCATATATGAAGGTGGTTATCGACACATTATTATATATTATCATTTTGCAATTGTCGATATAGCGCGGTTGTCACAAATTAAAAATATTTTTAAATAAATAATCATAAGTTAAGTATAAGGATCGACACCTTGAGAAGTAAGTTAAGTGAAAGAATAGACACCGTAAGAAGTAAGTTAAGTGTAAGGATAGACACCTTGATAAGTAAGTTAATTGTAAAGATAGACACCTTGAGAAGAAAGATAAGTGTAAAGATATACACTTTGAGAAGTAAGTTAAGTGTAAGGATAGATACCTTGAGAAGTAAGTTAAGTGTAAGGATAGACACTTTGAGAAGTAAGTTAAGTGTAAGGATATACACCTTGAAAAGTAAAATAAGTGTAAGGATGGACACCTTGAAAAGTGAGTTAAGTGTTTAGGAACAGTAAGAAAGCGCAGAAGATATGTCGCTGTCTCGTTCTCGCTAAACAACAACAGCGACCACAGGAACAAAGGTCGCTACAAGTGTAAGAATAGACACCTTGAGAAATAAGTTAAATGTAAGGATAGACACCTTGAGAAGTAATATAAAATAGACTGGAAAACCATTGGAAAAAAATTGGAAATCGTTTCCCAAACCTTTTAATAGCAAGTTAAGTGATAAACAAACATTGATGTTGCGTATCACACACTGATATTTATTAACGTGGCATAGACGGTAATTATTTCAACCGGGGGTTGCGGGTTCGAATCCCGTTGGTACCCACATCCTATTAAAATGGTTTCAGTCTGGTTTAAATTTATTAACTGTTTAACACACTAACAAAAACAATCAATTCAAATAACACATAAGTGTACAATTACACAAGGCAAAATTATTCAAAAAAATTAACAATATAGTTTACAATACTTAATATGTTGCATTCTATGACGTATGTGAAGACGTAGAAAGTTACAATTCTATACATAAAAGTCAAGAAATCTATTCTTTCTTGCAACACAACAAAAAATATAAAATTATTGTGACTACATAAGTATGTTTTATAATCTGATAAAAACGATAAAAAATATATCTATGAATATATATTTTTTCCATATGCCCATTCTAATTACTTTGGTAGTGCGATTAATTCGATATCTGTCGTTCGGAATGCGATTTAAACGATTGTATATACGAATGTGTAATGGTCGGTAAAGACAGCGTCCAAGGTCTTTGAGGAGAAAAAGAACATCATCATGGCTATGTGCCAGTCCCATCGCCGCCGCGGTGTGTTTCAGTATCGGATCGTCGCTAGGAATGTTACCTTAATAGTTGGCCATATCTGAGACTCTCTGGTTTGATTGAAGATTATTATGATACTCTACGGGACGGACCAAGGATGAAATTTTAATATTGTAAGGATAGTTAAAAAGAAATTATGTTACTAAATTTCAACAAAATTCGGATTTAATAAAAATAAATATAATCAACAATGTTTTATCAAAAACTAATAATATTAATCATGATTTTTTACGTCAGATTAAGCAGATTTTTTAATTAATTGAATCGATCAAATCGAAGTAAAAAATCACTGTTTTAATATCCAGGAAGTAAAAACTTTGTATGTTTTTTATTTATATAATTTAATATAAACGACGACCTCTATATCACAATATACTTTGGCAGAATCAAGACAGGTGATTCGAAGAATTCCAATCGATAACATATATTAATGTTGTTTTTTTTTTTGCATATCGTTATAACAAATTAGTAAATTCTTTGTTTATTAATCGACAAAATCTACATCAATTAGATAATGTTGTTTTAATATTAAGTTTAAAATGTTTAAACAAAGGGAGAAGATCAGTGTAAATTTTCGAACATGCAATCCTTTTTACAAGAATACAGTAATTTAACCACAAGACTATACACCTCTCGATTGTAAAAGTAAAATGACATTAAAATATACATTTCATTGAAATTAAAATAGTTTTTGTTTAGCTTTGTGAAACTTCATATCTGAATATTTAATAATAAATTACTTTGATTTTTTTTATCCACTTTGCACAGATTTCTCCTGTTATACAGAGGGTCTGCTCTTGCGTAAGCTTATTCGTTAGGAATAATATCAGCCAGGATTCTTTTCATACTACTAGGTGGTACCGAGAATATATCAACAGTGTCATTCAGTCGGTTCAATATATCTATACCACGCGTGACTGAGTGTTTAGCCATGATATTCGTCCTGTAAGTTGGTATGTAGAACAGAGGGTGATTCCTTGCACGGCTATATTTATTAGGCACATATAAACTTAGTGCTTCTAGAATCAACTAATTACATTTATTCCCGTGACACGTGTTTCTACTTTCAATCTGGGTGCTCTCTTCAGGTTAAATGGTCCCAGTTTGTTAAGAGAGCAATGCTCAGGTCAACCTGGTGTCATCGAAAGTGTGTGTGGTTTATTGACCTTAGCGGGAATAATGTTACTAGTGAAAAAAATAAATTATTATTAAACATTCTTATTATTAATTTTTATTCAGCGATATTTTAATAATCCTCTTTTTCCACGAGTAAATATCTGAATTCAGAAAAGGTAATAGCTTTTCAGTCGCTGTAAAGAAAAACAAATGATATTGTTACACCACGAATAGATTTTCTTCTTCATTATGTGCTTAATGCTGAACGTTATGGTTCTCTGATTTGCACTTGTCTTCATCCCTTCCGTGCCTGAGACATGTTAATTGCAGCCCTTAAAAATACCCTATTAACTCTTTTATTTAAACCATCCATTTCATAGGACGCCTTCCTCTTTCTCGCCTTCTCTCAACTTTCCTGATGATCACCAGCTTCTCCGAACTTTCATATTTTTTTATGGATACTTGCCAGAAATTTTATATATTTAAAATTTAAAAAAAAATTGAATAGAATTTAATTATCTTTCTTCCTGATACCCCCTCTTTTATCCAAGCTGCTGATTATTTTGTTATATTTAAATCGTCCTGTTTTTTTATTATATCTTAAAATTCTACCTTCATCAGTTTAGTTACACATATGTGAATATTTCCCCCATCACAAAAAACTAAATTTTTATACAATTTTCTTTTTTTTTCCGAAGAGTTTGTCATTTAGCAATACACCCACTATATTGTAGATTATTGAAAAAAATAAACAGTTAGTCTTAAAATAATGTTACTATTTTAATGTAAAAAAAAACCAAGATGAATGTAATATCAACTATGTTGTTTATAGTTAATGAATTAACGTTGTGGAGGTTTAAAGACATTGTAATTTATTTTTATCAAACAATGTGGAATAAACAGTGTTTGATAAAAATAAATTACAATGTAATATCAACTATTTAAACTCCGTTTATTTACATTATTTTAACGTCGTTTGCACATTACAGGTTTTCCCTAATTTTTAAAATGAACAAATACAAAAAAAAAAAAAAACGATAAAACATATTTCAAACAATTCATAAATTTAATACTCATTTGATAAAAAATGTAATAAAAATGTTTATATCACACTAAAACATTAAAATAAACTATAGCACGTTTTAAATGACATAAAAAAACTAAATTATTTTAAGTGTTGCACTAAATTGAAGCGACACATGATAAATATTTTTAATGTCTATATGAAGATAGTTAGAAAAAAAAAACAAGAAAAATCGATACAATTTGTTTTAATTCTTAACCCGCAAAAAAAAAGATATTTTATTATAAGTTATTAACGAATACACCACTGTAAAGTATGGCCCGAAAAAATTCGCCTTGTCATGAGCAAGTCATAGATCAATAATTTATCATTAGGGAATAAGAAACTAGGCGCGGCCGTGTGTGATACCCGATACCCCCCACTAGTTCGGGACGGGTTAGCGTCCAATGGTGCATTCGGGGACAAAAAAAAACACAACACTTATTTTTATTACAATTTTTTTTTGCTCTTCAATAAAACATAAACACATTATTTTAATTATCGTGTTTTTCGACATTATTAGAATGTGAGATGTAAAAAAAAAAGTGTTTCCTTATTACGGCTCTTAGTTCACGATTTAACGAATTAAACAAACAACGAGGAATAAATTAATCGGTCGTGTTTTTTTTTTGACGTAAGGCGTATACTTGTTGAATTGTCTATGGCATGCACTGAAAATAGAAAGTTATAAACACATCTAAATGTATTTTTGAAAATAAAAATACGAAACGTTTGAGCGAACTTAGGAAAT
Organism: Odontocerum albicorne; assembly: GCA_949825065.1. Lineage (NCBI taxonomy): Eukaryota > Metazoa > Arthropoda > Insecta > Trichoptera > Odontoceridae > Odontocerum > Odontocerum albicorne. The sequence goes on along the minus strand of OX463862.1, from coordinate 25,164,480 downwards.
TTTAACAAGTTCTCATCGGATGGATATTGAAGGGAGAGTAGCAATAGGCAATAGAGTAAATTGTATTTGTTTAAATACGTCCTGCGTCACTTTGGTTAATTCCATAGAGGGGCATGACCGTGCGGTAACGCACTGGACTTCCGCGTGGAAGGTCGCCGGTTCAAACCCCGCACTGTTTTCGCTCCTCTTAAATAGTTTTCCTTTGGGTCAATAGATTACATATACTTCCGACCTAATATGACACCAGTCTGACCTAAGCAATGATTTCGTAACAAACCGTTATCATTCAGTCTGAAGAGAGCCCCGGGATAGGAGTTAGAAACACGTTTAGCGGAGATTAATGTAATTAGTGGAACAACAAAATAATTTACCATGAATAACCAAAATATTTATCATTCCATTTCAATTAATTTATTGGCGCTTATGAGCTACCTTTTATCGTAAACAAAACGCTCCTTATGTGATATTTTATAACATGACAGAAATATGCAACACACCAGTTTTTTTATATTTATATTAATTCTTGTATGTTTTTATTTTCTTTATTTACCATCTTAAACAATTTCAAATAACTCAAAACTTTTAATGATGCAGAACCAATTTGCAGTATTGAATGGCTCCTCTGCAAAAATGACTGTTTTGTAGGATTGGCATAAATTAATACTTATTAACAAAAGCTCAACTCTGGTATTTATAATAACTATAGATGGAAACTGAAATATTTTGTTCTCAATATTCTCTGTTTGTCACATAACTGCTTGAGACATACATGGAGAAAATTTCACTTTAAAAAAAACTTTAACGATTACTTTGTACATTTTTGTTAATTTTAATGAGAGTATTTTTTCAGATAATGGAAGAGTTACGTAGGATATCGAACGGCGTGTAACAATATGAAATGAAATCAATGGGACACTGAAACACATATACTTGAACTGGATTATATCAAAACCTGCTTAGATGATAGTCCACAACAGTATTTTAGAATCAGCTTTAATGTGTAGGAGTGAAACTTGGACAGGGAAATATATGAGGAGACAATGTTTGATGATACGGAATGAAGTGATTAGGGATGAATTGTGCTTAAGGCTGATGTGTTGAGTAAGATGAAGAAGAGCACTCTGAGATGGTTTGGCCAAGTAGAAAAAATGAATGAAGAAAGACTGATAAAACCAACATAACATATACTGAAAACATGAGTGGAAGGCGTGGTATAGGAAGACTGAAAAAAATATGGTTTGGTCAAGTGTGTTATTTTGAAAGAAGAAAATGTAGGAAATCAGATAAATGGTGATTTGTCTTTTCTACTTACACCGATAGAAAAATAAGGTGATTGTGTAGGATTTTTTTTAAAGTCTTTATTTTATTTCAGCAATACTACGCACAGATGGAAAAATAAATTAGCTTTATGCTTGTAGGGAAAACATCCCCTGAACAAGTTAAAAAATGTGCTGAATACTTTTTTCATACGTACGTCGAATATTATTAATATTTAGATAACCAATAAATGGATGATTCGTTATATTTCGATATAATATCGATGTTTTTGTTTATGTGTAACTTGATTTATTTACGAAATATTAACACGATTTATTTGGACATTTTCATAAAATCGGTTCTTAAAGAATTATAATATCGTCTAGTTTAAACTTAAAATCGTCTAGTTTAAACTTAAAATCATCTAGTTTAAACTTGAAATCGTCTAGTTTAAACTTAAAAAAAGGTTTTACAGAAAAGGGTTTTTATTTTGTTAAATTACGTTCAATAATTTATCTGTTATGCGGGCATATTGAAGAGCGTTTCAATATGACAACATTGTTTTCGGCCAATTAACGTTAAGAATTATTTCAAATAGTAGTCAGAATGCTACCTCTCTTTATTAGAAAAATTCCCTTTTAAATTAGAAAAATGTTTTTTCACTTGAAGTTTTATTTTAATTTAAATATAACTAACTAAACAAAATATCTATTTAAATAATTGGTCAGGACTTGTTTTAAGAATAGCTTAAAACTATTATTAGTAAATATCATAAAGGTTTGAAAATTTCTACCCTAATAAACAAGTAAGAGCGTGGAGAGACAGATTGGATTGATACGACGCACATGCCGCGTTGAATATTTCGTGGTTATCAAATTGATTTCAGAGACAGGAAAAAACCTGGCGGAAATAAATCGATGTTTAGATGCTATCTACGGGAAATCTTCTCCGTTACACACCCTTTGCTTCTTCTACATTCAAACACCTCTTCACGCAACTCCTACGATTTTTCTAACTTTTCATATTTCGTTCTTCAAAAATATCATTCACTTTATCCAACAATGTTTTTTTTTGGTCTTTTTTTATCACGTATGGCACTCACATAAGCACTGTATATTTTTGTTATACTAGTATTTTTTAATTGTATCGTTTTTACAAGTCCGAACTATTTCAGTGTGCAATTATTTTTCGTCTTACTCAACACATCAGCCTTAAGTTCACATTCATCCCTTATTCATCTTACTCAACACATCAGCATTAAGTTAACATTCATCCCTTATTCATCTTACTCAACACATCAGCATTAAGTTCACATTCATCCCTGTTTCATCTTACTTAACACATCAGCCTTAAATTCACATTCACCCCTAACCTTAATTGATTTATAAAAACGAACTTAAAGAGACAAGTGTCAAAAAACAGATTTATACAAGTCAATAAATCTGAAACGTTGTTTTTCTAAAAGTAATTTGACTATTAAACCCGAAATAATTTTACTATTACCAATATTAATTTACCGGGATATTCAATGTCTTCAGCTCGGAACACATTTCTTGTATAACACTACAATCAGCTGTTCACCATATCCTCCAGTCCATTGTAAGAGGTCACAGACTTGCAAAGCCGCCTCTATTGTTTGAACCCAAACAATGGTGACCCATTAACGTGCAGTGTGGGACCTATAAGCACCACCTATAGTCTATTATGCCAAAATAGTTCTCAGCGTTATGCATTCCTGCAGAACCTTCTGAAACGTCATTGCTAAGATCACTTTCCTTCTTTGACCTAGTTCTTGAGTATCACCAATAGATTTAATACCCGTTTTATCTTTTTTTTTCTTCTTCTCAAGTATTGACAGGTAGTTTGATAAATATGGTATAAGTACATGCATATCTACACGAAATACCCCTTTTGAGGTTAGCAGAGAAGATAACGCCTACCTATTCAGACACACACACATACACACATATTCTCGCCGCGTCCATACTCATAAAAACCTGTCAAACAAACAATTCTATTTCTCATACTTCTTTCAATTCCCTCAGTTAAACTTTTTCCATTTCCCTTCTACTCTTTCCTCGATTTACCTCTTAGTCGCTCGTCATATATTTAACACATACCATATATATTTATATCGCAAGTCTTTCTCAAAACATTCTCTCAATAGAACCAAACTACACGTTATTCTATCATTTCTTTCTCTATCAAATATTGTAATATCTGCTATTCTACACAAAGTTTGCATTTCTACCATAAAATATATTTTCCTTCTACCCTTTTTCAATGTCCAGGATTTGCTTCCATATATCAAGATTGGCACTTGCACACCATTGTAAACAGTATTTTTTGAAGATTTTGCAATTGATTTATTGGTAAAAAAAGTATCATAGTAAAAGTACAAAAAAACGTTGACCTTTTTCCCTACAGCAAAATGCCACACAACGTTTTTCTGTACTTTGCTTTTAGTCGAAAACAGACAGAGGTTATACATAATTGGTCTATTTATAAGAATATTGTATTACACCTTCGTTCTATATAATACAATCTAGCAATTATACTGCTGTGTGGCAATCTCTCCCAATCAACCAGATAGGTGTTAAATAAGCTTTTAATGAAAACCAAACTGGAACATTTAGGTGTTTATCAACTAGGTCACGGAAGTCGGCCGAATTTTTTTTTTTAAAAATGTACCTTTGTATAAAGTTGTTTAGGAAATATAAAAAAAACATACAATCAAACCTTTTTCATGTAAGAATAAGCAGAGATGATAGAGTACCGCGCTTTTATATCTCGATACACATCCTTTGCATCTTCTAAAACCATACACCTTCTCATCAACTCCTACGATTTCTTTGACTTTATACATTTCCATCTTTCTACATATCATTCAATGAATCCAATTATACTATTTTTGGTCTTCCTCTACCACGCCTATTACGAATACTTACATTTTCACTATATACGAGTATTTGCTTTTCTAATATTTATTCTTTCATTCGTTCCATACACCCAAACCATCTAAGAGTGCTCTTCTTCAACTTACTCATCACATCATCCTTTAGTTTAATTCATCCTTAATCACTTCATTCCTTCATACATTCTTTCATTTCAATATAAAAATACAAAAAATAAATAAAGTGATCATTCCGTACTTATAACAAACCCTATACAGTACTTTGATAAATTAAAGAGTGGTTAATATCAAGACTAACTATATTAAATGTTAAATTTAGTTGGAAAGAAGGACTGAATATGAAACAGTAACATCAATTACTTCCTACGACTCCGGCAAGTTCAGTACAATAGATGCTTCAAGATGTAACAATCTCAACACACGTGATTTGAGCATAACCCTTTAAACTATAACGTGATCCAAACAATCCGCGCATTGTTTGTTTTCCTGACGTCGAAATGTCCAAGACTTCAGAATCAGCTGATAATCTGCCCTGTTTCCACCTGTTTAGTCAGTCCATTGTGGCCCTAACTGGAGCACCCTATTGTTCCCCAGACAATGGCTCTTTCAGCACTCTGATGACCCATTGTACCCAAATGTTCCCATCACTTGTCCTGTGGTAAAAAATATTCCCATTCAAAGTTGGGTTAGTGCCCTTCTGAATCCAGTCTGTGTGTGTACCATTCAAGAGACGTTATGAATGCTGTTTGACTTCTTGTTTGTATTTTTTATTCACGTTTACAGGTTCTCATGAAGGATTCATGTTGGCTTTGAAGGATTGCATAAGGATTTCCTCGTCCACATTCAACAAACTATCTCCGAGTTTTGCAACCATTTAGATATTTTTAATATAAGTATATATAGTATTCGCCAGAATATCACAACAATACTAAGAAATAGCTACTAACTTTGTGCTCTCCTTTATTAATATAAATAACTTAGTATAAACGAAACATTAAGGACAACACTTTGCCGCTTGGGTTGAGTAACCTTGCATCAACATGTGGAAGGTTTCGATTCTGCAAAGCAACTTGCATCTCGTTCTACAAGTGAGCCCATGTATTTTTTTTATATCTCAAGATCTGTCCATAAATTTCTCAAAAAATCCAATACTTGTTTATGTAAGCGTTGTTCCACTAAAAACAAATCTGAGTTCTTTACCTCTATAAAATAAGTCTTGGACAATTACGTAAGTCTTCTTGGTGAAGTTTGGTAATATTTTGTGGTATACATACATAACATATATTGAACTTAAATATATATATATATATAATTATTAAATAATTTTAAAACAATGACTGTAATCTATTATTACTACTGCTTTTTGTATCTTCGTGTTAGTTTAAGATAAAGTTTTGTATTATTTGTCAATAATTTTCAGTACTTGTATAACCTGTCACATGTTCATCTGTATATAAAGACACTGTTGTGTCGTTAATTAAATAAATAAATAAATAAAATAAATAATTTGCCTTAAATTAGTGACCAACTTTCAAGCACTGTGCCTCGTTCACTTTGTATTGATACTTATGATATTTATTTAAATAAAATAAAAAACATTTAAATGAGTTTTTTTTATAAGCTCAATTCATTGAACATTGCAAGGAATATGGATTTTACCCATGACTTTATCCAACATGTTTTATGGGTATACTTGAATATTGCTCTTCAAGCGTTAGAAGGGATATACAAACCTGTTTATATATACAAATTATTAAAAGGAAAAATAGCAAACCTTTCGTTGATTAACAAACTTTTATCAGACTATTATTCACGCAATTGAGATTGATTTCAGTACCGTATACCAAAGCTATTCAGAGTATCACCGCTCGCATACAAAAGGACCTTGTTGAATGAATTTGACCTGATGTCGATGTCATCCACATCTTGGTGTATAAATTGAACTCCTTAAGAAAATATGTAGATATAATTGAGTTACTTCACAAGAAATTATAAGTTATATTGTTCCTTTTGTCATTATCCTTAATTAAAACTATTAATACATTTTTTCTTGTTATGTAATTGGGCTATATAAAGAGCTCACGCATTCGTGAAAGCCTAGGTGCTACATAAATCAACAGCAAGATGGAGGAGAGGCGATTGAGATGGTATGGACACGTTGGACGTAGAGCACCCGATCACATTATGAACCAGGCAATCTCCATTGATCTTCCTCGAATAACAACCAGAGGAACACCAAAGAATTCATGGGTGGTGCAAAAAGATAACCTGATGCAGAGGCACGGCCTGGGGAACGTAGTCCGGGACAGAAGAGCATACAACCTGAGGACGAGGAGAGCTGACCCCAACAGTCTTCGCAGACAGTGAGTTGGGATGGAGCCAGGGAGAATATGTAATTGGGCTAAATATGCAAAGAAAATAAAAATAATTATGAAAAACATATATCATCAACAACCAAACCAATATCAATAATAGCCCTCTGCTTAATACGTTTTCTATTTAAAATTCACCCCCTTGGATATCCAGACCCTGACCTGCCCGAAAGATTCATTTTCATAAAAAAAAAATCTCCACCCTATTTACCATTGAATCACATATCTCACCCTACCTCATTCCTCTTATATTATTTACACTTGTACAGGAAAGGTATTTTAGCAATTTATTTTATCTTCACCTGACTATGAAGACGGTGGTCTTTGAAACTGGTTGTAAACCCAAAAATAAACCAGTGATAAATACGAAAATATAAAATAGGTGTTTTATTTACTTATTTTTTCCTTTTACATAATTAATGGCACAACAAAGTGAAACTATAGTCTTTTCGAAGATTCAAGAAATTAAAACATATAGATTTTTTGACATATTTTAGTCAATTCCGATATCAAATTGATAAACATGCTTGTTTAATGCCAACTCATTTACTAGAATCGATTTCCGGTGGGCCCCTAACTGTTTATCTTAGATGCTTTTTAATCCAATAAACCTTGACAGCTTCCGTTACCGAATTAATGAGGGTTAATTTCAGCCCGGTGGCTTAAGATTTAAATTCCTACGGTATCCAAAAAAAGTTAACAATACTAGAATGCACAAAGTAGGCAGAACTAATGATAAATATAATATTTGGATTTTAGAGACACATACCGTCACGCCATTGGGTAGACAGAGAGGGTGGTGTTTCAGAATTTCCTATTTAGACACACATCATTTGCCTCTTCTACATTTATACACCTTCTGATACAACTCATACAATTCCTCTGGCTTCCAATGTTATCTATTTTCCAAATATCATTCACTTGATCCAACTATAATTTCCTTGGTCTTCCTCTACGACGCTTTACTATATACTGTCATTTGTGCTTTAAACATTAATTTATTTTGTTAGCTTTTTCAATTTATTCATTCTTCAAGCCCAAACCATTTCAGAATCCTTGTCTTCATTTTACTCAACGCAAGCCTTAAGTTCACATTGCTCCCTAACCACTTAATTCCTTATTCTGTTATATATTCTTATTGCATGCATTATTATCAGTGAACGCACTTCTAGAGCATTTATTCTGTTTTTTCAGCATTTGTTCCGCTTATGTTACATTTTCATACATTATTTTATATTTAATATACTTCTTATCAATTTCAATATGTGAAATAATTTGATAATTTTTTTCGTTGAATTTTCAATTTGGGGTTTCCAATAATATTTATCGCAAATATTTTTTTATTGATAATTAAAAGATGAACCGTTTGATTGATTAATTTATCAAATTAGATTTTACGTCAAAAACTGTGTTGATATACAGAAAATTTTTATTTAATTTTTTTTATCTGATAAGTAATTATGAATAAACCAAAAGTATTTCGTTTGATAAATAATGAATGCAAATAGTATAAATAGTACGTCCTCCATGACACGATCGGAATGATTTGTCAAAGTAGCTGTCAATGATAGCATCCAAAATGCAACAGTTAAACGTGGACCATGGACCGGTTCTTGAGTAAGAGATATCTGGCAGACTGGTAACTATGATGAATCACTACATGTGGCTGGCGAAAGTTAGGTCATGTCTTGAAAGACCAGTATGAAATATTTGTTTTAATTTTGACACTCTAGAACATATTTTTGAATTAAACTTCAGATATTATTTTTTTCTATCTTCAAGTAAAACTGTTAAATTTGCAAGTTATTATGATGGTATTTTTGGCTTCGACAGGAGCTACTACCCTCTTATCAAAAAAGGTCCGGTAAATAAAACATATTTTTTTATGGGATATAAGGAAAGGGAGATTTTTGACTAAGGTGTCAGAAAAAATTATTTAACAGTTCGATGCCATCTAGTTTATTACATCTGTACTTAAAGATAATTAATTGAAAAATTACCATGTTTTGATGTCCAAAAATTATACCATTGGGCATCAAAACCGGAACGCTTGGACGTTTTTTTAATATGTTAATCTCCTGTCAAGGTTTCCTAATGTCTCAAAAACGTAAAGAAAATATGCCGAAGAACTCAATGAAAGTTATGCACCGTATATAGACGAGCAAAATGTTAACTATGTTATCTCAGTTTTTAGTACAAATTTGTTCCTAAATATTTAGAAAGAATCGTAATTGAGTTTATCTTAAAAAGAAGAAAAAAGTTAAGTCACAAAAATTAAGGTAATATTGGTTACGTTATGCATTAAGTAAGACATAAAAGAGATACGAAAGTGAACCGAGAAATGCCATATACAATAATGAGGATATATATGCGATAATAAACAACCCCCAAAACGTTTTTATTAGATTATTTTATATCTCAATCTAAGTGCAAAAGTATGAAGCTAGTAAAATGACAATTTAATGGTAAAAATTCAGTATCAAAAATTGGTTTTCCATATCAAACGACGTTATATATATTTCTACAAATATCTCAAAACGATAAAAAAATTGCATCATTTTGGCATATATACGACCTCCGTGGCATACTTGGTAAAACATGTGTCTTTCAACAGGATTTTGGGTTTGACTTCCGTCGGTACTCATTAAAAAAAAAGGATCAGTCTGGTTTCCCTTCAGTCTGCTTAAAACCTGCTTTCTGGTTGGTTGGAATAGATTGCCAAATGTCAATAACTCACCAGGTTGTACTTGTTACAATGAAAGCGTAATAAAATAAAATATACCCATATGACCTTTCTCAACATTGTCGTTAATTTCCACTAATAATAGATACAAAAAGTGGTCACTGAAACAGTCGTTTTAAAAGTCAATACAAAAAAGTTCAACGCATGGTAAAGCGAAAAACCGTGTCGAAACCCAGACCACCGCACGTCGCGTCGTCTCCATCTCCGGTTTGCGGTGAGGAATATGTCACCATCGCTTCATGTCACCACGGCTTTCTACAGAAGAATGCCATCGCTCATCCTCCAGAGGTCAACAGACATGACTACCACCGTATGCGCTGATGAAATTATGCGACTCTTGCGATATTTTATATTTTATTGCAGGAACAAATAGGAAAATATATACATTGTTTTTTACTTGTCAATTAGCGCCATACATTTTTTTAGGATAAACAGAAAAGACAAATTTTGTCACTTTTCTACTCATATATCATATACAGCCTTCTTCTCACCTACATGGGCCATAATATAAAGGTACAACCAAAATATATTTGAAAAATAAATTCAAGTGGTAAAATATTTACTTCCCCTATTTTTCCATTTAATTTGGAAGCGGCATTTTTTTATCTTAATATCCTTAAATTGGTGACGGAACCAAATTAGACACATTTTATAACAATGTATCCTTCCATATTTTCTTTAGTCAAAATTTTCCTTCCTTTCCATTTATTTCAGACATATACAATAATATTTAATTTGTAAGTTTTTCGCAGCTATATTTTATTCATTTGACTTTCAGTTTTTAAAAACAAATCAATATTGAATTAGTTTTTAATAAAGTCATGTGATTTCAAAAAATCTCTTCTTAAACTTATTTTTTCGTAATTAAAAATCTAATTAATTTCATTTTGCATTTTAGTTATCGTCTAAATTAAAATGATAACTGAATATATGTTTTGGTTTTAGACTAAAAAGTAACACTTTTTCAGTGGACCTTTATTTGTGAGCATTTCAATGTTTTGGATTTTTGTGAAATACATTACACTAATTTTGCTGGAATCAAAACAGAACGTCGAACAAGTAAGATATAAATTGACCGGATAAAGAAATGTTACGCGACTTGATATTGGGTTTTGGTAAATAGTAGAAATAACTGGAAAGAAATACTCAATATGTCCCTTATCTGATGCAATATAATAAATGAACATTATTCGTGACAATTGGAATATAAGGCACAGTACGAAATAGGCAATCAGGTTACCTTTCGCATGTGCCACTAGACTTTGTTTTAGGATAAGCATATCCTGTTACATACAGAGCAAGGTTCTTCAATACTTGCGGTGTCTAGGCCTTCTTTGGGTAGAAGTAACTAGAATGAACTAGTCAAGATGCCCCTTATCTGATGCAATATAATAAATTAACATTATTCTTGATAAATAGAATATAAGGCACAGTACGAAATAGGCAATCAGGTTACCTTTCGTATGTGCCACATAAGCATATACTGTTGCATATAAAGCAAGGTCCTTCAATACATGCAGTGTCTAGGCCTTCTTTCTCTATTTGAAAGCAATAAAATTTCTCACACTACATAAATAAATTATTGAATTCAAATTACCCGTGATGAGTATAATATAAGGTGCAATGCAAAGGGGGATCAGAATACTTGACATTAGTATCACCGGAGATGAATATATAAGCCAATTAGTGATATGTACGAGTATATCCTGTTGCATATAAGGCAAGGAGCTTCATTACTTATAGCTTGTCTGCGTATTCTTTGTGATATATATATCCTGTTGATTATAAGGCAAGGAGCTTTATTACTTATAGCTTGTCTGCGTATTCTTTGTGATATGTATATCCTGTTGATTATAAGGCAAGGAGCTTTATAACTTATATCTTTTCTGCGTATTCTTTGTAATATGTATATCCTGTTGCATATAAGGCAAGGAGCTTTATTACTTATAACTTGTCTGCGTATTCTTTGTGATGTGTATATCCTGTTGATTATAAGGCAAGGAGCATTATTACTTATAGCTTGTCTGCATATTCTTTTTTCGTTGGATTCCTGATAACTAGCAACACTTCTACACCATTTGGCTTTATCTCCTGCTGTTCGTTCCCAGTTGTGTCCAATGAAAAGAAAAAAAACATAACTATAGTTCGGAAATTCTAGGATGAGTCCTTTGACAGCTCACAAATTTGCACCAATACAACCTTGTTACGACGTTCAGTAATTTTTAATTATTTTATCAACTTTAATATAAGCCTCAATTCTAATAAATAGCAAGTTATTTAGGTAAATAACATAAGGTTGTATTGGGGCAAATTTGTGAGCTGTCACAGGACTCATCCTAGAATTTCCGAACTATAGGAACAAAAAAATTACAAACACATAGACTTATTTTTTTTACTATACTCAGATTCCTTAAGTAGTGGTAATTAAGAATCCAGCGTAGAATATTAAATTATGAATTAGTATTTGTTTGTATGTTAATAAACAGATTATAATCTATGATAAATGACATTTGAATTTTCATATAAATCGTGTGAACATTACAAACCATTGTTTTTTTTTTTAATTTCGCAAAAGAATGTGAAAACGAGATAAATTAAAAAAAACTTGGTTCCTACAATCAGATAAATGTTACGCATATGAAATATTTAAAAATATTTTTTAGTGAATTAAAATAAATTTTAATTGTTTATTTCACTATGTGATGATGTAAATAACAATAAAACGTGAATACTTGTTTATTTTCAAATTTAAAAAAAAATAGTTTTTTTGGATGTTTAACCCTTCAACGGGCATAACCATAAATGGGTGGCATATGCGACCACCCTTATGGTTATACTTATAAGGATTCATTTTCTTTATGAAACGTTTTTAAGTAACACAAATGTATGTAGTGGACGGACAGAGGTCTTATTTAAGACGGATCGTCGTGAAGTTAGCTGCATGTTTAGTAGCAACGATCTAAACATCCGGTCAATTTATTGTCAAATACGTAAATATATATATATATATATATATATATATATATATATATATATATATATATATATATATATATATATATATATATATATATATATATATATATATATATATATATATATATATATATATATATATATATATATATATATATATATATATATATATATATATATATATATATATATATATATATATATATATATATATATATATATCTGTAGACAAGCGTCTTACCACCAGGCCATGGAGGTCGTCTGACTTGTGACTAAATATTAAGACATTAACCTGCAAATGGTTAAAACGGAAAATTCATCAAATGTGTTTACATTTATTGTATTTGTATATTGAGTAACCCTGCATCAACATGTGGAAGGTTTCGATTCTGCAAAGCAACTTGCATCTCGTTCTACAAGTGAGCCCGTGTGTTTTCTATATCTCAAGATCTATCCATAAAATTCTCGAAAAATCCAATTCTTCTTGTTATATGTAAGCGTTGTTCCACTAAAAACAAATCTAAGTTCTTTACCACTCTAAAATAAGTGTTCCACAATAACGTAAGTCTACTTGGTTAAATTTGGTAACATTTTGTGATATACATACATGTATTGAATTTAAATGTTCGTATGAATATTAAATAATTTTAAACATTGACTTTGTAATTCTTTTTATTATTACTACTGCTTTTTGTGTCTCCATTTTAGTTTAAGATAAAGTTTTGTATTTTTCGTTAATAATTTTAAGTACTTGTATAACTTGGCATATGTTCATTTGTATATAAAACACACTGTTTTGTCGTAAATAAAATAAATCAATTTGTATTTACACTTTCGTTGTATATAGTACACCCTGGCGGGCTTATTGCTATGTGGTAATCTTCTAACCAACCAGAAATATGCAATTATTCTTGTTCTATGTAAGCGTTAATTACGTAAGTCTACTTGGCTGAATCTGGTTAGTTGGAAGATATTGCTGCCTGGCAATAAGCTCGCCAGATTGTATTTGCAATAAAAATGTTAAATAAAAGAAAATATAAAAAGTTGTTAAAGAAACCTTAAGTGGAATTTAAGTGGTGTAAATAAAAGAGAAAAATAAGAAAAATTCTGGACTGGATCCTTTATAAAAAAATGGATTCCAACAGGGATCGAGCCGGAAACCTACGGGTTGGGAGACAAACGTATTACCAACTAGGCTACGGAAGTCATCATGAAAGTATTTAATAAATTTTAATTGTTAAATAAATTTGATGAAATTCAATCATACGAGATCGAATTGATAAAATTATAAATAATCATATATTAAAAACCGTTCTTAGGAAAACCGTATTATTGAGTCAACATGAACATGAGAGACGGGACATTGAGGCGCGGGTCTCAGGGGGGATCCTCGATAGCCGCAAACAATGGGTCATGGCGCGTGCTTAACCCATTGTTCGTCCCTCCCGCTCCATCTATACGTCTTCTCATACGCGCTCCTCCTACTCGGTCACGCTTATTAATCCAGCTGCGAGTGTCACTTCATTGACCGCAATGACTTTTTTATACACCAATATCAAATTTGAATAAAAAAATACTTTATTTATTATTTTATATTAAAATTAATAGTTGGCAATATTGTGTTATACTATACATTCTTTGTATTCAGTACAACCTGGAAAGTTTATTATTATGCAGCAATAAGCTCACCAGGTGGTTTTGTTTATAATATATTTTCCACCATAGCCTAGTAGCAACATTATTAACTTCCATCTAATGGTTTCGGGTTCGATTCTGGATGTTTTCTGGAAAAAAAATTTAGGATAAAAAATTTGTGGTAATAATATTTAAACGTGGCGAGGGGTTATGTTGCCAATGCGATCAATGACGAACCGTAACTTCCGTGCCTATTTCTGTGGATCTAAACCCGAAGACGAGGTTCTCAGCAGGATCGAAGAAACCAGGCACCTGTCAAACACCATATCGGAAAGGCGTGCAGAATGGATGGGTCATATGCTGCGACATGAAAATTTCCTGCACAATATACTGGAAGGAATGATTGAGGGATCGATTGGCAGAGGACGTCCTCGTCGAGAGTATCTGGAGCAAATATGCCACGATATGGACTGCACCTCCTATACAGAGCTCAAGAGGATCGCTGAAGACCAAGCGGAGTGGAGGAGGAGATGCAGGACTTTGCTGCTAACCCAGGATTGAAACTGAAGAAGAAGAAAAAACCCGAAGGTTCGCTTACTAGACCGAATACAATATTGTCTTCCGGCCACGTTCTTCAATATTTATGAATCACCAATGCGGATATATTGAAGGGCGCCATACGAAAAAAAATTCTTCTTAATAACAAGAGGTAAATGTTTTGAGGCTTTTATCAAGCAATTGTATAAATCCGAAATTATTCTATTAGTAAAGTGTATTACGAAAAATCTTTGAACATGAAAACTGAAAAGTTTTCGAAAGGTCGTTATTGACACTTTCATAAGAATATCGTGTTATTGTATTAAATTATATTTTCGTTACATAGAGTACAACCTGGTGGCCTTCTAGTAATGTGGCAATCATCCTCAACCAACCAGAAAGGTGTTAAATAAACATTTAAATGAAAACCAGACTGGAATATTTTTTTTAAATATTGATTTACTACAGGAATCGAACTCACAACCCCCAGTCCAGATGACAGTCGTCGTACCTACTAGGCCACGGAGATTTTAGATATAGTAAAATAATAATTTATAAAGCGCCGTTCAGAGAACAAACTCTCATCAAGGGTGTTAAACTTTGGGATACAAACCCATAATTATTAACATATTAAAAATATTACAAAAAGGAACAATCTGAATGTAAGGATAAAAAAGTGGTACTTTCATGACTGTTCTGTTAAAGGGTAGGTTTTAGAAATGTTTTCATGTTCAGAGAGTGTCTTTGAGATGGTGTTTGTTTACAAAACTTTACGAAAAGGTTACGTCTCTCTGAAGTAACGCTATATAAATTATGCAAGACTATACGTACCTTTAGAGGCTCATTCCGAAGACATATGGTTTTTATAGAACGCATGGACAGTAAAATGTATAGAATGAAGGCACGTACTTGAGGGAATTTTTGGTCATACTACCATTAAATCAAAAACGATACATGCAGGTATTAATAATGAACACGTGCTGATAAGAGGAATTTCTAGCTACGGCTCTTACACATCCGTAGACTATGTCATGCTCTGTGGTTGAAGAGTCATGGGGAAAAATTTAAAGGAAAACTATAACATAATTTAGAAATCAATTATTATATGAGTTTTTATTTTATTTTTTTATCCACTTTGCACGGATTTCTCCTGTTACACAAAGAGGGTCTTATTCTAGCGTTAGCGAAGAATATCAGCCAGGATTCTTCTCATATTGCTAGTCGGTACCGAGAATATATCAACCGTGTCATTCAGTTGGTTCAGTACCTCTATACCACGCGTGGCTGAGTGTTCAGCCATGATATTCGTCCTGTAAGTTGGTATGTAGAACAGAGGGTGATTCCTTGCACGGATATATTTATTGGATACATATAAACTCAATGCTTCTAGGATCGCGGGACAGTTAAAGGAACCTTGGAAAACCTTTATTAGGAATACCGCAATGGATTCTTGCCTTCTTGTTTCGAGGCTTCTGTAGTTACACACCGTGAGAAGTTCGCCATGGTGGGCATATTTTGGGTATTCGCCCTTTGTTCTGTACCATAGATATTTGAGGATTTTTTTTGTATTTGTTCTATATTGTTCATATGATTCGCCTTGTAATGGGTGTTCAGTTTAATTTCACAACCACCCACGCTGTTATAGGGGACAAAATAAGTTCCCATCTAGTACGATCTACACTAGAAGATCGAAATCTTCTTTATTTTTTAAGAATGCGACGTTACGTAGTGACAAAGAAGGAACTCCTTTTTCGATAGTGACACACCTGAAAATAATAGTAGTGCCGACAGACTTAAGGTCCGAAACCACGATTTTTTTCCGAAATCACGAGAATATTTTAGCAGACGTGGGGACGTACCTAATCTAATAGCTGCAGCCACTTTATCCTTTGCCTTTCTATCCTTTCCCTCAACTTTTGTATTATATTTATTTTGAAATATGTATGTGTCAATTCTACTCACATCAGCACTATATATCTGTTTTGTTAGTCTTTCTTCATTCATTCGTTCCACATGTTCAAACCATCTCAACGTACTTTTCTTCATCTTACTTAACATAACAGCTTTAAGTTCACATTCATCTCTCGAAGGAACACTTGTAGTGGCAATTAATATAATAAGTGCAATAAGTTATTTATCTGGAATGGTAATTTTAACTTTGGGGAATGAGGACGTGATATGACTGCTCGCCTGCTACAAATATTAATCATACAAAAGTCGAAGCACTTTCAGCAGAGTTAATTGCATGAACCAAAAAAAACATTTTTATATATTCGTATTGCGTTTTTATATGAACATTTGTCAAATAAAATAAAACAGAAATAAGTACAAGGCGCGTCAAGAAAGTATAGAACGATTGCGCACCACGCCCTGAGCCGATCCCCTACCACCACGATTGTATGCGCACCAGTTAGCTCCTTTCCTCGCTTCAGTGCGTACTGAGTTTTGTTGCTGAACGGTCGAGCGTCATTGTTTTGTGACCTTTCAAAATGGCTGCGCCCATCGAAAATCCCGCCAAATGTGAAGTGCATAGTGTCTTTCGTTTTCTGAATGCACTAAATGTTCGGCCTATCGAAATGTATAGGCAACTTTAAGCGCAGTACATGAATCTTTCCCAAAAATTTCACGATCGCTCCTACATGAAATAGTGACAGAGTATCTTGGCTACAAAAAAAATGTGCGCTCGGAAAAGAAAAACCGAATCTCAACACCAGAAAAATGATGGCAACAGTTTTTTGGGACCGAAAGGATTTGATGCACGTAGAGTTTATGCCTAGATGACGCACAATACACTCAGAGGCCTATTGTAAAACTCTTCAACGACTTAGACGCGCCATCCAAAACAAGAGACGTGGAATGTTGTCGGGAAAGGTGGTTTTGATTCATGACAATGCGCGGCCACATGCATCAGCATGAACACAGCGGGAACTTCAACGTCTTACTTAAGTGGGAAATTTTTGGACATCCTCCTTAACACCAAGCCTTGACTTGGCACCAAGTGATTTTCACTTATTCCCGAAACTCAAGGAATTTTTGGGTGGAAAACAGTTCGCAAACGATGAAGACCTCAAACAAGAAGTGACATCCTGGCTCAAATCTTTGGCGGTAGAAGAGTATAACATCGGAATTGAACAATTGGTTCCACGTTACAATAAGTGCGATGACAGCTATGGCGAGTACATTGAAAAATAAAGTAAGGTACTGTAACTTTGTTAATAAAATTTTGTGTTGTTATCTTTCGTTTTTATTTAGTTATGCCAAAACGTTCTTTACTTTCTGGACGACCCACGTATCAGCAGAAAGAAGGCTGTATTATTGAATGTGTCTGTTGGTAACAAGAGGTAACAATTGCCAGAAGGTAGGGCAAGCAAGAGGTAACATTGGGAGCGCGTGCCAGGCGGCTGGCTGGTGCCCGCACGTGACTCTTGTACGTAATACGTGGCCAAAGTGCCGAAGGAAAAGCCGGAGACAACTCAGTTCATTAACAGGACTGGAGCGGTCACAGGAGTCAAACTAAACTTCAACAGCATATATCGTTTATAACCCAGTGACATCCGATTTGAATGTATAAATATTAATTAATTTATTTTAATATTTAAAACAAAACAATATAAAAAGTATGAACTCAATGAACCGATCCAGTAAGGCGGAGTATTATTTTGGAATTTTTACTGTTGCTGGTCCTGTGGCAAGGAATGGTCTGCCTCTTAGTATTAGAGATATGTGCGGCATGTGCAGCTTTAGGAAATATTTAAAAGCAACCCTTTTTGGAAGGTCTTACCAAAGTTTATAATGTTATATGAATAATACACAACACACTACATTACACCTAAAGCGGACTGTATTACTGTCACATATCGAAAGACCTACAAATATTTCTTTGTGATTCGTTTTGCCTAACTAAGTTTTTTGAGGTTTCGTTAACAAATATGTTTTTTTCTGAACATATGCACATGTGAGAAATACCATAATCTAATAACTTCCCACCCTTACACTATTTTTGTATTATTTTTAATACGTCAAATTCATTTAAAAACATAAAAAAAACATTGGTTTTGATTCCACAAAGCACAATCCAAACATTAATAACATGTATACTATTACAAGATTACCCTGTTAGGGTACGCAGACCGGATGGAGCGCCAGACTTTCACATATCGACATACATATATATGTAAATCTCGACATATATACATATAAAGTATGAAAACCTTCCCATATAACTCGATTTAAAAGAATTTCTACGTTTCCATCTTTTAAAATATTCTTCACCAATCTTATTTTCCTTGGTCTTCCTCTATCACACTTTCTACTATCATTCATCCCTAAGCACTTCATTTCATGGTCCGTCATACATTATAATCCCTTAGTACTTCATTACGTGTTCTCTCATGCATTATCATCCCTAAACACTTTATTCCATGTTCTATCATACATTATAATCCCTAAACACTTCATTCCATGTTCTGTCATACATTATAATCCCTAAACACTTCATTCCATGGTCTGTCATAAATTATCATCCCTAAGCACTTCATTCCATGTTCTGTCACACATTACAATCCCTAAACACTTCATTCCATGTTCTGTCATACATTATCATCCCTAAGCATTTCATTCCATGTTCTGTCATACATTATGATACCTAAGCACTTAATTCCATGTTCTGTCATACATTATCATCCCTAAGCACTTCTCTCCATGTTCCGTCATACATTATCATCTCTGAGCACTTCATTCCATGTTCTGTCATACATTGTCATCCCTAAGCACTTAATTCCATGTTCTGTCATACATTATCATCCCTTAGCACTTCACTTCATGTTCCGTCATACATTATCATCCCTAAGCACTTAATTCCATGTTCTGTCATACATTATCATCCCTTAGCACTTCACTTCATGTTCCGTCATACATTATCATCCCTAAGCACTTAATTCCATGTTCTGTCATACATTATCATCCCTAAGCACTTCACTCCATGTTCAGTCATACATAATCATCCTTAAGCACTTCATTCCATGTTCTGTCATACATTATCATACCTAAGCGCTTCATTCCATGTTCTGTCATACATTATCACGCCGTTTTGATGCAATATATATTTGACTTCCAACAACAATATTAAAGTCAGAAATGCTGACCTAGATATTGAGATAGACATTGGATATATAATACTTAACTACAAGCAATTAATGATGTATACCAATGGGTTAACAAAACATTTGCGGTCACAGAAGTCAAACTAAATTTAAAGGATTCAAATTGCCATGAATATTACTTAGAAAATAAAAGGATATTCCTACAACAATCGGAATGACGTGCGCCCGATGATGATTTATTAATTATAATACAAAGAATTATTTTTTTCAAAATCAATAGAGGGTTTATTTTATATGTGTTCATTGTTTTAGCTTATATTACAGGATGTGTATTGAAAACAAATATTTAAATTATGCATGAATTATAAATTATTAACAATTGCTTTTCTTAAATTTTACTGTCTATCTACAATAATAATCATAATTTATTTAGAGAACAGACTCTTAAGGGCGTTCAAACTTGGGATTCAAACTCGGTATAACCAACGAATTAAAACTATTACAACATACGAGGGTCATCCAGAAACTAAGGTTACAAGGGCTCCTGAGGCCGGGGGAAATTTTTTGATAAAAAGTTGATGACTCCTGACGTGTAGGGGGGATCCTAACGGTTAGTTTGTTTGGTTTCGCGTGTTTGTTGGCCATTTTGTTTAGTCACAGTAAATTCTTCCGATGGAGAGGTCGTCGCGCGCTCCCGCCAACTCTCGTCCGTGCGAGACCCGCGCCGGTCATCAGTTTTTGACTTTGCAGAACAATACCGCCGCGAATATAGACCGGAAGCTCGTGGAAGTTTATGATAGCGATGTGATGAGTCGACAACATGTCACGAAGTGGGTTAAGTTGTACTGATACGACGATGCAAGGCAGTGATTTCTGACGAATTTGTGCAAAATATTGAAGAACAAATGCGAAATGACCGCCGTGTGACTCTTGACAACCTTCACGAAGAATTTACTGACATTTTTCTTGAAGTCTCTTTGGTAATATTGTGTCGGAAAACTTGGTTACAAGAAGTTGTGTGCGAGATGGGTGCCCAGAATGCTCACACCGGAGCACCGTCAAAATCGCGTGACCGCCGCGCGTGAATTTTTGGATCGTTTTGCACAGGAGAGAGAAGCTTTTCTGGACTTAATCGTGACGGGGGATGAGACGTGGGTGTGTCACTATACCCCAACAATTTTCCAACGATCAGAAGATCGAGGAAGCTGTGAAAAGGTGGCTGAAAGAGCTGGCGGTGGAGGTCTATGACACTGGCATTCAAAATATGCTGCCCCGACTACAGAAATGTCTCGATCTCGACGGCGATTACGTTGAAAAATAGTTTAATATATTTTTAAAGTATCCTGTGAATTTCAATTAAATGCACGTATTTTTCGATCCTACGTAAATGTTGTAACCTTACTTTATGGATGACCCTCGTAGGTTAAGTGTAAGGATTTCAAACGTGGTAGCTATGGTCAATAGATAAGGTACATACTTCCGCGCACGTAAAGGATCTTTCAAATTGAGCGGTTTTTTTTAATTCTTGGATAAAACACAGATGGCGTCGCAAACTTGCCTGAGTCTTGTAACATTTGAAAAGTGTAATGTATGACATTTATAAAAATGGAGTCGTATACAATACAACAACGCGTTCAAATTGAGAATTATTTTATTTATTACATAGGTAATCTTCAAAAAACGGTGATGTTAATTGGCCACCAAGATCATGTGATCTGACACCGTTGGACTATTTTCTCTGAGACTATTTGAAAAGTCAGATCTATAAGAATGACTCCCGATCAATTTTTGAGCTGAAGGACGAAATTATTCGTGTTATTGGTGAGTTAGAACCGCACGTATGCCAAAATGTCATCGAAAAATTTGACAAAAGAGTGGACATCTGTGGAGCTGCAGGAGATGAACATTTGGCGGATATTGATTTTTGTGTTTTAATGTGTTTGTGTTTAAATTTTTGTGTTTAAATACTTCAATGACCAATAAAAAGTTTTTTGAAATCAAAGCAAATTGTGTGTTTTATTCAAGAATAAAAAAAAATAGAATTAAAAAAACCGCTCAATTTGAAAGAACCTTTACATATGTTATACATTACAAATAACAATTTAAAACTAACAATAATATTGCAATGATAAAAACTTTTCATTTTGTTGATGAAGAGAATCACTTTACTAGGTAAGGCCTGTAACAATGCGATCTCATTCTTTATCACATTCGTATATATTGATATTTTGCGCACATGGTTAAACATGGTGTATCTGATAGGACAATGGTTGTACAGTAATATATTCGAACCAATCAGCAAATCTTGGACACATTAACCTATATAAATCCATGACAGGTTTTACAAAAAAAAAAAAAACGTTTAAATCTATGTTAAAAATATAATTAAATTATTAATTAGTTGTGTTTCTTTGTAACCTGTCTTCCCTTGGTAAGTTTTCTGCGGTTTTATTACCAAATATGTTTTTCTGAACAAATTCAGATGAGGGGAAGTCTCATAGCTAATTACCGCAGCTACCACCTTCATTATGCCATTTGCTGAGCATGCCCAACTCCTTGAGCGTAAGAAGAAATCTGCGTCTCCTGGTATACGTTGTCAGACTCGTTCGAAGAGTTGTGAGCTGTCCAGCATTACTACAAAGATTAGCGTTAAATGTTCCTAACAATTACACTAGAGTGCACCGGCAAGAACTGTTCTCAATAACATACGCAAGAACGGGTATTCCAGCCGCTATGCCTGTTGAAAGGGCCTTAACTCTTTTGAACGGGACTGCTTCGGATATTGACATATTTCATATCACATTACAAAAAGCAAAAGTAAATACGAGTATATGTGAATGTGTGTATGTACGTGTATGTTTGTGTGTATGATATACTCGTATATGTATGCATATACATAATTTTTTATTATATACAATTTTTTAATGTTAAAATTTCTTGAAATTTTCAATGTAATTGGGCTAAGCATGTTTTGAGAAAATAAATAAATTATATTTCAGTCCACTTATTTATACTCTTTTGTAAAACAAATCAATAATAATAATTAAATCGTTATTTAAAGAGAATCTGTTCTCTACACGACGCTGTATAAATGTATCTTTAGTTATTTGTATTGCTCAATAAACACGGCGTCGTGGTATGTACGAGTACATATGAATTATCAATAATACAAGACTTGAGTGAGAAAAAAATAAAACCTCTCTCAAGGGCAACGAAAGTACAAAAGTATATGGCATATAAATAAATAATTATTATTTTAAAATGTAAATGGATTACTCGTAGCCAGTCTCTTATTCAAGGCCTAAGTAATTGAGGAAATACCGGAGAAGGACCCTCCTCAACTCACCAACATCTCCATTAAAAATATTCACCAGTGCATACATACATTTACCCAAATGTTGCATTCTCACGATTGGTGAATAACAACGCCCAAGTGTTGTTAACAAATATCCATTGACATTGAATAGTAAAAGGTTTCGTGTGATTATATGGAGAAATAGAAGAAAGACACCAGAGATGCCTTAAACTTAGATTTCAGGACACTTGAAAAGAAAACTGAAAACTGTAAAATATCAACAACTTTAAAAAAAAAATGCACAATACTACGACAGTCGACAAAATACCTTCGATAAGTTCTCTGATTCTTTGGACACATTGCTCGCGGCCAATGAGACATTAAGAAGAGATTTGTGGTTATTGGAGACATGGAAGAACGATGCTCAAGGGGAAGAATCCCAATGCGTTGGACTGACCAAGTAAGAGACGCAACTTAACTACCCTTCGCACCGCGGAGTGCAGGGATGGATGGAGAGGATTCATCGGAGATTTTCGTGGTTGTCACGATAATCAATCGTGACCTACACAACAAGATGGATAGAACGACAATACTAAAAGAAAAAAAATGTTAAATAGAGTCATTGAAAATGTATAATGTATGACTAGAAACTGCTGAAATGCGCATGCTAAGATGGTCAGCTGGTGTGCCCCTAAGAGACTAAATAAAAAGCTCACGCATTCGTGGAAGCCTAGGTTTTACAGACATCAACAGCAAGATGGAGAAGAGTCGATTGAGGTGGTATGGGCACGTTGGACGCAGAGAACCCGATCACATTGTGAACCAGGCAATCTCCATGGATCTTCCTCGAATAACAACTAGAGGAAGACCAAAGAATTCGTGGGTGGTGCAAAAAGATAACCTGATGCAGAGGCACGGCCTGGGGGACGTAGTCCGGGACAGAAGAACATACAACCTGAGGGCGAGGATAGCTGATAATGAAAATAAAACTAGTCTCCCTGTTGAGACCCAAGATTACTGACGTATGTGAGAAGGATACTTTTGAACTCAACAACTTATAAATTAAAAATATCTACTAAACCGTACACGAATTAACTCCAATGTTGCAAGATAGATGGATTTAATCTGTCGTAAGCAATTTTATATTGTTTTTTAGGGAGAGTGATGAATATAGATTTTAGCCAATCTTGGGGGATGACCCCCGTGTCATAAATTATATTAAATAGTCTTAACAGGTAGTCAATGTTCTTGTCGTCAATCAATTTTAAAATCCCAGTGGGTACTTCGTCAGGTTCACAGGTTTTTTTGGAATGTACCTGGAATGTAAGAAGTTTGTATACTCCTGGAAAACTAGACAACTTGATATAGAAAATGGATGTATAAAGAAATAAAACGAAAAAATATACAAATTTTGAGAATATATTATACTTACATTCCCTTGATTTAAATACGGAAGAAAATATTCACATACCTGAAATCAAAAGAAATTTGTATATATTAAAAAAATTGCTTTAAATTGAATACATACGATATTAGTCTATAGCGCATTATTGTTAATAATAATTTAGAAAGTTTTGATTTGTATTATTTTCACTTTTGTAAATCAATTATGCGTGCACTATTATAATTAAATTATAAAATGGAAATAACTTCATTTTATCCAAGTCCTGACATAGTGTTCAATAAATAATAGTTGCGAGGTAAGATGTGATAGTTTTGACATCTAGCTATCAGTTGATGTATCGGGGTGGTATTGTTGTGTTGAATGCTGTATTTTATGTGACTAATTGATATAAAATTTGCTAACCCCGTATT
This sequence comes from Odontocerum albicorne, assembly GCA_949825065.1. Lineage (NCBI taxonomy): Eukaryota > Metazoa > Arthropoda > Insecta > Trichoptera > Odontoceridae > Odontocerum > Odontocerum albicorne. The sequence continues at coordinate 25,139,834 of OX463862.1, read as the reverse complement.
AATAGGAGTAGTAAGAAGTGTCGAACTTTTTGTTTACCTAATATTTTGTTTGATCAGAAATGTTAACATAACGCACATTCATAAGTCACAGAGGTTTACGGTATCTAAGCATGGAAATTAAGCATGACGGGGGAATGTGGTATTTTTATGATTATTGAAATATTTATTTTTAAGCTACTGCTATGTAAATATTGTATATTTCCCTGTTTAAATTAATTAATACATAAGAAGTAATCGATTTATCCATGTACCTTTTTGATTCTCTCTTACTACCTTGATCAAAAAGTTTTAGAACCGGCCACCGTGTGGCGCTGTCAGTCGCCCGATTGGAAATCTTTTTTTTTGTTAGGTTACCACATCTTTCATTGACACTTCCCTCCAAATCCAAATCAGCGTGATAAGCTTGACATTTGTAAAAGTTACGCTATACTGAGTACATCTACCTTTGTGCGTGTTTTCGATTTTTTACAAGTTTGAAAATGGCATCAACTGTGCATCAACGAATTTGCATTAAGTTTTGTGTGAAAAATGGATTTAACGGTCCACAAACCTTGGACGTGCGCTGTTGGTGGACGTGCGCTGCTCAACAGACACAGACTTAAAAAGAGCCGCACAGACAGGGGGGAATGGAGGAGAAGAGTTCAAATTGCTGCAAACCAGTCTTAGGACTGCAACCACAGAGGAAACCTTGGAAATGTTGGAGAAGTGTTTTTCGCTGCCACGAATGCTTCAAAAGTGGTCGTGAGTCGGTCGAGGATGACGAACGCATTGGCAGTCGAAAACCGATAAAAACATCGATAAAATCAAAGAAATGGCCGAAAACCGCAAATTGACCATCAGAGAGGTGGCAGAGGACTTGAACATCGCTTATGGATCCGCTCAAGACATGTTGGTTAGTGATTTGGGCCTCAGACATGTCGCTGCAAAACTGGTGCCGAAACACCTCAATTTCATGCAAAAAAAAGGACCGCGCTGAAATCGCGAAAGACATGATTTCCATGAGTTTTTGACCAAAAACAACACGATTACTATCCAGCAGCCTTCGAATTCACCTGATCTGGCTCCCTGTGACTTTTTCCTGTTCAACCGACTTTAAAAACCGCTTCGCGGAACGCGTTACAGCACCCGAGAGGATGTCATGAAAAATCGAAGACAGATCTGATGGACATACCGAAAATTGAGTACCAGCGGTGTTTCGAGGATTGGATCAAGCGCTGATGTAAGTGCGTTGCAGTCGATGGGGAGTACTTTGAAGGGGACCATATCGATTTTGATGAATACACTTGTACTTTAGATTTTATCTAGGTCATGGAGGTCGTTGTTGTACGTGTTGGTAACACTGCCGCACGTGAAGAGACAACACTCGATAGATACACGTGAGAATTCCTGTCGAATTTATTTACAAGAATAGTACTTTTTTTTAGTATTTTTGGGTACCATTTGGAATCGAACCCAAAACTCTCGGAGGTCATCACTAAGCCACGGAGGTCGTCCCATAAATACTTACATTAGACATAAATAAAAAAATAACTTATCAATATTCAATCAACAGCCATTCAATAAATTAATAACGTTAAAACTATTCAAAAAATTATCGCCCAGTAGTTAAACTGTTTAAAATTTAAACGAAAAACACAGTAAACACCCATTAACACGGCCCGTCACGTACAGTGGACATCGTTAAATACGGCCAGAGTGAATCATACAGGAGACTCCAAGTTTCATCGGTCACCACGCGGTACTATGGAGGGGCTGGTACGTGTGTGGTCGGCCACTATGTACTTCCTTTGCTGGTCACAGTAATATTAATTATAAGTACGAGTATATAAAAGTTTCAGGAATCAGTTACTTCTCGAGGTCACTGGACTGTGAGGCGAGGACGTTCCTGAATTTTGATTTGGGGATAAACGGAAAATATTTATTTATTAACTGTGTCAAGTTGGCTAGGTTGAATTGACTTGATAACAAACTTTATTTCTTTGTTATATAGAATTGATATCAATATCGTAGAATTCCATTAATGTCCGTGAATTTCAGAGTGCTAACTTTTATTTACAGAAACGAAGAAATGAAAAATGTGAAAGCAGCCCAGTACATATTGAATAAACGTGTAAACTGATGATGTATTGCCCCTCTGACATACTATACATATATACTATTACGCCATTACCTTTTTGGGATAGGTAGAGAAAACAGAACGCCAGACTTTGCTATCGTGACACTCATATTTCGTCTCTTTCACATCTTTACAGCTCCTACGATTTCTTTTCGTTCTTACTTTTCCTTGTTTCAAAATATCGTTTACTTGATATAACCATATTTCTATCACGCCTTTTACACATTTACGCTTCATATATAAATATTTTAAGGCTTTTGAGATCCTTCGTATCAGTTTATTTATTTATTTAACACTTATTGCAATACAATCTGGCGGGTTTATTGCCAGGCGGCAATCTCTTGCAACCAACCAGACAAAAGTAAATGAAGCAAGTTATATGGTCGCATAAATCATTCAAATGATTATCCATCTCCACGAAATCCATAAACACATACGTGAGCACATGCCCACGAACCCCACAAAGACGGACAATCACCCGAACATTATTTTTCACATAAAGTGAGATATCGTCAATCAAAAGGAAAGGAAGGGATGTCGGTGAGGAAAGGAAAAGAAAAATCAGGAATTAAACACGTTATTTTACTGACTAGGAATTAAGAGTTTTTTCAGCCGCTTCTTAAAGCATGCCAAGGACGGAGCGAGTCTTATATTGGTTTGTAACTGATTCCAGTTTACTAAGTACCGTTTACAGTTTACTAAGTCTTTCGGAGTGTTGTAATCATCGGTTCGACTTATGATGCCGACGTTTCGACAATGTTATAGTTCATCGTCAAGTTCGTCATGCAAAGTTGATAACAAACAAACCCTGAAGATGTAAATTGCAACGTTGTTGGCATTATATATTAAACCAAATCACGGAGTACAAAAGTACTTCAAAAAATCTTATCCAACTAACACGTTACATCTATTTTGTAAAGTTGTCTTCTTATATTCGTTCTTCTTGCCCAAATCGTCTCAAACGGAATCAAGGTTAGTACTTAAATACTTTTCCTTTTTCTTCTTCTTCCTGGCACTGTCCCAACTCATTGCCTAGGTAGGCTGTTGGGGTCGGCTCTTCTCGTTCTCAGGCTGTATATTCTTCAGTTATGGGTGTCGCTTTCATTTAGGCCGTTAATCTGCAGGATTTTGTAGCATTGAGTTATCCAGGAATTCTTCAGTATTCCTCTGGACGGCTGTCGAGGAAGATCCACCGACATTGCCTGATTTAAGTATGGTCTGGTGGTTCCATCTTAGGTGCCCGTACCATCTCAGCTGTCGCTCTTCCCGCTTATTATTTATGCGTTAGTGCTTAAATTCTGTTGTGAACTATCATTTTAAAAAGTTTTTATATTATCGAGTTCGAATATTTTTTAATGTATAAAAGGTTTAGTGCCTCTGAATAAGACTTCAATCAAAAATAACTTTTCTTATGTTAGTCAGTCAGTATATGAAAGCGTATACCGTTCGTTCATTGATATTATTCGACAAACAAACAAGAACACAGAAGGCGATACATAACTTGTAGTAATTATTCAATGACTGAAATGACTATTTATGAATAAGCAATAATAACATTGCCTATGCCATTTACCTCCTTACAAACGCATTCACATTTTGCCTATATTTATGACTAAGAAGACAGTAAGAAGTTATTTTTTGTGCATACAATGTCACGCTGTACATATTAAATACTATGAGTATACAGGTACTACTAGTACAGCCGAAAGGCACTTCAAAAGTACTGACATAATTTAAAGGTGTAAGAATTTAATCGTCTATTTAATTTCTTCACATATTTCACAATCACATACAGCATAGAGTCCAGAGCCGACACTGTCAGAACCAAAAATCTCCTTCGAGCCAGTGAAATGAAGGTACTCAGGAGTATCGCTGGCAAAACCCTTCGTGATAGAGTAGGAAACACAGAAATCTGAAGGACGTGCTATAAGTTGAAGATATTGTCAGATGGGGACGACAGAGAAGAAGGTTCTGGAACGAACACGTATCCAGAATGGCGGAACCAAGAGCTGTAAGACGACCTCCCAAAATATGGAAAGACAGCTGGCAGTCGACGTTACAAGAGGCAAACAATGATGCAGGACCATAACAGGCCTAAAATAAGATGAAGCAGAAGACATATTTCACGTACTCGTATACGATAAATATGTGAAGTAAAATACATTGTGAAATAGGGTAGAAACAGCACATTACGCTGTTGAGGCCTTCTTAAAAGGTTGGATAACACAAGAGATCTCTATGTGTCAATATATGAAATATCTTCAGGTAGTCGATCTCCATAATGACCTCCTAAAAAGGAAAACCTCTCTTGAGGTGTTAACATCTTTAGGAAGGCAACTCTGATAAATACAGAAAACAGGTCTTACATAGGTGAAAGGGGAAAACCTCCCTGGGTTAGTAGGGGGTTGCAGATTATAGTACCGTTGTGAACTAGATTTAAAAAGAAGTTTCTACCTGGTTTTTGCTCTTGGCTTCTTTAATGTATTTTTGGTTGGTTAGAAGAGATTTCCACAGTTATTAGACTACTAGGTTACACTAAAACTAAAGTGTAATATTATACAATTACAATAATGTAATTTTTCCAAGGACTATCAATACTAATCATGATATAAACTCAACTCAACGTCACATTTTTGCTGCACACACCAAATGATTTTTTTAATAATTTGACAGCGGCCGACGTTCACAAAACGGGCGAAGTGACCACCTCAAACGAAAGCCCGCGAGCCACTGAAGCGAGAGAACTGAGATTCTATTTCTTGCGTTCCCATATATTAAAGAAGAGGGAGAGTGAAACGTGAATAGCGTCGCTTCCTCACCCATAGCGGTTTTTTTTAAATTAATATACCTACGTCAAACACTGGCACACGCCGATTTTCACAAAATATCTCTGATGTGGCCGATAAATGCTAATTATTATGATAATTTTTTTTATTCAATGCGTAAATGTATTACGGAGGAATACCTAAAATTTTAACCGAGTGCTTATCATATTTATAGAGATATTAAAGTTTTTAGAAGCAATGTGAACTGAGATTCTATTTCTTGCGTTCCTATATTACGAAGATGAGTGAGAGTGAGACGTGAATAGCGTCACTTCCTCACCCATAGCGATGTTTTAGAATGAATATACTTACGTCACACACTGGCATACGTTTGATTGTGTTGGTGAATTTATTCCCGATTTTCACAAAATATATCTGATGTGGCCGATAAGTGCTAATTATTATTAATATTATTTTTTCATTCAATGCGTAAATGTATTACGGAGGGATACCTAAAATCTGAACCTAGTATTTATTATATTTATAGATATATTCAAGTTTTTAGAAGCAATGTGTACTAGTTACAAATCACAGGGAAGGAAGGGTTAAAGTTCCTGGTTAAGTTTTCAGTTAAGCAGATAAGACTTCTAATCTACCGTTTATGTATCAGAAACTAGTCGTGAAAGTAAGAGTACAGCCTATGTTTAGTATTCACTAAGCCCGTAGCAATGAGATGTCATTGTTTTGACAGTTGCATAAATTATTTATTGAAGACAATAAACAAAACCCGAAACAATCGAAGGCTTAGGACTCGCGCACGCGTCAGTGAGGCCATTGTTAGCGCTTTGTACCGCTGCCGACGAAGCCTGGTAGTCGGGCGTGAGTTACGGCAGAAACGTGACAAATTCCAGATTTTTAATAGAGTTTTGTTGCATCTATTATTAATTAGATAGACTTCATTAAAGATTGCCAAACTCCATAGCTTAGTTGTGAAGACACTTGACTTCCACCTAGATGTATTGGGTTCGATTCCCGATGTAACACGTAAAAAATGTCCCAGTTTGGCCAAAGTTCATTTAGTTACATTACTCACAAGCAGCGGCGGCTGGTCTCGAGGTGCGTTGGTGCGCTGAGCACCAACGCACCTCGAAACGCTGAGTGAATATGAAATATCGCAAGAGCTTTTCTCAGCGAAGATTTTTTTTCTGTTAACGTCACACTGTATTGTCAAAAAATAGTTGTGGCGCTGACTGACGCCACTAAAAGATATATAACAAGGTAAAAGATCGCCACGTAAGTGGTAAAATGTTTGACTTCTACCAGCGTTTAGGGTTTAATTTCTGACGGAGTATGACAAAAGATTCAGTGAGGCAAAATATTTCGTCTAGTAACAATACACACAAGCGCTAGAGGTTTGCAGGTGTTATTGCCTCTTAATTTGAATATTGTCAACCCCTGTGACGACGAAACGCGAATTCCGTGCCCCCTCTAATGATACTTAGACCGGAGACTCAAGCAATGAGACTGAGAACAATGGTGTCTCTCGGCCACGAGGTCCAATATTTCTAAATGAAATTATTTCATTCATGAAAATATCTGTGTACATATACACCATCACGCAATTTTTATGTGAAGATAGGCAAAGACGACAGAATGCCTTATTTTCTTATTTGGACACATATAATTTTCCTTTTGTACACCCATCCGTCTTCGCATACAACTCCTTCAACTTTATGAAGAACATACATATTAGCATAAAAAGGATATGTAAAAAATAATGATGTTTACATATGATTGGCCATAATTTATGACCAGCATCACAATTAATGGGTAATATCCTGTCTCGTGGAGCATTAAATACACGGGGATAATTGTGCAAAATTGAATTGCAAATTTTCATTCATTCATCCATTCATATGGTGTGGTTTTTTTTAATGGTATTCTTATGTTAATTTATAATTTTTTTTTTCAATTGCAAGTCAAGAGTTAATAGTGTTGCATTTTACTAAGCAACAATTTATGAATTTATGGAGTTATTGGCGCCATATCACATTATATTGCCAAGTGTTAGGAATGCACCTTTTCGAAGGCGTGATATGCTGAAATGGTCTAAGAATTAAAGCACATTTTTCTCAAGTTTTTTTCTCATTGGATTTTTATAAGATGTTTTATTAGCAAAAAATATGCCCTATTTTTTAACTAATAAAACATACATAACTTGCTTTTTTAACTAATAAAACATACATAACTTGCTTTTTTAACTAATAAAACATACATAACTTGTTTTTTTAACTAATAAAACATACATAATTTGCTTTTTATACTAATAAAACGTACATAACTTGCTTTTTAAACTAATAAAACATACATAACTGGCTTTTCTAACTAATAAAACATACATAACTTGCTTTTTTAATTAATAAAACATACATAATTTGCTTTTTATACTAATAAAACGTACATAACTTGCTTTTTAAACTAATAAAACATACATAACTGGCTTTTCTAACTAATAAAACATACATAACTTGCTTTTTAACTAATAAAACACACACAACTTGCTTTTTTTCGTCGTATAATTTCAAAATTATGCATTTATTAAACTTATACCCACGAATATTACGGGGGAAAATATCCACCTTATTACAGAGTAATAACATGTTGCAATGATCGAACCAAGAATCTTCCATACACAAGCTGAAAGTGTTACCACATAATCATGAGATAACCTCAGTTACTAAATTGGTAAGACATCTACTCACTGATCATGAGGTTGTGGGTTCCATTCCCGTCGGTGCACGTTTTTTTAATTGATATAAGTACGGTTACATCAGGCCTCTTTAACATTTTTCTTAGTGATCTTTGCACGGATTTCACTTTGCACGGATTTCTCCTGTTACGCAAAGAGGGTCTGCTTCTAGCGTTAGCTTATTCGTTAGGAAGAATATCAGCCAGGATTCTTCTCATACTGCTAGGCGGTACCGAGACTATATCCACAGTGTCATTCAGTTGATTCAATATCTCTACCATATACCACACATGACTGAGTGTTTAGCCGTGACATTCGTCCTGTAAGTTGGTATGTAGAACAGAGGGTGATTCCTTTCACGGCTATATTTATTGGGTACATATAAACTTAGTACTTTTAGAATCGCGGGACAGTTAAAGCAACCTTGAAAAACCTTAAGTAGGAATATCGCAATGGATTCTTGCACTCTTGTTTCGGGGCTTCTATAGTTACACACTGTGAGAAGTTCGACATGGTGAGTATATCGAACTTCTTGCAATAAATTTATAGCAATAAACACACCATATTGTATAAACAATGAAAGTGTAATCATGTTCATGTTTAATATCATTGTTTTCAAAATATATTGTTTGTATATATATATAAAATAATATCAGAGAGTGTTTAAGGAAATCTGTCAATAATCAATAAAAAATCTAACTTCACCAACAATATTTAATACAAATTCTAAATATTTTTCATACGGAATGGACCGCAAAAAGAAATACTTGTTAAAGATGTAAGAAAGTTGTGTTACTGTGATAGTCTGTTATAAGTAATTTCAAAATGTGATTTCTTGGTAAGTATTTTTATATCAAGTTCAATAAAATCAAAGCCGAAACCTTTGATAAAATGCATTGCTTTTAATATACCAATTTTTTGCCGTACAGTTAAATCCCCATTCTTTTATCAATACAAATAGACAGTTGTTTCTAAAAATTTCGACTCTGAAAATTTAGGTAAAATTACTATCGAACTTTTGATTAAGAAGATAAACATTATTTAAAGATTCATTAAGAATAGCAGTACATATTTCCTGATTTTTTAAGGCTCAAATTCATAGTCTGACCTAAATATTAAATACTAACCTTAAAATATCATGATTTGCATCCGGGGTCGGACCTCATACGCTCCAAATTTTGAGGTTATGAAACCACCTGAATTCCTTATTTTAGAAAGCTACGACAAATTCGTACGAAATTTAACAGATTTTTTTTTAAACCTGTCATGGATTGAATAGTTTTATGTTTCCAAGAGATGAGGTGACTGGCTGGAAGAAATAATGCACAGCAATAAGTCCGCCAGTTGTATCATGTTTATTTATTTACCACTTTAATGCAAATACAATCTGACGGGCGTATTGCCAGGCAGCAATCTCTTCCAACCAACCAGACAAAAGTAAATGAAGCAAGTTACGTGGTCGCATAAATCATTCAAATGACTATCTATCCCCACGAAATCCATAAACATATACGTGAGCACATGCCCACGAACCCCACAAAGACGGACAATCACCCGAACATTATTTTTCATATAAAGTGAGATATCATCAATCAAAAGGAAAGGAAGGGATGGTCGAGAGGAAAGGAAAAGAAAAATCAGGAATGAAACACGTTATTTTACTGACTAGAAATTAATAAGTTTTTTCAGTCGCTTCTTAAAGCATGTCAAGGACGGAGCGAGTCTTATATTGGTTTGTAACTGATTCCAGAGTCTCACTGCATTTTTTCACTCAACCTTTCACTCAACACTGAAAATATTTTTCTGTCTGGATGAAAGAGGCTGCATTTTGGTAATAAACTTGCCAAATTGTACACTGAAGCGTTAAATAAATAAATATTAGCATATTCCTTTTAGCGTCTTGATTTCTTGTTTAAATTGCGCTTAGTAGTTGCCAACATAAACTCTTAGAGTGCTGTTGGGTTGACCGGTGTCACGTATCTTTCGATATCCTTTAATAAGATTTTATTTTAAATTTTGTCAAAATTTCAAAGCGATCGGTAGAGAACATTCGGAGATTAGCCATTTTCTATATACGAACATTTACATTTTTATTTATATAGATGATTTAATTTGACTTTTCATAAAATACGTGTAATTGACGTCCAAGTCTACAATTTTGAATCCTGTTAAGTTCATGGTTTTATTTTTAGTGTAATGTATGATAAAAAAATACATTACAATCAATTGATTTTTAGTGGAGAGGAAAGGAAAAAAATCAGGAATGAAACACTTTATTTTACTGACTAAAAATTAAGGGGTGTTTAACAGAGATGTGTAAAATTAAGAGGTGTGTTGAGGTGAAATGTTTAACCATGTACACAAAATAATAAAAAATACAATAATAAAAACCATCCTCCCGATATTATCGTTGTGCAATGACTAGCCAAATAAATTATGAAATATGCATGATGAGATAATTGCTAATAAATTAAATTTTATTTAAATCGAATTAATAAAATAATAATGAGTGACACAGACAACTTAATTAAGCGAAACAGGCCTGTCATAATTTAATTATAAATTTTGTTAGTTGTGAAAGATTATTCAAATACCTTTCGCTTCCCAATTTTGATAACAATATAATTAACACAATAAATTGTATCCACAAATGTCAAGGCTAAATGAAAATATTGTATCTAATATTACAGCTAATATTTTTTTAAATAAAACAACAATAATGGCCATTGTTCGAACTCCACCTCGCTGCAGCATCTGAAGTTTAAGATTCATCTGACATGGATTCAAATGTAACAGGTGTTTTTGGACAGATTCGGACTAAGGCGAATGATTTTTTTGTAAAATATAAAAAAAAGGAAAAAAAATAATCGCAACCTCAATATTGAGGAACGTGACCCACATTGGAACTGTTGTATGTGGTGCATACTCCTCTCCAGCTTTTTCGGCATTCCAGTGTCCGCAGAACCTGCGGTAAAGACAGCCCTGTATCATTCTTCATCACATCACTCTAACGCATACATGGTTAATGGGTCTCTTATTTGCTTTTTTTTTCTTCTTTCTTTTCGCTGGTGGTAAATCGGGGATTGTGCGTACGTGTTTGTGCGTTATCTTCTTGTTCATTCTTTTAAAACTGCTTAACTATTTCAATGTACTACTGCCTAACTATTTCAATGTTGTTTCAACTATTTAATTTCACATTTGTTATTTTATAAAATTTGGACTCCTTCGAGGCTTTTCTTTTTTTCCTTCTTGCTGACAGTTAACCTGAGGTGGTATATGTGGGTTTACTTTTTTTTTTGTTTTTTTTTTTATTTATTCTTTAATCTAGATATGTGGGGGTGTGGGATGGAAGCCCTCCGATGCCCTTGCGGTCGGGCTCGCCCTACATTGGTGGGGTGTATCTCGTACGGGGGAATGTTTGTGGGATGATCCCAGACCTTTTAATGTCTTCTCTCTTGAATATATTTTTTTGTCATCTATTTATTTTCTGTGTTTTTTTTTATCTTCTTGTTCTACGTGTTCAAGGGTGAGGGCTGAAAAACATCTGGCGTCCCCGTGGCTGGGCTCGCCCTATATTTGTGGGGTGTATCTTGGCCGGGAGCATGTTATTAGATGAGCCCAGACCTTTTGATAGCTTCTGTTTTTTTTAATGTATTATCTTTTTAATGTGTTCTTGAAATGTGTCTAAATGTATTATGTACATACTATGTTGATATCAATAAACCTGTATTTATTTATTTATTTACCTTAGCCTTTGTGGCCCTCCATTTTGACATGGACAACGAATTTTTTCAGGTCCTCTACACACAAAATCTTACCAAAGAATTGAAACAAGTATCGAATACACAATTCTTCTAATATAGGGGTGTTTGTTCGTCGTCGTTTTATATATATAACACCTAATAATCCCCTTCAGTACCACATCTCGAAAGTGTCTATCCTTGATATTTCTCTGACCTTTATTCTCCAAGTTTACGAGGAATACAAACATATTTGGAAAGCAGAGAGACAAGACGAATTGCCATTCCTCAAGATTTGTCATTATTCAATATGAGCCACATTTTTGTCATATCAATCTTCGAAATACTTATTTCAATTTCACATTCACGATAACTAGAAATTGTATTCCCAAGATAAACAAAATTAATCAAGATTTCCAAATCAGATAATATTTTGAAAAAAATGTGGATTGATGCCAAGATATTGCACGCCATTTGCCAAAATATAACATTTATTTGTACGCAATGTTTAGAATTGTAATTTTTTTGAAATAATTATTAATCATTATATTGGCTCATGTGATTTTTATATATTTTTATTTATTTTACACATAACAAGAAATATACATAATTTTCGAAAAAATAACATGTAATTTAATTTGGACACACAATTTTAATGGATCTAGGTTTGTTGCCTATCATTTGTCGTGTTCTCAGTTAACTAGGCTTTTGCCTTTATCTCACTGAGGACATATAGCATGAAAAAAAGAAATCAGATTTTTGACTACATAAAACCCCGTTGCACATTCTCATCAACCTGACAAACAGTGACACTCAATTACATATGTATACATCACGCGAAATCAAACTCCTCACACTTCATCACTCCAGATAGACCAAAACGTTCATCCTACATATACGAGTACCTTACATCATAAAAAAATACCACTTTCAACAGCTCACACAAACCTTTGCTACAAGTCATTCATCTTGCAAGCCCAAGTACTCAAACTCCTGTCACAATAACAACCACGCTCTGATCGACTGCCTAAATTGTTTTCCTCCCTTTGCCTTTATTGAATTCGGCACCCCATCGTATGTCATGGGAACTAAATAGGCATATTGCCTTCGGAAAAAAAATGTTTTAACTCTAGGGATGGTGAAAATTTGATCAGTTGCCATGCATGTCATGTATCTCTGCTGAGTCTGCATCTTCCCTTCCTCTCGATGATAGTGCCAGAGAATGGATTTGAAATGTAAATTGGCTATGTTCAGGAACCGATTGCATAATGACTTTAATTTGGTGGCACAAATCATCCTAGTTTGGGTGGATTGCCTATTGTAAAAAAAAAACTTCCTTTTTGTATGCAATATCATTATGATTTAAAAAATTATTCAATATAAAATTTTATAACATTTTAGGAGTAATGCACAAACTTTGGTACCAAACATTTGCGATGCATTTCTGTGTATTTAAGTTTTCAATTGCTATATATTCTGACAAATCATACACGCCGTGTCCCTTATAGGATAGGCAGAGAAAACAGATCCCCAAACTTTTCTTTCCAAGCACACACTTTCACCTTCTCCTCCTACATATATCTAATACTTTTCTTCTCAGTTTAACTTCTTTTAAAATCTAGTCTATCTGATTAAGCTATATTTTTATCAATCCACCTCTCCCACACAAACCTTGCACTTTTGACTTTTACACTCAAGTAATCATTCTTTCGTCATTCATTATCTGACTTGATTGATTTGGTATTTAATTTTTAATTGATTTTGTAGATAAATTGTATAACTCCATTTGTAAACAAAATGATTAAGCATTTATGTACAAAAATAAACTAAACAATAAATTTAAATTAAACTGACATGTATTTATTTATTTATTTATCACTTTTATTGTAATACAATCTGGCGGGATTATTGCCAGGCGGCAATCTCTTCCAACCAACCAGACAAAAGTAAATAAAGCAAGTTACGTGGTCGCATAAATCATTCAAATGACTATCCATCCCCACGAAATCTATAAACATATACGTGAGAACATGCCCACGAACCCCACAAAGATGGACAATCAACCGAACATTATTTTTCATATAAAGTGAGATATCATCAATCAAAAGGAAAGGAAAGGATGGTGGAGAGGAAAGGAAAAGAAAAATCAGAAATGGAACACGTTATTTTACTGACTAGAAATTAGGAATTTTTTCAGTCGCTTCTTAAAGCATGCCAAGGACGGAGCGAGTCTTATATTGTTTTGTAACTGATTCCAGAGTCTCACTGCATGGACAGTAAACGACGACGTAAAGAAAGATGAGCGGTGAACTGGAAAGGCCAATTAACAATGTATGTTTCACTCCACAATTCAAAAATGCTTTTGTAAAGCAAAACAGACATGTCACTTTAAATTTAGTTTACTGTGTAGATTTTTCCCATTGTTAAGGGTTAAATAACTTTGTTATTTGAATATTATTCCTGTTAGTTAATTTTTTAAACTTAATTGTGTCAATAAAATAGATATCTCACTTCGTACCTGGTTTACCCAATAACGGTGTGCAAAATGAACCTTCATTGTAATTGACTGAAATGTGAGAATAGAACGGTCGTTGAAGTGCAAACTTAATATAAATGATATTTAGACAGAAACACGCCTCTTTAAGGGGAAACGAGGACCAATAGGATACCTGTCCATTATGATTAAATAAATTTTCGCCTTTTAACTGGTTTACTGATGAATAATAACCTGTCTATGACTTTTTAGAAATGGTCCATATAAAAAAATTTACTGCCACGTAATTTAAATATTTTTTTTATTTCGTTATTTGGACGATCAAGTAACCTTTTTGAAACCAAGTGTTAAAAAATAACAAGTAATTAAATTCAACATTGACCTGTAAGCAGTGTTACACAGTTGAAAAAAATAGTTCATGTTGGACCCAACACAATACAAAAGAAAACCCATACAATTTAATCAATTCACACAATTTAAACAATTGTGAAAATCAGATATTTCATGCTGGACCTGACAAAATACAAAAGAAAACCCATGCAATTTAATCAATTCATACAATTTAAACAATTGTGAAAATCAGATATTTCATGCTGGACCTGACAAAATACAAAAGAAAACCCATGCAATTTAATCAATTCATACAATTTAACCAGTTGTGAAAATCAGATGGTTCATGTTGGACCTTACACAATACAGAAGAAAAACCATGCAATTTAATCAATTCATATAATTTAACCAGTTGTGAAAATCAGATGAAAGCCTTTACGATGCCTTTACTGATTTACTTAATCTGTGTAATTGTGTCTAAAACTCTTATCATTGCATTAAATAATATATGTCCCATTGATTTTGAATACATAAAACGTGACCCTTAAGAACCAATAACACATGTTTAACAATAACTTACTTTTCTATTCCAATAATTACATTAATATCCACTACACGTGTTTCTACCCTCTTTACCAAAGCTCCCTTTAGGCGGAATGATGCTCGAAATGAGGATCGTTCCGTCTGACGAAAGCCTTGGGATAGGAGCTAGAAACACATGTAGCTGGAATTAATGTTATTAATGAAATAAAGTTATTTGTTTTATTAACCCTTCCTGTCCTGTGATGTGTAACTAGTACACATTACTTCTTAAAACTGTAATATCTCTATAAATATAATAAATACTGGCTTCAAATTTAAGGTATTCCTTTGTAATGCATTTACACATTAAATGAAAAAAATAATATTAATAATAATTAGCACTTATCGGCCACATCAGATATATTTTGTAAAAATCGGGAATAAATTCACCAATACAATCAAACGTATGCCAGTGTGTCATGTAAGTGTATTAATTCTAAAAAACCGCTATGGGTGAGAAAGTGACGCTATTCACGTCTCACTCTCACTCTACTTCGGTATATAGGAACGCAAGAAATATAATCTCAGTTCGCTCGCTTCTCTCGCTCAGTAGTTGCTTCGCCCGTTTTTTGAACGTCGTCCGATGTTTTTTTTCATGTTTTCAGCATTTAAATTTCAATTTTTATCACTTTTAACTTCAAATTTTATTAATTTAAGCGATTGGCTATGGATATTCTTATTTTTACGATTTTAAATCGCTCATTTTTACATGTGTATTGAATATACAGCACCGGAACGGGCGGATTTTTTTTAGCACAGGAAGGGAAAGGTTAAAAAGAAGAAAAAGTTAAGATTTGAGTGGTTGTATCCATAGAAAATAATTTCCTTCTTTCCCCAAATCAGGCACAACTAAAACTTACGCTCGAATATAAGAAAAAAATCTGCAAGAATATTTCAATGTTATGCTTAAATTGTAGTATTTTGCTCATGTTTGATTATATTATATTTTGAGTCAAAATAACTAATTATACTATTTCTTGACCTTTATTCCAAATAATTAAATCTCCCCTTTTGTTACAATCGGATGTTAAGAAATTTATCATTAAATTGTTAATATATTAATTTCATAATATTCTGTGAACTTTGTTAATCATAAATACGTTCATTGTTTTACTGTGAGCATTGAATATAACAATCCAATTTATGAAAATAATTTTGAATTATAACTTTAATCGGCGCCGTGGTACAACGGTTAGCATTTACATTAAGAAATGACACTTGACTTGAACCATGCCAGGTTCATTTCCGGGCTAGTTTATTTTTCAATAGTTCAGTTCGACTCCACCACCATGCAAGTTGTTACGGGGGAGAAACTAAGTTCCCATCCAGCGCGATCTACATGAGAAGATTAACGCCTTCTGTATTTATAATAAGCGCGATGTCACTACTCCAAAGGGATTCTTATTGGACAGTAACACATTCGAGTGCGAAAAAAATAGCAGCGAAATACTTCGGATTTAATTTAGTCACCAAAAATCAATTGATTGTAATATATATTTTTATCATACATTACACTAAAAATAAAACTATAAACTTGACAGGATTCCAAATTGTAGACTTGGTGTTCCATTACACGTATTTTATGAAAAGTCAAATTAAATAATTTAAAATAAAATCTTATAAAAGGATATTGAAAGGTACGTGACACCGGTCAACCCAACAGCACTCCAAGATTTTATGTTGGCAACTACTAAGCGCAATTTAAAAAAGAAATCAAGACGTCTCTTTCCTCCAGACAGAAAAATAGTTAAAAAAATATCTTCCGTGTTGATTGAAAGGTTGAGTGAAAAAATGCAGCGAGACTCTGGAATCAGTTACAAACCAATATAAGACTCGCTTCGTCCTTGACATGCTTTAAGAACCGACTGAAAAACCTATTAATTTCTAGTCAGTAAAATAACGTATTTCATTCCTGATTTTTCTTTTCCTTTCCTCTTCACCATCCCTTCCTTTCTTTTTGATTGATGATATCTCACTTTATATGAAAAATAATGTTCGGGTGATTTTCCGTCTTTGTGCGGTTCATGGGCATGTGCTCACGTATATATTTATGGATTTCGTAGGGATAGATAGTCATTTGAATAATTTATGCGACCACGTAACTTGCTTCATTTACTTTTGTCTGGTTGTCTGGAAGAAATTGCCGCCTGGCAATAAGCCCGTCAGATTGTATTTGCAATAAAAGTGTTAAATAAATAAAGCTGTACTACATTGGAGTTTCATATAATAAAAATAAAACTATAAAAGATAGAATTACAAGTTTAAAAAGAAAAAATACACCATTTAACGATTCATTTTTTACGATTAACAATTTATATAGCGTCGTTTACAAAGCAGACACTTATCAATGACACTCTTGCTCGAAATTCGAAACCACCATTACAGGCAGATTAACAGTATTCATCGTCGCCGCTGCTAGCCCTCGTAGTCCAGGATTCCTTCGCCATTCCAATGTCAATTTAGTTGGAAACGAAGCTGTAACGTATAGTTTGATTTTTATAAAATAATCAACTCACTGGCCAAACTGCTGTACTGGTTTCGATGGCACACCGAAGTGAGATGATCGAAACACATCGGCATGTTTTTTTTTCTCTTTTTTTTGAAAGAATAGATATGACCGAAGTCACAAGTGTCTATATCTTCGAATACTAGCCGTTAATAATGCCTGTGTCATTCGAGAGGAGTTGCAGAGCGCTGGGTATTACAAAATACATATAAGTCGAGTATAAGGCTGTTAAGATGGTGACAACCTCTATTAGATGAGAGGATTCCACGCATTTGCTTATCGTCGTTGTTCTGCGAAAAGCATTAAATACTATTTTTGCTTAAAATGACTTTAAAATGCCATTTTACTTAAAATTAAAATATCTACACATGGGAAAAACATTTATGTACAAAAGTTATTTGTAATTTATTTTTATCAAACAAACGGCTTTCCCCTCATCTTCAGAGGAGTACAAACGAGACTAAATTCTGTTCGAACTGGTACCGATATACACGCTTCAACGGTTGGGGGCTGAGGGATGAGGGAGGCATGGGACGATTTCGGCCAAGAGCGGAGAGATTTTTGGGATATAACTGTTCACCAGATTTTCGGATCGATGTACTGACTTAGAAATTTCTAGGGCCTCTAATCTGTCCGGTTTATTTCCGTTACTACTGATATGTAAGAATTTGGCATCATCGATAGAAAAAGTATGATTTTCACGGTGACAATGATTAACCATTTCAGAATAAATTAGAGGATTTGTTAAGGCGGATTTGTGTTCACGAAATCTCTTTTCAAAAGATCTTCCTATCTTTCCTATATAGAAATTATCACAGTCAGCACATAAAAGTTTATACACACCACTGTTGCTAAGTATTCCATTTTTGCCTTTCCCATTAAATAAGAGTTTCCTGAGATTAAAATTAGTGTAAAAAGCTAGCTCTATGTGACTTGGAATATTTTTGGTTATTTCGTATGATACGTTTTTTATAAATAGGACTTTACTCCATTTATATGTATGCTTATAGGTGGCGTTAAATATATAATCTTTTATAAGTTTCTTTTTTGTTTTGTTTTTTAAAAGTGAATCAATGAGATAGTTATATGGTTTCGCTGTTATGAACATATATATACAAAAAAATATTATCCCGAAGCAATTACACAGTTGGTATTTATCCCTGCCAACCAGCACAAGAGTTCATGACCTTATAAACAACGACGCATCAAGTCATTCGGAATAAATAATAAAATAATATAGAAAAAACAATATTTTAGAAGTGTTTCAGTCACCTTTTTACAGTTGTTTTCACCAAGAAAGGATTAAATCCAAAACAGGTGTCTGTATTTTTAATTTTGTTTTTAAGATACTCATTTTTTAATAGTAATTCTTACGAATAAATAAACTGTCTTTAAATAACATCTGTTTGTATTTTATTTTATTCAAAGCTTGATTTTACACCGTCTTCTGAAACTTAAATTGTATTTATCTCAAAACTTAATATCTAGACTTAAATGCTTTTCTCAGAACAACGACGATATGTTTAGAGAAATATTATATATTTTGAAAGATAACCGCAGAAACTTGACTTAGTAAGGGAAGGCGAAACTACAAAGAAACCTTTATTGATCTTCTAATATGTATGTGAAAATATTCGATTTAAGGTGTAGTATAGTGTTTATATATTAATATAAACAATTATTGTAATAGGAGTTCAATAAATCTTGATTAGAAAACCTAGCGCTCTTTCTTTTTGTTGGTAGCCGAAGTCAGTCACTTTTTTCACCAGGGAGACGAAATACTCGCTTAATTTTAACACAATCTGGGTTTGAATTCGATCCTCGATTTGGTTAAATGTAGCGATTACCTACAAACGAATGTGTATAAAACATTAATAGTTTTTATACGATCGAGCATGCCGTGGTTTATTGCCCTTACGGTGCGGTTTTAATGCCCTCGACTCCATTTGGGTAGCGGCTATGGCATTTAATACGCACACAAGATCATGTTCGTAATCTTAAACAGGGAGTAATACCGATAAAAGTGTTATAACTCGGGAAATATTAAATGTGGAAACTGAAATGGTTTGGTCATATGCGGAGAATGACTTAAAATCGATTATCGGAGAATGGAGAAAACATTATTTTCCGTGTTCCAACCATCACTTATTAATTAATTTTTATTTATTTATTATTACACATGACAAGAAATATACATAATTTGCGAAAAAAACAACAGGTAATTTATTTTGAACATACAATTTTAATGGATCTGGGTTTGTTGCCCTTCATTTGTCGTATCCCCAGTAAACTAGGCTTTTGCCTGTATCTCACTGAGGATATTTAGCATGAAAAAATAAATCGATACTTCTTTCCGATTTTTGATTACACAAAAACAAAACCCCGTTACACGTTCTCATCAACCTGACAAACAGTGTCACTCAATTACATGAAATTAAAGGCAACAAACCCTCAAACTCATATAAATATTATTTATTTATTTATTTAACACTTTTATTGCAAATACAATCTGGCGGGCTTATTGCTAGATGACAATCTCTTCCAGCCAACCAGACACTAGTAAATGCAGCAAGTTACATGGTCACAAAAAAAAACATTTAAATGACTATCTATCCCAACGAAACCCATGAACACATACGTGAGCATGTGCCCACAAAACCCAAAAATATCACACACGTATATCGTGTGCGAATATTTAGAAAATGCATAATATTTATTTATTTTATTTAACACTTTTATTACAAACACAATCTGCCAGGCTTATTGCTAGGTGACAATTTCTTCCAACCGACCAGACAAAAGTAAATGATGCTAGTTACATGGTTGCATAAATCATTCAAATGACTGTCTATCCCCACGAAATCCATAAACACATACGTGAGCACATGCCCACGAACCCCACAAAGACGGACAATCACCCGAACATTCCTTTTCATATAAAGTGAGATATCATCAATCAAAGGAAAAGGAAGGGATGGTGGAGAGGAAAGGAAAAGAAAAATCAGGAATGAAACACGGTTTTTTACTGACCAGAAATTAAGAGTTTTTTCAGTCGCTTCGTAAAGCATGCCATGGACGGAGCGAGTCTTATATTAGTTTGTAACTTATTCCAGAGTCTCACTGCATGTACAGTAAAGGACGACATAAAGAAAGAGGAGCGGTGAACTGGAAAGGCCAATAAAGAATTTATGTTTGAGCGTAGCGCTAATCCATGATTGGAAAGACGCTGAAAATTTTCGGCGAGATAAGAGGGGGGGGGGGCAGGACAGTTAAGGATATTTACAAAAGAGACGGTATGTGAATTTAAAAACTTAAGCAACATATGAAATCTTAGAATTAAAAAACTTAAGTAATATATGAAACTCAACACGTGGTACATACTTAAAATAAGACCTCACAACTCATAAAGTGAGTGAGAATTTGTGATGGAGATATTAAATAATGTATCAACAACAATCGGTAAAAAGTGTGTACGTAATATGCCATATTTACAAGTCCTCGATAAGATACAGGCAAAAGCCTAGTTTACTCAGGACATGAAAAATTAAAAGCATCAAACCCCCAAACTAAAAAAAAAACACACACGTATGGTACGAGTATATCGTGTGTAAATATTTATTAAATGCATATTATTTTTTTATTTTATTTAACACTTTTATCGCAAATACAATCTGGCGGGCTTATTACTAGGCGGCAATCTCTTCCAACCAACCAGACAAAAGTAAATGATGCAAGTTACATGGTCGCATAAATCAGTAAAATGACTATCCATCCCCACGAAATCCATAAACACATACGTGAGCATATGGTCACAAACCCCACAAAGATAGACTATCACCCAAACATTCATTTTCATATAAAGTGAGATATTATCAATCAAAAGAAAAGGAAGGGATGGTGGAGAGGAAATGAAAAAAATCAGGAATGAAAAACATTATATTACTAACTAGAAATTAAGAGTTTTTTCAGTCGCTTCTTAACTTGTGTCATATATTGCGTTCTTCTTAAAACATTGTGTTCACTTTCAATTACCTATTTTCAATAAGTTTGTCTTGTTTTTCATAAACTACGTGGTAATACATTTAATTACCATGTAAAAAATAAATAAATATATTTTACATTATCATTTTTTTTATAATTATAGAATGTGTAAAAATCCTTCACACATTCTTTGGAATTTATTAACTCCCAACAGTTTCAAGCCTCCATCCAACATGTTAATCAACGCCAATATAATCTCGAGTGGTAGTATCAGAGATAATGCCTTAAAGACCGGACTAATGACAGACGCCGGTTCTACCTGATTAATACCAGTTCTGCAACCTCTCTCCACCCATCTGACAAGATACAAACGGCTTCTCCCATTGGTTGTCCACTCTTACTCGCTGGACCAATGGCGAAGCTGCATCAACTAAGAGATAATTCCGATTTTCAGCTCGTTTTGTGTTACAACTTCTGCTGTTACTTATCTGTCAGTGTTTTACATTTACCGTCAATTGTTGGTTAAATGATTTGGTGATGGTAACAAGATAAGGACGCCGTTAGTTAAGTTAACACTGTTTGATACATTATCTTTGGTCATCACATGAGTCAACAGATATCCCACATAGGAATACTTTGTAAAAATCACAGTTTCCTTTATTAAAAAAACTATGAATTTTACTTCAAAATATATGTTTTCCGACTTTATTTGACAGTATTATATGTCGGAGTGAAGCTGAATAGATTAAAAATATTAACCATTGTTTTTTTTTAATTAAATAAATTAATAAATATGAAATTGGTCATTTATTAGTAACATTAACAAAATATATTTAATATGTTGAGAGATAATTATGAAGCAAACAATACGGGTGAGGGTTGAAAAAATTACATTCAAATACGCAAAAAAATCAATTAAAAAAATATATAAGTATGAACTGCCAATCTGCATAATCGTGGGTCTAACGACACTCTGGTATACCTTTCTTTTTAGTTTTATAGGCATTTTTGGGTCACACAAAAATGCCTATAAAACTGAAAGGAAAGGTATACCGGACTATCGTTAGACCCGCAATTATGTATGGCTCAGAATGCTGAACTATGTACAGCTCCTACTCTAGGCAACTTGAAACAGCAGAAATTTATTTAATGTTAACTCGTTTTTAATTTATTTTATGATACGGCATAAAGATATATGATTACACAGAGATAGTGATTGTGATTTTTCCGAGTGCTGAAGAACATTCGTTTGTGCCATATGTCTGATTCCGTCTTTTATATTTTCTTTTCAACTGGTTTTTCCATTATTTGTATTTTGTGTTTGTATTTTTTTCAGAGGGCGGACTGTGCGTCTGAGGACGACCCTGTTTTGTGTTAGTAAAATGTGATTTTGTACCTGTTTCATTTTGATGTTTTTGTTGTAATTGTGTAAAATATTTTTACTATACATTCTGTCTCTCTTAATACGTTGATCCCTTACTACATACACTTTTATCTTAATGATTTTTTTTTAACCTGACAAATTTATAGCCATGTGGCAATCTTTTCCAACCAACCACAAATATGTTTTTATAGGCCTGTGTTAAACAGACTGGAATCCTATTTAAAAAAATCTGGGTTCTAGCGGGGATCGAACCCGCAACCTCCTGATCGGCAGACAAGTGTCTTACCACCACGGAGGCCACGGAGGTCGTCCACGGAGGTTTGTTGTAAGGTGTATTGTTTATTTATTTATATTTAATCTATATTTATTTATCGTTTATTTATATAAACAAATAAAGGGAGGTCGTGATAACTTTCGACTGCCAAAAATGAATATTATTGTACAAAAAGTTGAAATATCTTCAAAGGTTTCCATATCTTTATAAGTATTAAATATATTTTAGTTATTCTGTGACTTAGGTTGGTAAGAGGCACATCTTCCAGCCCAGTGAATGGGGGGTTGATTCCCGTTGATATCTTATTTATTTATCAAAGCTTTTAGTCCAGATTTCACTTAAGGCTTCTTTAAATATTTATGTTTGATTGAAAGAGGTTGCCATATGGGAAATTGGCACACAAGATTGTACTGTGCACAACGACAGTTTAATATACTATAATCGAGTTGAATATTGTTGATGTGAAAATAACGTAAATATATTATTTACATATTATTGATAGTTATGACCTTAACATTGTGCAGGTTTAAGAACGTTGTAATTTATTTTTATCAAACACTGTTGATTCAACTTTTTTTAAGTACGAGTATAATATGTTTCTATCCAACACTGTTTATTTCACCAAAAAGTGGAAGAAACAGTGTTTGATAAAAATAAATTATAACGTAAATATAAGTTCCCGGATATAAAGCGATATATATAAATCTGTAAGGCTTGATGAATTCGTTTTTTTATATTTTTTAACTAAATATATTAGGTGTTAACATAAGTTGTGTCCATTTTTTCCAATTTAAAAATGAGCACCAATAGTAAAACAAAATGGTAAATGTTATACATCATTCGAAAGAAAATTTTCTGCTCTACAAGAAATTGTGTTTGCTTTTACATTACGTACATTATTTTATTTGATTACAAGCTTTCAAAATGGAATGTCAAGTAGACGAAAGTGAGCATTTTCGATACCTCCTTCTGTTCGCGTTCAATCGAGGGAATAAAGCTGCCAAAAAGCTGCTCGCGATATTTGCGAAGTGTACGGTGAAGATGCTATGAATGAAAAGACAGCTCGTCGATGGTTTTTGCGTTTCAATGACGATAATTTCGACCTGAAAGACATGGAGCATTCCGGACGACCAGTGGACTTCGATGAGGACCGCTTAAATTGAAAATTTTCTTTCGAATGACGTATAACATGTACCGTTTTGTTTTACTTTTGTTGCTCATTTTCAAATTGAAAAAAAAACGGACATTACTTATGTTAACACCCGATATAAACAAACAAAGAAATTATATAGTATTATCGTTAGAATAATTGTATAAACATTACTAATAAAGAAGCTTGAAATGAAATGTTCAACCAATAAACAGATTTAAAATTTTTTTAGTCATTGATCTTCGGTTCTTTTTTTCATTCGTATATTACTTTTTTTGAAATATTAAACCACTCAGTCAAGGTACCGTTCACTCTAATACACGCTCTACTTTCAGCATATAATAGAGCAGTACTACATATTAATTTACATTCAATATTTTCCATACCTTGCTTTTTATCATGCAATCATATGCTTTTCCAAATCAACAAAAACAAAATACACCTTTTTATTTCTTGGCATACATTTTCCTACAGGCATAAACAAAGATAAAATTTGATTTCCTCATCCTCTTCTACGTAAAAAGGCTCCCTAAGTATCCCACATTTCTTTTTTTGTTTTTCTTCTTCCCCTTTCTTTTAAAAACTTACCATAGTTTACTTACTACACTAAGTAAGCTAAAAAGCTCTGTAACATTCGCACTCTATTTTTGCTCTTTTGTAAAAATTATTGAATTTAAAATTAAATTAAACACTAATGTTTCTACCACTTAAGAAAACACCCAGAATTGAAAGTGTCTAAAATATTCCAGGACTTGAAGCCGTTAAAAACGATACCCTCTTCCTCTCACAGTTAACGTGGAACAGCCTGCTCCATGGGCGGATATGAATCGATCCGTGTTAGATGTTATCTGGTCCTTTGGCGGCCTTCCTCTTGACACCGGCAGACCTCGAGGACTAGGCTCTCCGGAAGGATGTAAGAACTGCCAGGATTTTACACTTGCCTCAGGAATATCAAATCGGACTTATAATTAATCTTCTTGAGTGATTCATACAGATTTTATAATAAAGAAACAAAACCATTGCAACAGCGCGGTTCTATTTTTAAAGCCTACATCCATACTGTTTACGTTTTGTTTTGTAGAAAATTGTAAAAAGCTTTGATTAAACTTATTACACTGTCGGGTTAGGCAGAGAGAACAGAGTACTAAGACTTTCCTATCTCGGCATAAATATTTCGCCTCTTCTATCTTACAAATCCATACACTTTCTCATACACCACTTACGATTTTTCCAACTTTTAACATGTCCTTTTTTCAACACATTATTCACTCGATCTAACCATTCTTTTATTGGTCTTTTTCTATCACGTCTTTCTTTACATTTGAACAATATATTTGTTTTGTTTGTCTTTCTACATTCATTCGTTCTACATACTTACCCAAACCATCTCGAAGTAATCCTCTCATCTAAATGCACCAGTCTTAGTTTACATTATTCCCTAATCAATTTATTCCGTAATCTGTTATACACTGCCACCCAATGTATTATTCTCAATGCACACATTCCGTAATCTGTTATACACTTCCACTCAATGTATTATTCTCAGTGCACACATTTCGTAATCTGTTAGACACTGCCACCCAATGTATTTTATTCTCAGTGCACGCATTCCATAATTTGTTATACACTGCCACCCAATGTATTAATCTCAGTGCACACATGCCGTTATCTATTATACACTGCCACCCAATGTACTATTCTCAGTGTACCCATTTTAAAAGCATTTATTCGACTCCTTTTAGAATTTTTCCTAGTTCACGTTTCACTCCCATACATTAAAGTCAGTATTCAAATACTGTTGTGGAATATCATCTTAACAGGTTTTGATACTGTCTGGTTCGAGTTTATATGTTTAAGTGCTCCGTTGACTTTGTTTTACTATCGCTACACACCATTTGATACATCTCGTAACGCTTCCACCATCTGAAAAAATACAACCTAAATATAATTCATTATCCCCACATTTTCCAAACCATATTAAAACTTGTTTAATTATCTTCCTAAAACATCCATTTTATCCATGTATTTATTTCCTGGTGTCTTCGTTCCGCCTTCTTTCATACATTGACACTCCACATTTTTTTCTTAGTTCATTATCTTTCTGCCAAGTCCAAGTTTCATTTTCACACATCAAGATGGACATTAACACACTATTATATATATTGTAATTTTCGCTGATTTTTTACATAGCACGGTTGTATTTCATTAAATTAAGTGTTACATTCTCCTCGTTTACTGTCGCAAACCCTTCTTTCAATGTTCTTTCTTAAAAGAAAAATTGCGCTATGACCAAATCACGCAAAATCTAATAGAGGGGAGAGTGAAAAGTTTATGGACCTGGCCGAAGTGAAAAATGTGTGCCAAAATATAACGAAGTGGATGTCTGTGATCTCTGGTTTGATGGTGATAATGATGATAATGTTTCAAATATCGGACATTACGAGACGCAACATTAAGTGTCAATAGCGCACGACGTTGCAAAAGACCCACAGTCATCCAAAGATGAAGCTCTGCAGATATAATATCTTGAGAAGTAACAGTATATAGAAGACCAAGATATGATCTAATCACCATTTAATCCAGATCTCTGCAGTTGATATAGAAGTAACTGCGATAACCGTTGTTATTGCTAACAATGCCCGTACATCAAACTTAAACCAATGGTCCTTCATGTTTTATAGCACTCGTTTTGTAATACATTACGTCATATGTTATGTGTTAGGGTTGGGAAAAGACCACACAACAAATATTCCAACAGATAGGAAACGCACTATCAATCTTCTTTTGTCCTATTTATTTATTTAACACTTTTATTGCAAATATAATAAATGAAGCAAGTTACGTGGTTGCATAAATCATTAAAATGACTATCCATCCCCATGAAATCCATAAACACACACGAAAGCATATACCCACGAACCCCACAAAGACGGACAATCACCAGAACATGATTTTTCATATAAAGTGAGATATCGTCAATCAAAAGGAGTGGAAGGGATGGTGGAGAGGAAAGGAAAAATCAGGAATGAAACACGTTATTGTACTGACTAGAAATTAAGAGTTTTTCAGTCGCTTCTTAAAGCATGCCAAGGACGGAGCGAGTATTATATTGGTTTGTAACTGATTCCAGAGTCTCACTGCATGGACAGTTAATGACGACGTAAAAAAGAGGAGCGGTGAACTGGAAAGGCCAATAGACAATCTCTGTTTGGGCGAAGCGCTAATCCATGATTGGAAAGACGTTGAATTTTTTTGATGAGATTAAAGGGGGTGGTGGGAAAGTTAAGGATATTATACAATAGAGACGGTATATAAATTTGGCGTCTATTTCTAACATTCAATCGGTACAATGCCTTCTGGTATGAAGTTATATGATCGTACTTTCGTAGGTTGCAAATAAATCTTAGACACACATTTTGAAGACGCTGTAATTTGTCCAGCTGTTCCTCTGTTATATCCAAGTAACAGACGTCCGCATAGTCCATAATCGGAAAGAGTAGAGATTGTACGAGTAAAATTTTGGTTTTAGTAGGTCGGAATCTTAAGAATCTCGAAGTACTGCGCTAACCAACTTTGACACAGTAGACAGTAATTTTTTTTTATATAATCAAACCCCTAATATCTCTTTAACTTTACTTGAACCTCATATTTTTCAATCGATTGTTAGATTTTAATTAAAGGTCGTGAATTCAGTTGCCACCCTCCGTGCGTACCGTCCCAACCGTGGGGCCATGAAATACTGAGTCAGATAGTGTATGGCCCCGCGGTTGGGGCGCAGTGATTATTTTTCGAATATTCTCAGATTATGTCAAGATTTGGAGTACCAATGACATCTATTTATGATACCACACAATTAAATCATTTATCGGCTAGTTACATGTTTTACCAACTGAACATACGATATATATATAAATATATATATAAATATATATATATATATATATATATATATATATATATATATATATATATATATATATATATATATATATATATATATATATATATATATATATATATATATATATATATATAAATATATATATAAATATATATATAAATATATATATATATATATATATATATATATATATATATATATATATATATATATATATATATATATATATATATATATATATATATATATATATATATATATATATATATATATATATATATATATATATATATATATATATATATATATATATATATATATATATATATATATATATATATATATATATATATATATATATATATATATATATATATATATATATATATATATATATATATATATATTTTTTTTTTTTTTTTAATATCTTACTACTCGAGAGGTCAATAAAAATTTCATGTACATTCGTGCCAAATTCAGCATGCCAATTTGATTAAAATCCTATCAAGAAAGTACAATATCTAGCAAAAAGTAGTAATAAGGTTTACTATCTCGTGCTTTATCAAGCAAGACTTTCAATTGGATAAAATTATAACTTGTTCGTGCCATATCCAACGAACAAGGAATATATATTATAATCAAGACGTATATTATCTAACAAGAATTCGATTTATAATATAGCTATTTTGTGCTGTATCAAGCAAAAAAATTATCAATTTTTTAACAAGCTCGTGCTGTATAGTAGTCAGCAATATTTTGGTTCAAATGATGACTTGATCGTGCCATATTCAGCAAGTATTAAATGTGTTATAATTAGTTCGCGCTGTATCAAGTAAAAAAATTAATAATATTATAATGAACTCTTGATACATCCAGCTTTTTTTTCGTTATATTGTAAATAGTGAAAGTTAATTACAGTGTTTGATAAGAAAATTTTATGAGATATGAGAAGAGAAATATCTGGGAATGAATGTTGCAAAATCCAAAGTACATAATAGTGTAATAGGAAAATTAAATGCGACATAAGGGTGAAAAATTAAAGGTTGCAGCAAGTCGAAGAATTCTGCTATTTAGGCAGTATATTTTCAGTTTATGAAAGAATTGTGAAGGATATCGAACGGATTTTAGCGTCAGGAAACAAAGTCAATGAGCCACTAAAGTATAGAAACTCGGACAGTTGCACAATCTGTTAGGATTATAGTCTAAAATAGCATTAAGTGACAATTTTGATGTATGGGAGTGAAGCATAGACGTGGAAAAATATAGAAGAGCCGGATACATGCTGTAGTGATACGTGTATTGAGAATAATACATGGCGTGATAATGTATGACAGAATAAGGAATGAAGTGATAAGGGATGAATTTGAAGTAAAGGCTGACGTGTTAAGTAAGATGAAGAAGACCACGTAGCGATGGTTTGGACATGTAGAACGAATGAATGAAGATATACTTTAAAAAACTGTTATCAGTGGGAGGCGTATAAAAGGAAGACCAAATAAAGTATTGTTGGATCAAGTGAAGAATATTCTGAAAGAAAGAAAAGTAGAAAGTCAGAAAAATCGTAGAGGTTGTTTGAGAAGATGTTTAAACGGAACTTTAATAATTTCTCTCTTTTATTAATATTTCTTGTAGGTGTTTAATAAATTTAACTAAGCAAGTCATGTTTGCAGCTCTACTGAGGTGTTTCAGGCTACAGTGGACAGGACGCCATGATGACGGTCAATCTACGATGGGAGATGGCACTTCGAGATGTTGTGATTTTAATACTATTGATCTCAGTAATGTATTCCTAAAGCCTACACAAGAATAAAGAAATCAGATAAACATGCACACGCACAATAACGATGTGCAGAACAGAGCCGTGGTGAGTACACTACTCGGTACAGGGAGAAGCAGTGTCACCGGCCACAGTACATTTGCATAACACGCCCCAAATACGGCCGCACCGCTCTTTGAGACGAGTTACCGGTTGCTCTCTGTCTCCCTGTGTGATGGCCACTACGCTCAGGTAGTTCCCCTCGGTTTAATTTCAAAAGTGTGGAATGACACATTGAGGTAGATTGGGCAAACAGACCCAGTTATTAAGATCAGTAATTATTTAAGGAAACTACACTATTATCGGCGGATTCCACACATAAGCCGAGGGGGATTGCAGCTTGACAATTTGGAAATTCTCGAGATAAAAAAATGTATAAAATGAAGTCTAAATATCATCAACAACCAAACCAAGTTTAATAACAGCCCTCTGCTTAATATGTTTCCTATTTAAAATCCACCCCCCTTGGATACCCAGACCCTGACCTGCCCGAAAGATTCCTTTTCATTTAAATTATTTTGTCCACTCCATTGACCATTGAATCACATCTCTCCCCACTTCTCTCCCCCTACCTCATTCCTCTTATATTATGTACACTTGTACAGGAAATGTATTTTTAGCAATTTAGTTTATCTTCACCTGTCGATGAAGACGGTGGTCTTGAAACCGGTAGTAAACCCAAAAATAAACCAGTGGTGAACACAAAAATATACAATAAATGTTTTATTTACTTATTTTTCCTTTTACATAAAACATGGCACCACAAAGTGAAACTATAGTCTTTTCGATGATTCAAGAAAGCAGTAATTATTTTTAATATTTTATGAAACAGACAATATTTGCGGGTTCAATTCCCATCGGTAACCAATTTTTTTCAAAATAGTTATAGCACCGTTTAGGGATCAAACTCTCCTTAAGGGCGCTCTAACGCGGTACTCGAACCCACTATTTTTGACAGATTATAAATACTACAAAATAAATATACATCAGTTGATTGTAAGGATGGGAAGTAATTAATTTTATTAACATATTTCTAATTTGTAATTTGTTTTTATCAAACACTGTTTATTCCACTTTTTATAACGGTATAACCCTACCGGTTTCCAGTCTTCCGGTCACGAAAAGTGTGCCAAAAAAAATTTACCAGTCTGGTAAAAGAATTCGTCTGGAAACAATACTTGCACACGCCAAGCAATAGTGTTGCCACCATGTTTAATAATGAACCACGAGTTCCGTGCCTACTGCAGAGATTCTATACCCAAATGCTCATTTTGCCTCCTGAAAGATAATTTTGCCTCCTGACCACGCCCTTCAATATTTTCTAAATACTTATTCGCATATATTAAAAAAATGAAGTGGCAATGGGTAGGACATGTAGCCAGAATGTCAGACTCCCGACGGACATCCAAAATAATCCAATGGTACCCAAGAGGCATAAAGAGGCCCAGAAGAAGACCGAAGGTACGCTGGATAGATGAAATCAGGAAGCATGGCAGCATCACATGGCATCAACGAGCAAAGAAACCGAACTATTTGGAGTCAACTTGGGGAGACCTTCATCCAGCAGTGGATCGACTCTAGTTGACAATGATGATGATGACCATACAAAAAATAAACGTTCTGTTTTATTCTGCCATACATTGTTACCCCATATATTCAACTCAGTTTACGCATTTCTACAGCGTAATACAATACGAAAAGTGACCGCCATGTGCATTTATAAATCTGTGGCGTTATGGCAGAAGTTGATACGTCCGTTTTTTGTCATTTAGTGTTTATTCTCCCAATTTATAGAAAATATTTCTCAGCATGTTATGGCAAAACTTGGTGTGTCAATCATTATCCAAACCAAAGATATATTGTTTGGAAAAACTTAAAAAATGGTTATTTGTACTGATTTCAACAGCTTATTAAAGTTAATATTGCTTCTCTTGTAAACTAAGGTAAAACGGACATATCAACTTCTGCCATAACGCCACAGAATTATGACCTAAGTTCCCCGCACACTAGTCACGCCAGTGTAACCAAAAATAATGACAAACGAAAAAATAAAAAAAAGATTGGAATTAATTTAAAGCGTACCTAAAGCAGGCGACATTTCTGGGTGTGACTTCGGTGCAGCCTCCCACGCCACTTCTCTTCAAGCATCTCGCTTACACGACATATGCATCTCTCTCACTCAAATTACACTAAGAAAAAAGTGCGTATTGAAAAGTATGATACGATGGGCAATACTTTGTGATCAAGTATAATTGAGGAGGTAATAATAAAAAAAGAACATGTCCACCAAATGAGAATGTTGGGAAATCGCAAAAAACTGTTTGCATTAAAAATACATGACATAATAATTCACTGTAAAAATATCCGAAATCCTTAAAATCGCTTAAGGCTACTTGATTTGTTGGCCTTGAAATCGGTAGGGTTATACCGTTATAAAAAGTGGAATAATTAGTATTTGATAAAAAAAAATTACAAATACTAAATGATTATTTTCTCACATAAAATTTTGAATTCTCACTTAAATTGTTCTAAATAACTTAGTTTTTGTATTCAAGTTTCTTCAGTACATAATCGCCATAAAAATGTTCTTCATTATAAACGACATACCTATGATTGTTAATAAAATTCCCCTATATGTTACAAGTACTATATATTGAATTAAAATTATAAATTCTCACTTAAACTGTTCTAAGTAACTTAGCTTTTTTGTAGTTAATTTCCTTCAGTACATACTCGCCAAAGAAATGTTTCCCATTGTGAACAAAGTACCTTTAATTGTTAATAAAGTTCCCCTATATTTAATGCATATTTTTAGAATTCAATTTGCTGAAATTGCTGATAAAATTTTCCCCATTCTGTTGACCTAAAAAAGAAAACTGATTGCAGAATTTATAAAATGTTGGACTTGGACTGTCCTTTTCTTTCCGTCTGAATGTTAAGAGAGATTCTCGGTGTGGTGCAGTGCGAGCGGCCTGTGTTGAGACGGTGCCGTATTATATTGATAACTGTGTATATTGTTACATTTTTAAAATAATTTTTACTTGTGTACTTGCTAACGTGTGTGTGTATTTGAATTGTTTTAAATTTTTCTCTGTCAATTTAGATTCCTTTTGGGAGTCTTTGTAATGAATAAATCACTTATTATATTTTTTAAAGTATTTTTGTAATGTACATTGTATAATATTTAGGCAGTGTCCCTCCAATATATATTGAAGAATATTGTAAGAGACGAACGGCTGAACCGAAATGTTACCTGGCTCGCAGCCGGTTCGTGGTCCTCTGGAACCTCTCGTTTAAAATGACTTTCCATTCTTACTGGAGCCCCAGCATCTCTGTCATTCTTTGATATGATACGGCTGAACGGTTATTCAATTCTAGCTCCGATACATAATTATTATTATTTAATGTGTGAGCTGTAAAGGACATTAATAAAAGGCTAGTGACAATAAACAAGTTAAACGGAGCACTTAACATAATATAAAAAACCGCGCAACTTTAATAGTAACAAAATCGACAATACACAATAATGCGTACGTCCTCACCTTGACATACAGAAGTCAATGGCGTTTTTTACCAAACGATTGTCAGACCCGCACTCCTCTATGGCTCCGAATGCTGGACGATGTATACCTCTTACTCTAGGCAACTAGAAACTGCTGAAATGCGCATGCTAAGATGGTCAGCAGGTGTGTCCCTAAGAGACAAAATAAGAAGCTCACGCATTCGTCGAAGCCTGGGTGTTACAGACATCAACAGCAAGATGGAGGAGAGGCGATTGAGATGGTATGGGCACGTTGGACGCAGAGCACCCGATCACATTGTGAACCAGGTAATCTCCATGGATCTTCCTCGAATAACAACCAGAGGAAGACCAAAGAATTCATGGGTGGTGCAAAAAGATAACCTGATGCAGAGGCACGGCCTGGGGGACGTAGTCCGGGACAGAAGAGCATATAACCTGAGAACGAGGGAGCTGACCTCAACAGTCTTCGCAGACAATGAGTTGGGATGGAGCCAGGGAGAGAGAGAAGTCAATGGCGTTTTGGTAAAGAGGTACAAGTCATCAATTACTCATTTGTCAGTTTGAAGTTTTGCAATACAAGTGTTGCAAAACTTCAAACTGACAAATAAGTAATTGATGACTTGTACCTCTTTACCAAAACGCAATTGAAGTGTAACTTGGACGGTGTAATGCCGTGGAGATACGTGCACTAAAAAAAATGTGGAGTGTCAACATATACAAGAAGGTATTGCAAAACTTCAAACTGACAAATAAGTAATTGATGACTTGTACCTCTTTACCAAAACGCAATTGAAGTGTAACTTGGACGGTGTAATGCCGTGGAGATACGTGCACTAAAAAAAATGTGGAGTGTCAACATATACAAGAAGGCCGAATCAAGTTATTAAAACTGAATGCATGGATGTTTTAAGATAGATGAAGAAAGAAACTTAAAAATGGTTTGGATGTGTGGAGAGAATGGATGACAAAAAAATGACTAAGCGAGTTTAAAAGTCACAAGTGTAAGGTGTGCTTGAAATAGATAAACCGAGGAAAACTTGACAGGGTCAAATGGATCAGATTCTGAAATACTGTAAAGTGAGAAGCATGAATGATAGAAGATTTTTATTTTTGTTTTTATTTATTTTACACATGACAGAAATATATATCATTTGCGGAATAGCAACAGGTAATTTAATTCAGACACACAATTTTAATGGATCTGGGTTTGTTGCCTTTCACTTATCGTGTCCCCAGTAAACTAGGCTTTTGCCTGTATCTCACTGAGAACATATTAGCATGCAAAAATAAATCGATATTTCTTTCCGATTTTTGATTATATAAAACCCCGTTGCACATCGCGCATGAAAGTTGTGGTGATTGGATATAAAAGCTTAGAGATCTCTGCCTACCCTGCAGGGGACACGGCGTGATGATTAACGTTATTTCTAAGGTGTGCTCGTATGTGGCCGCACATCTGTTAAAAATTGTCCGTACACATGTTTCCATCTTCCGCACACATCTCAAACAAAAGGAACTTGTAACCATATTTTGTTTTGTATTGAAAAATGTAATTTATGATTTCGTGGTGTACATTATGTTGACTACTTAGTTTGATCTATGCATGAATATGCATATTTGCGCACTTCCCTCTTTTTTCTTGCACATATAAGTGGATGGGTCGCATACACAATGAAAAAATTATGGGAAACTTTGGTGATGATCAACGTTCCCCCTATTTTTTTCATTGTGCGTGCGTCCCATCAACTTATATGTGCAAGAAAAATAGAGAGAAGTGCGCAAATATGCATATTCATGAATAGATCAAACTAAGTAGTCAACAGTAATGTACCACGAAATCATAAATTACATTTTTCAAATATGTAGGTCATATATAAAAAAAAAGTTATACAAGCAAAATATTTAAAACACTAATAAAATAACACAAAGATCTTTGAACAAGGGATAATTCATGAAGTCTTTATTCGAAATACGTAACATAATACGGGTAGGTATATAACATAGTGTTTCCATGTTCCGCAAACATCTCAAAGAAAGGAACCTGAGAGCCCATCATAAAATATCAAATAAAATATATAATTGCGCAAAACAAAATATGGTTACAAGTTCCTTTCTTTGAGATGTGTGCGGACATTTTTTAACAGATGTGCGGCCGCACACGCATACACCTTAGAGGGAACGTTGGTGATGATACGTGTGTATGTACAATTATTTTATTAACCACAGTTTATATTGAAAAACCGAGCCATATCACCGAAAAAGTTGACCCATTCTGCATCGTCATGATTACAATGAATAGAAAAATGATGATTTATGCAAAAATGTATCATCCCACACATAAAACGCTGCCCCAGCATTATGGTAATAATAGTATAAACAAATTAAGGAACAACTGCAACGGAATATGGCTAATTATTGCTAATGTATTACTACCATAGAGCGCTGGTGAACCGAGTGCGATTTTAAGATTGGAAAACTAAATGTTTGATTTTAACTGTGCTATGATACTATTTGCGTTACTTGCTTATTATAATTTTTAATACGCCTACGTTGAAAAACGGTTTTCTAATGCAATTTTTAATACGCCTACGTTGAAAAACGGTTTTCTTATGTAATTTTTAATACGCCTACGTTGAAAAACGGTTTTCTAATGTAATTTTTAATACGCCTACGTTGAAAAACGGTTTTCTAATGTAATTTTTAATACGTCTAAGTTGAAAAACGGTTTACTAATGTAATTTTTTAGGACTTAACAAAAAAAAAGCTATTGTAATTTGTTTTATCAAAAACTGTTTATTCCACTTTTTGTAACAGTATAAAACTTTTTGTAACAGTCCTGGCTCCGTCCTCGGCGTGATTTAAGAAGCGACTGAAAAAACTCTTAATTTCTAGTCAGTAAAATAACGTGTTTCATTCCTGATTTTTCTTTTCCTTTCCTCTCCACCATCCCTTCCTTTCCTTTTGATTGATGATATCTCACTTTATATGAAAAATAATGTTCGGGTGATTGTCCGTCTTTGTGGGGTTCGTGGGTATATGCTCACGTACGTGTTTATGGATTTCGTGGGGATGGATAGTCATTTGAATAATTTATTCGACCACGTAACTTGCTTCATTTGCTTCTGTCTGGTTGGTTGGAAGAGATTGCCGCCTGGCAATAAGCCCGGCAGATTGTATTTGCAATAAAAGTGTTAAACAAATAAACTCTACCGGTTTCAAGGCTTTCTTTCACCTCATCTTCAGGGGAGCACAAACAAGACTTGTTTGTGCTTCCCAAGTCTTGTTTGTACTCCCTTGATGATGAGGTGTGCACCTTGAAACCGGTAGGGTTATACCGTTACAAAAAGTGGAATAAACAGTGTTTGATAAAACAAATTACAATGTTTTTAAACCTCAACAATGTTAATGCCTTAACTATGAATAAAATATATAAAAACACTATACAAAGTTAATAAGGCTGAATATTAAATTGTATGAGATGTGCGAAGAGAAATATATGAAATGAATGTTGCGAAATTCAAAAGTCATGGTGATAGAAAAGTGTGCCAGGAAAAGTAAATGTGATATATGAGTGAGTAATGAAAGATTGAGGCTAGTTGAGAAGGTCTGCTGTTTGGCTAGTATTTTCTCACATGGTGGAAGAGATAAAAGGGATATCAAACAGCGTTTAGCAATAGGAAACAACTTAAATGGGGCACTTAAATATGTATAGACTTACTCGCATCAGACGGTTTCAAAGTATGCTAAGATGATGGTCCACGAGTTTTATGATGCCATCTTTGATATATGGGAGTGAAACATGGACGCGGAAAAAGACTGAGAGCAGCCGAATAAATGCTGTGAAAATGCGTGCAATGAGAAGAATAACATGGGGTGATAATGTATCACATAAAACGAAATGAGGTGACTTGGAATGAATGTGATCTTAAATCGGGTGTAAAGAAGGATGAAGAAGAGCCCGCTAAGAAGGTATGAACATGTGGAACGAATGAGTGTAACAAAAAATAAGAAATATACTGTCAATGTGAGTGGAAGGCGTGTAAATGGAAGACCAAGTAAAGTATGGTCGGATTAAGTAAACGATATTTTGAAAACAGTCAAAGAAATTGTAGAAGTTGTCTGAGACGGTGTATTGATGAAGAGGAGGCGAAGGATATGTGTCAAAATCGAAAAAATCTGGAGCTTTGTTCGCTTTGCCTACCCCGGCAGAGATATGACCTGATGGTATATATGTATTTATTGTAATTATTTAGTCCAACTCTTTTTATTCCACTTTATATAACCGTATAACTCTACCGGTTTCAAGGATTTCATCTCATCATCAAGCGAGCACAAATAAACCTTGACGCCGGTAGGGTTATATCGTTATATAAAGTGGAATAAACAGTGTTGGACTTTACAAATAACAATGTCTATAAACTTCCACAGTGTTAATGCCTTAACTATAAATAACAGTATTAATTTATTATTTCTTGTTAAGGCATTAACATTGTGGAGGTTTAAAGATATTGTTATTTGTTTCAGCAAACACTGTTTATTCCACTTTTTGTAACGGCATAACCCTACCGGTTTCAAGGCTTTCACCTCATCATCAGGGGAGTATAAACAGGGACAGGGGAGTCTTGTTTGTGCTCTCCTGAAGATGAGACGAAAGCCTTGAAACCGGTAGGGTTATACGAGTACCGTTACAAAAAGTAGAATAAACAGTGTTTGATAAAACAAATTATAACGTATTAATTTATAAAATAGAAAACAATTTTATATTTTCTGGGACAATAGGGAAACAGCAATAATTATGAATACACCTGAGAGCAAAAATAGCTTTTTTTTTCTTTGAATGCACACCTGATCTTATTTCGTTTTTTTTCCCATTCAAAGGCGCATTATTTTGCATCTGCGAGAGTGTGGATATGTCCATATTGAGAAAATTTCATATAAATATGATACTTACATGTATTTTTCCAATTGAGATGGTATATATTTATGTGCGCAATCAATCAAGTTACCGTATAAGAGCAAAACATATTAATTGAGACATTAAAGATGTCGGAACCATGTCGAAAGTGGTCTGAATATAAAAAAAAAACTGGATTCACCACTTTGGGACTTCGAACCGCGTACCCTCGAATACTGAGCGACCAGCAATTATAATAATGAAGCAGTAATTACGAATGCATATTGCTGTGACATGAATTAAAAAAAACGCAAAATTTCAAGGATCGGTCGCATTTGCTGAATAAATTTTTACTGAAAAAAATTAGCGCAGTTATGTCAAAAGCTGTCACGTCCAATTGTTACGATTTTTAAGAATTGGAACTTGAATTTTTTTCTTGTGTTATTCCATATTCAGAGATCGAAGATTTGTTGACTTTTATACGTGTATGTACAGTAGGTGTGCGTTTACCGCTATCCCGTTTACCATGATGTTCCTTTAACCGTAATTTTGCTTTTGGAAGATATTATATAGAAAATCACGATAAAGGTCGCATATTCGTGCTTTTTTTAGAGTTTTTTTTTTTAACTAAAGTTTATAACTCTTATAAACTTCAGTTTTTACTCTTCTATTTCAAACACTTTTTTGGATCGATTTTTAATTAATAATTTATATCACATATAGTAAAACCTGGCAACCGGATCCACCAGGTGAATAAATTCAGATACCTTGGCGCCACCATCACCTCCAATGGTGGTCTCCGGACGGAGCTGCCCATCCGCATCAGAGCTGCCAGCGGAGTTGAACAACATGGATAGAATTTGGAAGGCGACTGAATTCAGCGTCACAACAAAATGCGGCCTGTTTAACGCATGTGTCATCCCGATCCTCCTGTACGGCTGTGAATCTTGGCGTCTCAACAAGGCTCAGGAGCGCCAAATACTTAGTTTTGAAAACAGGTGTCTCAGGAGGATATTGGGAGTCAGGTGGTATGACCACATAACAAACGACGCTGTAGGCCGGCGCACCCGGCAGGGGTCTGTCGTCTCTGTAATTCGGGAGAGGCGATGGTCCTGGCTGGGACATGTTCTGAGAATGCCCGATGATAGTTGGCCGAGATGAGCGCTGTTTTTCTGTCCATTGGGGTCCCAATGGCCTGGAAGACCCTCTCTTACGGTGTACCGTTCCTATGACAACGAAGTCAGAGTGTTAGGAATGTCGTGGAGGGAGATTACCAACACCGCCAAAAAACCGCTCTGAATGGAGAAGACTGGTGGCCTCCCTATGCTCCCTTTTAGAGCTTTAAAAAAAGGGGGAACCTAATATGGCAAAGGTAAGTTACAACTTTGATAAATTATTGTTTTAGGTTAAGGTGAATAATGTCTCCATTCTCGAAGAATTGAGAATCAAAAAAAGATTGCCAACAATATACCCACGATGAGTTATCCGATTCTTTGGACACATTGCTCGTGGCCAAAGAGATAATTTGGAGAGGCTTGTGGTCAATGGAAGCGTGGAAACATGACGTATGTTACATGAGGAAAAGTCTCAATGTGTTGGACTGACCAATTGGGAAACGCAACAGGACTGGCCTTAACAACTGCTCTTCAAACTACGGAGTGCTTGGATGAACGAAGAGGAACCACCAATGACTGTCATGGGAGTCACGATGCTAAACCATCAGCTAACATACACGAGGGAATAATGTAATGAATTAAACAGATTTTTTTGTTACTTTGTAATAGTGTTGAAGTTTTATTGCTAATTAATTATAAACTGATGTTTAAAATGTTATAAGTTATAAATATTATATGAATATATAACAAAAAATAACATAATTGCTGATCGTAAAATTCGCTCGCGATGACGATTTTTTGGTTCCCATTAACCAAGATAAGCTAACATCACTGGAATACCAGATAAACAGTACTTATAGCATTTTAAGAGGGGTGGGGGGGGGGAACTTAACAATTTTCTCTGGGTCAATAGATCACACACACTTCAGGCTCCCGAAGCATTACCTGTTGCCTGACTAGTCCACCTACAGTATTAGCTGGAACGACCAAGTTCTGAGTGAATGTGATGGAATACAAGTAGCCTGAACGAGTGGACTTGTTTTTGTTAAATAATTAGTTGTAAGAACTGTTATCTACTTATAAGTAGTATTTAGGTGTTAATTATTTCTAAGAAATCTTATAAATATTAAGAGTGTAAAAAATAAAAATAAAATGACATGTAGGAAAATAAGATTAAGCAAGTTCATAAATTATAATATATAAATAAGATTAGTTAAGTAGTAAATTTGTATATAGGTAAGCTAGCCTTGACAAATATTTGTACAATAAATTGTTTAATAAAAATAAAAAAAGACCACATACAATTCCAATGTAACATGACACTAGTCTTATATAAGTAAATTATCGTTACATACCGTGATCAATCCGCCTTAAGAAAGCCTCGGAATAGAAGGTAGAAACACATTTTGCGAGGATTGATGTATTTAGTGGAATAATAAAGACTTTTTTTCCTCCACTAAGTTAAAATCGAACCCTTTGATAAAATGTGATATATTTTGGAGATGTTCAACATTTACACAATTGACCCTAATTTTTCGTGAAATTTTCATGTATATTTATCACGAACTCACCGAAACTGAATTGAAATGGTTAACTCCATATTGAACGTTCTTAAGACATAAAACTTTGGCTTTACCCATGGCTTGTCGTGTTATAAAACAAAACCTTTAGTCTCTATGGGGGAGCTAATATAATTAGGCGCCTACACGACCGTTGTGTTGTCAAATTTGTCCAATTACCATAATGCTGTTGAGGCCAACAATCCATAGCTTCGTCTTGTAGAGGTAAAGTTTGGTACATGACCTAAACGGAGCTCAAATGTCAGTTAACAAATGATTAGGTTGAACCGAAAGTTGGATCAAATATTTCATTTTCAGTCCTTTAAATTTACAACAGAAAGTTTTCATAATCGCTTACAGTAAAAAACGTTCAACTCGTAAGAGAATGCTTCATAATTGCATACAACAAAATTGTTAAATTCATTGCATAATATTTATTCGTATTTTTATTCTCAATATATTCTCTTTCTGTTCGTTGACTTTGTTTCTCTCAATATTTTCGAGATCTCCGTAAATATTTTGAAGAGGCTTTGATTACCTGAGTCTTGACCTGTCTCAAGTTTGTATTTTATATGTGGTAAATCGCATGCATGCACGAACTGCTTTTTGATATTATATTCATGAAGATTTAAATCTGTAAATATTTTGAAGTTTTGATGTACGTTTGGTTTTTTTTATGCATAAAGATTAAATAAACTATAGTTATGCATTTTTCGTAATTATCTTCTTAGATATTTTTTTAATTTTTTTTGCATGTAAGGGGATTTGATTACCTGAGCCTTGACCTGTCTCAAGTTTGTATTTCATATGTGGTAGATGATATGCATGTACGTACTGCTTTTTGATATTATATTTGTGTATGATTAATGAAGATGCAAGACAAGTTGTATTTATGGTATACTCACTCAAAATTCTAATTTGAGTATAACGCTTGTAATCTTTTTTAATAATCGATAAAATATATATACTCAAACCAAGTAATTTTAAGATGAGCTAAAATGATGGTATATTATAGTAACAATAACACCATATTAGTA
Source organism: Odontocerum albicorne (assembly GCA_949825065.1). Classification (NCBI taxonomy): domain Eukaryota; kingdom Metazoa; phylum Arthropoda; class Insecta; order Trichoptera; family Odontoceridae; genus Odontocerum; species Odontocerum albicorne. Next base: position 25,097,918 of record OX463862.1, on the reverse strand, counting down.
ATGACCTTTTTGGCCTAATTAATAAGACGCCTGTCTTCCGCACTAGTCAGGTAAAAGAGTGCTGCGAGTTCCATGTGCACTCCGATGGTTCTAAATCTGAAAGCTTGAATACTGTGGCCGAGGTCAATGTTGTCTCCTAGCTAATATATTTAAATGACAAATTCAGATACTTAGAATGATAACCATACAAATTAATTAAGTGCATGTCCGCGCGGTAACGCGCTTGACTTCCGTGCGTTAGGTCGCCGTTTAAAACCCTGCGCTGTGTTACTGCTCTCGAATGACATAGGCATTTTTTTGTCTAATATTAGGATGTATATAGATACCTATGACTTCGGTCATATCTATTCTTTAAAAAAAAATACAGTAATACTGTACAAGAAGATCTACTGATTTGGAGGATACGTAAGAATGACGTCGTAATAGAAAAGTTTCGCGATCTATTCTCTGTGATTACCCCAACAGGATAATCACGTGATAGTATGTATATGTACATACGTATGAAACATATTATACATTAAAAGTCATTAATTTATAAACAAACACTTCTGGTTGCATGACTAATGATAGCAGACTTCTTTAACAACACGTATAAATCGCATAAAAATATTATTTATATATAGCGCACTCGTTACCGTTTCCCTTTATACTTTTATGACTGATAAAATAAAATAACATATATATTTAACCTTTCCATTACAGTGCTAAAAAAATCCGCCCGTTCCCGTGCTGTGTATGGAATACACATGTAAAAATGAGCGATTTAAAATCGAAAAAATAAGAATATTCATAGCCAATCGCTTAAACCAATTAAATTTGAAGTCAAAAGTGATAATAATTGAAATTTAATTGCTGAAAACATAAAAAAAAACATCGGACGACGTTCACAAAACGGGCGAGACGACCACCTCGAACGAAAGCACGCTGGCTACTGAGCGAGTCAAGCGAGCGAACTGAGATTCTATTTCTTGAGTTCCCATACACCGAAGTAGAGTGAGACTTGAATAAAGTCGCTTCCTCACTCATAGCGGTTTTTTTAGAATTAATATGCCTACGTCACACACTGGCACACGTTTGATTGTATTTGTGAATTTATTCCCGATTTTCACAAAATATTTCTGATGTGGCCGATAAGTGCTGATTATTATAAATATAATTTTTTTTCTTTCAATGCGTAAATGTATTACGGAGGAATATCTAAAATCTGAACCCAGTATTTATTATATTTATAGAGATATGAAAGTTTTTAGAAGCAATGTGTACTAGTTACACATCACAGGACAGGAAGGGTTAACACACGTATGGTTGTCAGTACTATTTTAATGTATTCTTATGAAATCATAAAAATGTATGAAGTCATACTTTTATGATATACGTGCATCTAATAAATTTTCCACATTTTCTTGAAAATGGTAGAGACTTGAACTTCTTATCGTGACAAAGATGCTAAAGTGCAATATTTTTTAAATGAATTCTGTCACCTGGAGAACACTGAACATCCCATTAATCAAGTCCTCTTCAGTAGAAGACACCGGCTCCTCGTGCACTGCAAAAAGTGTTTCATGGACTGTTCCTCACCGTGGATACAGAAAGTCGACCCATCATGCAACATTCCCTATTTGATGTTAATGGCTCTCTGCACCCCAGATTGAAGCCTGTTGATAGATTTTTAGGTCTTCCAAGGCAATTCAGAGCCAGGCGATAAAGCCTCTTCAGACAAAATTAAATATATATTTTCAAGCAAGTTAGGGAATTTTGCTGTTAGGGTAGTTTTTTATCTTAGATGATGGCAGAGTTACAAGAGATATTGAACGGTGTATAGCGATAGGAAAAAAAATACGTATTTATTGTGTTACACATTCGTTGTATACGTATACAATAAACCTGGTGGGATTATGGCAATGTGACAATCTTTTCCATCAAACTAGAAATATGTTAACATGTCCTAAAGTGAAAACCAAACTGGAATCCTTTAATAAAAAAATTGGTTTCCAGCGAGATTGTTTAAAGGACAGACGTCTTACCCACAAGGCCAAGCAGGTCGTCATACTCAAATAGTACAGTATTAAAAGTTGCTAAGATTCAATAAGTTCACAATAATACTTTAATACCAACATTGATGCAACGCAGTGTAACGTGGACGTGGAAAAATACCAAAAGAAGCTGAATAAATGCTGTAAAAATACATCCACTTATAACGAACGTTCCTCTAAATTTTTTTATTGTGCATGCGGCCCATCAACTTATATGTGCAAGAAAAAAGAGGGAAGTGCGCAAATATGCATATTAATGCATATATGAAACTAAGTAGTCGACATGTAACATACACAAACAATGTACCACGGAATCATAAATTACATTTTTCAATGCAAAACAAAATATGGTTACAAGTTCCTTTCTTTGAGATGTGTGCGGAAGATGGAAACATGTATGCGGACAATTTTTAACAGATGTGCGGCCGCACATGCACATACCTTAGAGGGAACGTTGCTTATAACAATACATTAAATGACAATGTATGACAGAAAACTGAAGAATGCGTGTTTTGTTGTTTCTTTACGTGTGATACTTTTACCAACACACACAATGACGATCCACGATTTCCGTGCCTGTTCCAGTGATTGTAAATCCAAATCAAAGTATAAATAGGCCAAAACCCATACGATGGTTGTCGTCAAAGAAAGAATACGAGAATTGAATTTTGGATACAAGAGAGCGAGAGAGGAATACTTGGATACGAAAGTAATTCGAAATTTGAATCTCGGTGGGTCCGTGATACTGAACGAATTTTAAATACCTAGCTAACAATTTTTGAACCAGTGTAAAAGGAGACGATGTATAAATGATATAAATAAACAAATTTTACATTTATAAATATATATATATATTCATAAATGTAGAATTTGTTTTACTTCCTTGAATATTTCACGGGTTGCAACTAGTTTTCAATTAATAGGACCGAAAACACTGTTGTTGGAATGACCAATTTGAATATCTTGAGTGGTTGCCATACGAATGAATGAACATATGAAATTATAAAGAAAAGACTAACTTTTGGTACAACCTAACAATGGGTGACTCAGAAAAATGGAAATATATTCAAACAAACTGTGCTCTAAGCCGACACCCAAGCAATAACTAAATTCATCAAATCATTCACCTAATTCAAACACTTTTTTGTTTCGTTTGACATTTAAAAAAAAAAATATCGTGTCAAAATTATTATTGATGTAAGAACAAAAGACGCTATCTCAATTATATATCTTATTAATATTATAAAATATGGTATGATAGGTGTTTTTGAAATATCTGTTCCAGCAACAACAAATTACCTTCGTGGGCTAGTTGATAAGACGCTTATTTCCCAACTTGAAGGCTGCGTGTTCGATTCCTGTTCTAACATATTTCTTTAAAAAGGATTTAAGTCTGGTTTAAAGCCTTAACCCTGAGAGGCACAGGTAAACTTTACATATTTTTACTCAGGCTGCACAAAAAATAAAAAGTCAAGTTTCTCATTATTTTTTTTAATGTTTTTGAAAAATGATACATACAAATGCTAAATTAACATATTTCCACTTCCTCGGTAGGTCAAGGAACTCCTGGTGAGGTGGTACAACTTATGCACCACTAGTATATATTTCCACTGGTACTTCTAATGTACCACCAAATAATGCCGAAATACATCCAATTAAAATTAATTCTTAACCTAAATATAAATTTACCACAATTACTGAAGTCAATTTTATCACAACACAACTATTTTTTATTAAAATTTATAACAAATATATAACGTTTTCTTTTATACGCACAAGTCGGTACACCAAGAACAACTAACTGTCAAAAATATTAGAAACTAAATGAATTTGAACAGGACCAGACCTGCAGCTGTGCAGATATGAGTTATAAGTATTCTATTATACGAAGTGGTACATAATCTGAGCGTTCGTGCAGCAATAGAGAGAGGTTTAATAAGTGGTACATTACGTGTACCATTGTGCAGTACTGCGTCAAAAAAAGGTGGTACATAACGTGGACCACTAAGCATGTAAGTGTTAATAACGTATTTTTGATTGATTGAAAATATTGACCGATGTTACAATAATAAACTAGCCAACTATATAAAAAATATTTTAAAAAGAAATAAAATATTTAATGATACCAACATAATATGGAAATATATTTGAAAAATTATATATTTATCAAGATGATAAAAAAGAAATGAGTTTTTAAAGAGAAGTTATCAAACGATCTGTGCTCATCTCATAACATCCTTCTAATCAAGATACACCCCCACCAATAGGAGGCCGAACCCTACCGCGATGACTTGTACGAGAAATATGTTTGATGGAGAAAGCGAAAGTTGTGGGTTCGGATGAAAATGTGGATGGAAATCTGTTCTCAGATTACCCCACAAGGGACAAAGCGTGATGATATGTATGAACGTGCTATTATTTGTGTCGTTGTGCTTTTAAAACATATTCTGCATTCTTACAATAATAAACGTAATCAACTAATAATTACACACTGGATGAAGACACTCACAATTTGAGTGAATAACCATTAAAAAAATACAGACTTCTTAACTTCACAATTTTTAAAAATATTTTTTACATTAGAACTTAGACGCCTTTTTTTATTTATCTTTAAACACTCATTTGCGTTAGAAAAATATATAAATAAAATTATATTTAAATAACTTACGCCTTTTATGCATCAAACGTTTCAATTAACCATTGATAGTTAATGGAAAAGTAACAAATATGCAGTTAAAATATTTCCACAGATTTCTCAAATAAATTATCTCATAATTGCCAACAACGTGAGGATAATGATTATTTTATACAAACAGCAGATATGGACATGTCAGTTAACCAATGGGAGCAAAGCTTAGTTAACCTTTTCATTATTATTTATCAATATTTCTCGATACAAAGTTAAACTTATTATTTTTAAACACGATATCGTATGTGGGTGAAGTATAATTTGCGATTATTTTACGGGGAAGTGAATATTTTAAATAAAATAAGATATAGGTTTTTTTTAATATCACCTCTATAAGGTAAACGGATCACTTACTCTATCTACAGTAGCAAAATAACAACATATAATAGTATATTATTTATGGTTAAGGCATTAACATTGTGGACGTTTAAAGACATTGTAATTTGTTTTATCAAACATTGTTTATTCCGCTATTGTAACGGTATAACTCTACCTGTTTCAAGGCTTTCACCTCACCTTCAGGGGAGCACAAACAAGACTTGTTTGTGCTCCCTTGAATATAAGGTGAAAGCCTTGAAACCGGTAGGGTTTTACCGTTACAAAAAGTGGAATAAACAGTGTTTGATAAAACGAATTACAAAATATATTAATGTGTTGGTGCCCACCTTGGTGTATGGAAGGGAAACTTGGACTTCGCGGAAAAAGAATAAGGGCATGATTAATGTTGTAGATGCATTCATTCAGGAAAAAATGTGAAGAGTCAATGTTTGAAAGAAGGTGGAATTAAGACGTCAGAAATAAATGCATAGGTTAAATCGATGTTTTAAGTAAGAAAAAGAAAAGTGATTTAAGAAGTTTTGGAATGAGGAGAGAATTGATGATGAAAGAATGGCTAAGCAAATATACAAATCAAAAGTGCAAGGTGTGCGTGGAAGAGGTGTACCGAGGAAAATGCGGGTTAATCAAGTGGATCAGATTTGGAATGAAGATGCAGAAAGTGCAAAGTGTGCGTGGAAGAGGTGTACCGAGGAAAACGCGGGTTAATCAAGTGGATCAGATTTGGAATGAAGATGCAGAAAGAAGTATGAATAATTAAAGGCAAAAGTTTAGTGCTTGGATAGAAGAGTTTGGAGATCTGTTCTCTCTGCCTATCCTGCAAGGGACACTGTGTAATGACGTGTGTGCGTGTAACCTCTTTAATGATGAAAGCATTGAAAAGTGGCATAGTCTGAAGTAGCAGGGATAGTATGATACATACACAAGTATATTGAAAAATAAATATAAAATAGTAATTGAGTACTCACTTTGATGTATGGGAGTAAAATGTGGACGTGGAACAACACTTTTTCGTGTGATACCCTTCAATATATCCTAATTATGTGTTTGAGATATGTTTGAAGAACGTGGTCGGGAGACAATATTGTCTTAAGCAGGCCTTCAGGTTTAGAAGGATAGTGGCGTGATGGTATGCATGGATGCATGTAACGAAAATATTTTTAACATTCGAAAAGACTGTATATTAGTATACTTATGGATATAAAAGAGACGAACTATGAGTATCAAAATATGAAATTCTGACTCTCTGTCCTCTCTGCGTACCCCGTCAGGATAGTGGTGTGATGGTATGCATGGATGCATGTAACGAAAATATTTTTAACATTCGAAAATACTGTATATTATTATACTTATCGATATAAAAGAGGCGAACTACCTCATCTAATAACATCGCCCGGCCAAGATACACCCCACCAATACAGGGCGAGCCCAGCCCCGGGGACACCAGATGTTTTTCAGCCCACACCCTATGTGGGTTGGAATCTGAATGCGTGTAACGGACATATTTTTAACGTTTCGAAAGACTGTATATTATATTTAATAAATAAATAAGTATTGAATAGAGTCAAAACGTCATTAAATGATATAAAAAAGATTTACCATAAATAATGAAGTATGGTCATCATATAATTACTATCATAAGTTGATTCTCTTAATTAACATATTAAAATGCGAGTTAAGGCTTTATTGATCCATCAATTAATGCAGTCCGATGAGACATAGCACCATTTACTTGCTGGAAATGGTAGCAAACAAAATTTCATCGAGGTATATGGCAAGTGAGTATTTTGAACGCAATACGCGATAATGATTAGCTGCCCGACCATATGTGGTGAGATGTTGGAATGATACGGAGTGCGATATGAATATATAATTACTCATAATATCTTTCGAGTTTCATATGAAGTTAAAAACCATTTATATTATTTTTATTAAGGCTGACGTATTAAGTATGATAAAAAAGTGAATCATGTGATGGTTTCGGCATGTGGAACGAATGAATCAGTCGTTCCACGTGTCTCATCCTAATCGTGCATTACTTCCGACACGTGGATTGTACACGTATATAGGCTAGACTCCTGTTGGAACCTAGATTATTTAAAAAAAGATTCCAGTCCAGTATCACTTTAACCCTTCCTTCCCTGTGATGTGTAACTAGTACACATTGCTTATAAAAACTTTAATATCTCTATAAATATAATAAATACTGGGTTCAGATTTTAGGTATTCCTCCGTAATACATTTACGCATTGAATGAAAAAATAATATTTATAATAATTAGCACTTATCGGCCACATCAGAGATATTTCGTGAAAATCGGGAATAAATTTACAAATACAATCAAACGTGTGCCGGTGTGTGACGTAGGTATATAGTATTAATTCTAAAAACCGCTATGGGCGAGGAAGCGACGCTATTCACGTCTCACTCTCACTCTACTTCGGTATATGGCATATCTCAGTTCGCAGTTGTTTCTTCCTTCGAGGTATAACACACAGTGTTAGTGTTCCGAGTCGCGTCTCAGTAGCTCGCGGGCATCCATATGAAGTGGTCTCTGCGCCCGTTTTGTGAACGTCGGCCGATGTTTTTTCATGTTTTCAGCAATTGAATTTCAATTATTATCACTTTTGACTTCAAATTTAATTAGTTTAAGCAATTGGCCATAGATATTCTTATTTTAAATCGCTCATTTTTACATGTGTATTGATGTGTATTAAATACACAGCACCGGAACGCGCGATTTTTTTAGCACCGGTAGGAAAGGTTAAGCCTCTCTGACTTTTTTCTGGTTGGTTGGAAAATGTTACCTGCCACGTGCCTTAAAGTCCGCCAGGTTGTAATGTATACTACGAAAGTGCAATGAAATATAATACAATACAATGAAGAAATACTAACAAAACAGATGTATAGTGCCAATGTGAGTTGAAGGCGTGGTAAAGGAAGAACAAGGAAAGTGTGGTTGAATCAAGTGAATTATATTTTGAAAGAAGGAAATGTAAGAAATCAAAGGAGTTTATGAGAAAACGTATGGATACGGAAGAGACGAAATATATGTGTCGAGATAGAAAATCCTGGCACTGTGTCTTCTTTGTCTACCCCGACAGGAAGATGACGTGATGGTACGTATGTACATATTACGCTTTTGCTATCTTCTTTACAACCTGACGGGCTTATTATTTGGCAATCGATTACAAACAACCAGCTAGATGTTAATAATGACTGAAGTGAAATCCGAACTAAAACCGTTTTTAAAACTTTTTGACAGTTTTCTGTTTCTTTTTTAATGTGCGTGTGGCGCGGTCTAATGCTTGGTACTTTTACTTAGCATTCGATCCTGAGTTCAATTTCCGGCAAATCCTTGTCAGACTTCTCTTCCTGGCACTGTGTCCTCTCTGCCTAACCCAACAGGGAAACGGCGCGATGGTATTTATATAAAATATAATGATATACCATCAGGATGAATGATACATGCTTTCCTTTTAAATTACTCAGATTATAATGTATCTAAAGTCAGTTTATTCATTAAATCATAAATTGTAAATAAAATTTATCTAAATTGACTTACCTAACATCTTGCTGAGATCAGCGTTGTGAAGATCTGGATTCTCATCAGCCAGTTTCTTCCTTTCCACCTTAGCCCAGACCATGAATGCATTCATTGGTCTTCTGATCCTGGCTTCCTTAAGAGCCTTTGCCTGTCCAATTTTCCCTCCGAAAGCAGTCCTTGGATATGGTGATCCTTGGTAATCTCTAACCCCATCAAACTGTATCCTATAATCAGCCATCGCCAATCTGGATGGATCATAATGATGTGTTCTTGGACCATATTCCAGATTATATCCCATTGTATGGTGACTTAACCCAGACCACTGCATGTCTTCGTTGGACTTGATGGAGTTGATAAGGTGGGAAGATTGTAGGTGTTGGCTCTGTTGCATATTCAGGTCTGATACTGTTTGACTCTGGAGGGGCAGAACACCCGGTAACATCTGAGAAGATGGAGACATGATGGAATCGTGCATATTTGTGTTGCAATTCTGGTCTGCTGGGTTTGGTGTCATCTGGAGACCAGGGCTTGATGCAGCACCTTGATGGACGTATTGCTCGTAGGATCTATGGTACGAAGGAGGTGATTGCCTTTGGCGGGACGAAGGCGAGCTTCCAGTGTCAAGCATTCTGTAAAAAATTAAAAAATTAAATATTAATATTGTATAAGTTTTATTGATTTGCAAACGAACTCCGTGGCCTAGTTGGTAAGAAACTGGTCTTCCACCCAGAGTTTTGAGTTCGGTTTCTGATGGTACCTAAAATAAAGGATTAGTCTGTTAAAAGGGTTGTCTAGCAATATAACTTGCACGCACTAGACCTACGGAACTATAACCAATATATACGACAGCGAACTATAAATTAATTGCATACTTCCTTAGTTCTTAATACAAAGGCATTATTACAGGGGTCGAGAACAATATTTTTCCCTACCACGCTCTTAAATATGTCCGCATTACCAATCTGGATATGTAAAGGGTACCGAATGAAAAAAGCATTAAAAATAATATTAATTAAAATATAACTTATAGGGCGCCGTTTAGACAGCAGACTCTCCTCAAGGGCGCTCTAACTCGGGATTCAAAACAACTTTTATTGACAGATTAAAAATATAACACTATTTGTTTCAAAAAAAAAAATTGTGTTTACATAAGAAAGTGATAACAGCGGTTATTAGATTACAAATTTAGTGTTTACACAAGAAAGCGATAACAGCGGTTATTAGATTACAAATTTAGTGTTTACACAAGAAAGTGATAACAGCGGTTATTAGATTACAAATTTAGTGTTTACACAAGAAAGTGATAACAGCAGTTATTAGATTACAAATTTAGTGTTAACATAAGAAAGTGATAACAGCGGTTATTAGATTACAAATTTAGTGTTTACACAAGAAAGTGATAACAGCGGTTATTAGATTACAAATTTAGTGTTTACACAAGAAAACGATAACAACGGTTATTAGATTACAAATTTCCTACATATGTTTTAAAAAACATATTTGGTAAAAAAACAGTAGAAACTTTACCACAAAAAGACGAAATCTTTGTTAATCTTTCGATATGTGACAGTATCACATTCAGCTTAATGTGAAGTGCAATGTTCATATATAATCATAAATGTTGATAAGGCTTTCCAAGAAGGCTTGCCTTCGACTGTTTCCTTAAGATGTACACGCCAATCATGTACATGAATAACTTTGAGGCTGAAAAAGGCCGATCCAATTGAAATATTATTTAAGAAATCACACGTTCACCAAAAATAAAAACCATCAATCATAGTATAAATAGGTCAAAACCCATACGGCTGTCGCCAAACAAAGAATACGAGAATTGAATTTTGAATACAAGAGAGCGAGAGAGGAATACTTGGATTCTCTCCGAAAGTAATTTGAAATTTGAATCTCGGTGGGTCCGTGATACTGAACGAATTTTAAATAACTAGCTAACAATTTTTGAACCGGTGTAAAAGGGGACGATGTATAAATGATATATATAAACAAATTTTACATTTATGAATATATATTTACATAAATGTAGAATTTGTTTGACTTCCGTGAATATTTCACGGGTTGCAACTAGTTCATTAAATATTACGCAATAACAGTAAGACTGTTACAGTAATAAATAAAACGTTAAAATGACGGAAAATATATATCGACTAAAACTTTTCAAGAAATGTACTACCAGTTTAAATATTTTTCACAGCTTCAGGAATACCCAAAATAGCCAAAAATCTAAGTATCAAAAAAAAATATTTTCTAAAATTTAACAGAGACGAAAAAACACGTATTAATTTATTTTAACAAACGCTGTTTATTCCACTTTATGTAACGGTATAACCCTACCGGCTTCAAGGCTTTCACCTCATCTTCAGGGGAGCGCAAACAATACTGAATTCTGTTCGAACTGGTACCGATATAAACGCTTTTAACGGTTGCGGACATTTAGGTTGGGGACTGAGGGCTGAGGGAGGCATGGGACGATCTCGGCCATCTCTCGGGAGATTTTTGGGATACATGTGTTTACCAGATGTTCGTCTCGATGTACTGATTTAGAAATTTCTAGGGACTCTAATCTGTCCAATTTCTTTCCGTTACTACTGATATGTAGTAATGGAAATAAATTGTATTTGGTTTGGTTTAGCTATTGGCTCACCGTTGTCTCCACTTCTCAGTGAAATATTTATGAACTATTTTGAATCCCAGCCTAAATGTCTCCAGCCGTTGAGATGAAAGTCTTGAAACCGGTAGGGTTAAACCGTTATAAAAGGTGGAATAAACAGTGTTTGATAAAACAAATTACAATGTCTTTAAACCTCCACAACGTTAATGCCTACTATAAACAATATAAAAAAAATACATCTGATAGCAACAGTAGCACGCAAGTGTAAATAATTGTATGTTTAATAGAGGATGGTACCCAAGGACATAAAGAGGCCCATAAGAAGACCGAAGGTACGCTGGATATATGAAATCAGGAAGCATGGCATCAACGAGCAAAAAACCGAACTATTTGGAGTCAACTTGGGGAGACCTTCATCCAGCAGTGGATCGACCCTGGTTGACAATGATGATGATGATGATGATGATGATGTATCTTCATAGCTTATATAAAAATATGATCTAAGAGTATTAAAAAAAATCTGGCCGAGTTTCAGAAATATTTAGGAACCGTTTTTTTAGAAGTCTGTGCAAGTGGTCAGCTTTTTACGGATTAACCACGAGAAACTTCTCATGCTTTCCTCGTCTTACGATATCTTCGAATTTACATATTCTTCTTATTTCTATTCTATCTCTGAGTGTTTTACCAATTATATATCGCAAAACTTTAATTATGCCTTTATTCGTGTGGTACCATCATTAATTGTAATACCGTACGTCATTAACATTTCCCTTTCTGTGCTAAAAACATCCGCGCGTTCCGGTACTGTGTATTCAATACAAATGTAAAAATGAGCGATTCAAAATCGGAAAAATAAGAATATTCATAGCCAATCGCTGAAATTAATTAAATTTGTAGTCAAAAGTGATAATAATTGAAATTTTATTGCTGAAAACATGAAAAAAAAAAAAACACATCGGCCGACGTTCACAAAATGGGTGAAGCGACCACCTCGAACGAAAGCCCGCGAACTACTGAAGCGAGAGACGCGAGCGAACTGAGATTCTATTTCTTGAGTTCCCATATACCGAAGTAGAGTGAGAGTGAGACGTGCATAGCGTCGCTTCCTCACCCATAGTGTGTTTTAAGAATGAGTATACCTACGTCACACGTTTGATTGTATTAGTGAATTTATTCCCGATTTTCACAAAATATATCTGATGTGGCCGATAAGTGCTAATTATTATTAATATTATTTTTTTCATTCAATGCGTAAATGTATTGCGGAGGAATACCTAAAATCTGAAGCCAGTATTTATTATATTTATAGAGATATTAAAGTTTTTAGAAGCAATGTGTACTAGTTACACATCACAAGACAGGAAGGGTTAAAACGCGAACACATGGTTTTTAGATCCTAAATTAATAATATTCATTACAATTTCACTGTGTACAGTAAAAGCTGGCGGATTTATTGGCATTTGAAACCTCTTCCGCATAACCAGAAATATATTTAAAATGTATTTAGTTTGATAAGAATCCTTTTTAATAAAATTGGGTGCCAACAAGAATCGAACCCGTAACTGGCGAGTCGGAAGACATACGTTTGCCAACTAGGCATCCATAAGACGTCAATTTTTGTTACCATGTGCATAGTTTTCTGTTATCTATTATATGTCACGATATTCCTTTTCTCTCCACCGTTCCTTCCTTTTTTCTTTTGTTGAGGATATCTGAGTTTTATTTCTATTGGATAATATATTTTTAATACATTATTCACGGGTTTGTTCAAATAAATAATAAATTAAATATTTTTTACAGCCGTGTAACGTCATTCATTTACTTTTGTCCGGTTGGATGAAAAAGATTGGCACCAATAAGCCTGCTAAATTTTATACAATAAAGTGTTAAATAAATTGATAAATAAAACCTGGTAGATTTAAAGCCATGTGACAATCTCTTCTAATTAACCAAAATTATGTTAAACAGGTTTTTAGGGAAAAATAGGCTGAAACATTTTTTTATCAAATTGGTTCCAACGAGAATTAAACCCGTAAAAGGCGAGTCGAAAGATATGTGTTATACCCACTAGGCTACGTCAGTCGTCAATTTTTGCTATCATGCCCTTATTTTTCCGTATAGTTTTGTTTATGTGAGGCTTTTATAAAATGCAGAGGCTTTCTTCGCTTATCCTGTAATTTTATTTATATAAGTTATTATGGTTATTAATGTTCACTCCAAAGAACCACTTTCTGAAAATTTATTTTAGTCAAGTCATCTTGTCAAAAGAGCCACTCAGATGCAAACTGATCATCGATAACGTACCCATCGAGCAAGTCATGCGATTCACTTATTTAGGTGTAGAGATCTCCAGCAATAGTGACCTATATAGTGAAGTACGAGCACAAACTAATAAAGCGACAGCTTTGGCTGGCTGCCTACGGGACACCATATGGAGAAACAAACACATGCTAACCGAAAGTAAGGTCAGGATATATAAAATATGCGTCCGTTTCATCACGATATACGGGATAGAAGTGAGAGTAGATACCAACAGGGCAAAAAACCTTCTCAGAGTGGCAGAAATGAAAACCCTACGCTCCATCGCAGACAGAATTCATAGAGATCGGATCAGAAATGAGACGATAAGGTATGTCTGTGGTGTTGAAGACATAGTAAGGTGGGGAAGAAGCAGAAGGCGCTTCTGGAGAGATCATGTGGACATAAGACTGACAAGAATCGCTAAGACTGAAAACCCTAACAGCAGGAGATTACCAGGAAGACCGCCGAAAAGGTGGAGGGGCAGCTGGACGTCATCATCCCAGGACAGCCCACCGTCACAAACAGGTCATACGACCTAAACCAAGAGGAAGAAGAAGAAGAAAAGTCATCTTGTTTTTGCACGGCTTTGTTGGTTCGAGAATAGGTCGATTTATACTAATATAGTATGTTAAGTGTTCCAATTTCATGATAATTTCGCAGAAATTCGGTGTTGACTCAATCATTGAGATCTTTTCATTCTTGTTAAAAAATATATAACAACAAGAAAGAAAAAATCCTTCGTCATCAAGATGATTTTTTCCTTTGATCTCAATTTATATTATATTGTCAATGTTACGAAACACAGAAATGAAAACTTGCCATCGAATCCAAACAGCTATTGTTAAAGGTGTAAATATGGACGATTCCGCTTATTAAAAACATTCAACATGGCAACACTCGTTTCTCATTCGTGCTTTTGCTTCTGCGGAAAATGTTAAACAATCATTTTGAGAAGCGATCGAGGATATTTTTCTCTCTTAAATGTTTTGATTCTTGGTATTGCGTTTCCAGAAATTCTCCGTTTCTCGTGCAGCAAGTGAAATGATGTAAGAAATATATATATGATATATGCGTATGGCATAGTCAGGCGTTTAATAAGATCAAATTTAAATCCCTCAGCCATCTTTTGGCTTCGGTCATCTTTAAGGTAACACTGATTTGCCAGATAAACCGGATACTTCGTTTAAAATTAAACCAAGTTGATCCTTTTGGAAGGTGTGGAAAGTTAAGAAACTCAAATCTGAAACACTGAAGACTCAACAGAAATGTCTGGGCACGAAATAAGGAGGAAACCGCAAGTTGCCATTTAGAGATTATGGGTTAATAACCCATTCACCGCTCTCTGGCAGAAGAACAATGGATCGGACGATGCCAGAAATGGAGTTCTTCGACTACCCATAAACTGAATGGTGGTTTACAATATAATTTATATGAATATAATTTTTTTATTGTTTTTTGTTTAAGACCGAAAATGCCAAAGAAGTTGTTCTGCCACTTAGTTAGAAAGGTGATTTAAGAAATTAAAAAGAAAAACAAAAAAAGGTGAAAAGCTAATTAGAGTTTAAACTAATTTTCTATTCTTATGCTTGACTTATATGTATATTTTTGTAATATTTTTAACCTATCAATAATGGTGAATTCGAGTCCTACGATGAATCGTCATTGAGAAATCATCTCTCGAAACGGCGCTATGCAAAGTGTCCTTTATAAAGTGTATTATTAAGACTTTATAGCAAGATGATAGAAAGCTTGTTATTCATCTGAAGGTATCGGGTTCAATTTCAAACAGTATTTAGCCTTTCATTGTTATATAACTGAGAGACTAATATCTATTTTATTTTGGCTACATCTCCCTAACGTGACCTATTTCCCAGTGTATGCCAATTTTCAAAATTATTCATTACACGCTGAATGGTTGACTTGCTTGGTACATGATTAAAACCCAAAAAAACACATAATTTTCTTCGCGTATTCACAATTCCACAATTATTTAAATAAAATGTTTTAAGAACTTCAACACCGTTGTTGCGGAGTTAAATGCTCCGTGATAAATTGTTACTGATTACTCTCTACGACTGTCAAATATAAACTGACGAATAACAGCCAAATCAAAAGGGCGGCCAAACAAAATCGGCCTGGAACATAAAACGCACCCGCTACTTGCCTTAATCTATCACCTTATTTCAACAAACAGTTTCAATTGAACTCAAAGGAAATATTTTAAAATAAAGCGTGTGATTTCACATACTTTTACACCAATTATAAAATATGTTGTATTGTATTACGTAGAAAGTCAGAGAAATTGTAGTATGAGAAGGTATATGGATGTTGCAAAAGCGACATATGTATGTCGAAACAAGAAAGCCTGGCATTCTGTCTTCTTGCCTACCCAGACAGGAAAATGTCTTAATGGTATGTATCTATTGTAAAACGCTTTTGTCGTGTACAATACAAACATCTTGACGTTTTTATTACTACATGGGAATCTTTTCCATCCTATCAGAAAGATGTTTAAGATACCTGAAGAGAAAAACTAGATAGGAAACTTAAAAAAAAAACTGAGTACCAATGAAAATCGAACCCGCAATCTCTGATTTGTATGACAAGTACCTTACCAACTTGATTGCAGAGGTCACATTTTAAAAACTTTACGTTTGATTCGAAGAAATCTACACATGACCCACGAAGTGTTACTGTGCCCAGCTGACGCGTAATATAATACACAACAATTGACGAATCCACAACCCCCTGGTTAGAAGCCATGTGTTTTATCGACTAGGCCACATGGGTCGACAATTAACGTGTTCAAGTGAACTTTGCCATTGTTCTAGATTTTTGGTTCACCCGCATTGTTATAGTCTGGTCGTGAGCCCGATAAAATAATCTGAATAGAACAGCTGATCTGAAACAATGGGACTACAATAAGATGAACAGGTCATTGTTCTAGAGACTGTCACAGTGGTCTGGTCTCATCAGGCATTGTTGATATTGGTGTTGAAGTATGGACAAGTTTTACCAGTTCTAAATTATGGATGTAAAACCTGGACCATCAAAAGAAAATACTTCATAATGTGGATAAAGTCTCATTAGAGAAGATCGCGCCATGTCCTTAAGATAAAAGCTCTATATCATCGCTTTTCTTTTTTTAAGTCGTTCATTATTGTCCATGTTGTGCGACTCTAGAACCACTAGCTTCTGTCTTTAATGTATTCTCTGCAATTAATTTATTTCTTGAAGTATATTTAAATGTATTATGTATTAAGTGTTAACATAAGTTGGGTCCGTTTTTTTTTTTCAAATTTAAAAATGAGTACCAAAAGTAAAACAAAATGGTATATGTTATACGTCATTTGAAAGAAAATTTTCTGCTCTATAAGATACTGTATTTGCTTTTACGTTACAGATATTATTTTATTTGATTACAAGCCTTCAAAATGGAATGTCAAGTAGACGAAAGTGAGCATTTTCGACACCTCCATTGGACTTCGATGAGGACCGCTTATACCATATTATTCATGAAGATCCCCTTCAAACCACCGTATAATTGGCTGAGTAGATTAATTGTAGTCACATGAATGTATACCACTATCTTAAATCAATGGGAAAAGTCTAGAAGTTCGGCGCTTGGGTTCCACATGTTTTGAGTGAAAACAACAAAAATCAACGTTCGACAATTTCTGCTGGTTTGCTCGCGCGTCATCGAGCTACGTATGACCACAAGCAAAGGTTCATTTACCGCATCATTACTGGTGATGAAAAATGGTTTAAAAATGGTGATGAAAAATGTTTGAAGGGGATCTTCATGAATAATATGGTTTAAGCGGTCCTCATCGAAGTCCACTGGTCGTCCGGAACGCTCCATGTCTTTCAGGTCAAAATTACCGTATTTGAAACGCAAAAACCATCGACAAGCTGTATTTTAATTCATAGCATCTTCACCGTACACTTCGCAAATATCACGAGCAGCTTTGTCAGCTTTATTCCCTCGATTGAACGCGAATAGAAGGAGGTGTCGAAAATGCTCACTTTCGTCTACTTGACATTCCATTTTGAAGGCTTGTAATCAAATAAAATAATATATGTAAGGTTAAAGAAAACACAATATCTTGTAGAGCAGAAAATTTCTTTCGAATGACGTATAACCTTTACCATTTTGTTTTACGTTTGGTGCTCATTTTTAAATTGAAAAAAAACGGACACAACATATGTTAACACCCAATATTATCAACTAATGTTAAACTCGCTCCGTAATTAACATGTTTTGAGAAGTGACTGAAATAACTCTTTATTTTAAGTCTGTAATGGAACGCATTTAATTTCCGATTTTCATTTCCTTTCCACCACCCTTCCTTTTATTTTTTGATTGATAATATATAGTTATCACTATTATTTTGTTATTGATGAATTGTGTACTTATAATTTAGGATTTGAATATTCTTTGTGACTATTTAACTCCCTTTTTTCCTTTGGCATGCTTGGTTAAAAGAGATTGCCGCCAGACAAAATGCTCGCCAAATATTTACACAATGAAATGTTGAAAATATTAAGAAATTAAATTGCAGGATAAGCTCACAAATTAAGCGTTGTTGATGACACTTAGACAACCGGCATAGAAACAATGCTAATAAGAAATCAACTTCGATGGGCAGGACACATTGCTTGAATGCCAGAATCTCGAATTATCGAGCAGTTACTCGTCTCTGAACTTAATTTAGAGAATGAACATGGATGTCCCATAAAGAGAGGCGAGATAAGAGGGGTTAGCAGTACAGTTAAGGATATTATAATATAGTGATATTATATCAATTTTGCATCTATTTCTCACGTTTAACCAATTCAGCTCCTTCTGGTATGAACTGACGTGATTGTACTTTTTCAAGTTAAAAATAAATCTCAGAGAAACATTTTGCGATTGCTTAGATATCGAAAATATCTAAAAAAAATCGTTAAAGGTAAACTTTCATATTTACCTGACGAAAAAGACGAAGGTGTTCGAAACCGGTTGTTAAGTCACAAAAATAAAACAATGGTGAATACAAAAGAAAAAAAAACTATGTTTTATTTACTTATTTAAAAATTAATAAACGTGACTTCACAAAGTTAAACAAGCGTTTTTTTTTTAAGATTCAAGATATACAAATATGACATTACTTTTCGGATAAACCCAATATACTATATAGTATACGTCCAACTGATTGTAGGTTCTCAATATCAAATTCATTATAATGTTTGAAGTTACAATTATGACGTTATGTTTGCATATTCTGAAGTATAAAAAAGACAAGGAGAGATACGAGATCAGCGCCGTAGATTAATGGTCCAAGCCACGATGGAAACAGAAGCGAAGGTCGCCCGGGCTTGAGGTCGGCAAAGCGGATATTACGCCGTTTTTTATTATTATTTATACCTTGCCGCTGTAACATCACTAACAAACATAACACACTAATCATAATTAATATTTCGCGGATGCTGCAAAGCGTGTCAACTTTGGCATTGAGAATGTGTTTTTTTTTTTATTTTGCAGAAGAAGGATTCTATAGGCATCGTTTATGGTCCATTCTCTAATCTGCATAAGATTTTTAACAAAGACAGTATATTTAAAAATGAATATTAGTAATTTTAAATTTATTTCAATTTTCTTAAAATGTTCTGAGGTGGTATATGTGGGTTTACTTTTTATTTTGTTTTCTGCCATATTTTTTTTTTTTTATATTTATTATTTAATCTAGATATGCGGGGATGTGGGATGGAAGCCCCCTGATGCCCTTGCAGTCGGTCTCGCCCTACATTGGTGGGGTGTATCTCGGCCGGGGGAATGTTTGTGGGATGATTGCATATTCTGGACCCGGACCTTTTAATTTCTTCTCTCTTGAATGTATTTTTTTTGTCATCTATTTATTTTTTGTGTTTTTTTTTACCTTCTTGTCCTACGTGTTCAAGGGTGTGGGCTGAAAAACACCTGGTGTCCCCGTGGCTGGGCTCGCCCTATATTGGTGGGGTGTATCTTGGCCGGGGGGATGCTATTAAATGAGCCCAGACCTTTTGACAGCTTCTGTTTTTTAATGTATTCCCTTTTTAATGTGTTCTTGAAATGTGTATAAATGTATCATGTACATACTATGTTGCTATCAATAAACCTGTATTTATTTATTTATTATATACTAATCTACTCTACACTATCCTTATTTATGTTAAAAAGAGAACCGAAAAAACATTTCATTACTCAAGATATCTTTCCTTCATCATTTTTCTTTGTTTATTAATTGAACAACTGGCTTTTTGAGAATATAGAAAGAGGGAAAACATGCAATGGCATATTTAATTGAACAACTGGCTTCTTGAGAATATAGAAAGAGGGAAAACATGCAATGGCATATTTAATTGAACAACTGGCTTCTTGAGAATATAGAATGAGGGAAAACATGCAATGGCATATTTAATTGAACAACTGGCTTCTTGAGAATATAGAAAGAGGGAAAACATGCAATGGCATATTTAATTGAACAACTGGCTTCTTGAGAATATAGAAAGAAGGAAAACATGCAATGGCATATTTAATTGAACAACTGGCTTTTTGAGAATATAGAAAGAGGGAAAACATGCAATGGCATATTTAATTGAACAACTGGCTTCTTGAGAATATAGAAAGGGGGAAAACATGCAATGGCATATTTAATTGAACAACTGGCTTCTTGAGAATATAGAAAGAGGGAAAACATGCAATGGCATATTTAATTGAACAACTGGCTTCTTGAGAATATAGGATGAGGGAAAACATGCAATGGCATATTTAATTGAACAACTGAGAATATAGAAAGAGGGAAAACATGCAATGGCATATTTAATTGAACAATTGGCTTCTTGAGAATATAGAAAGAGGGAAAACATGCAATGGCATATTTAATTGAACAACTGGCTTCTTGAGAATATAGAAAGAGGGAAAACATGCAATGGCATATTTCATTGAACAACTTTTGGCTTTGGCTTCTTGAGAATATGGAAAGAGAGAAAACATGCAATGTTACTGAACAGATTTTAATTAGCTTTTATTCATATTTGTATTACTCTAATTATACACAATACAACCTAACGGGGTTTTTGCAATGTGGCAATATCTTCCTACCAAGCAAAATCAGGTGAAACAAGTTTTAAGTGAAAACTAGACTGGAACACTTTTTAAAAAAAATTGGGTACAACGCGAATCGAACCCGCAACCCCCGGACTTGCAGACAGTTGTCTTATCAACTAGACTATGGAGGTTGCCAAGAATATGCATAAATAGTTGTATTATCCTTATCTTGCCTCTTCTATTTTAGGTAAGATAGTTAGTAAAGCGATTGACTTTCACCTGAATGTATCGGATTCGATTCCCGATAGCATCCGAAAGAAAGGGTCTCAACCTAATTAAAGTGTTCGTTTGGTAATGTACTCATACTCGTATGCACTTAACTTGAGCGAGTGATGATCAACTGCGAGTTCCGTGCCTTCTCCCATAATTCTAAACTCGAAAGATCGATTAATGAAACCGACTACGCTCTTCAATATGAACGAAACTTCAGTTCGGGTATGTTAGAAGATATAAATATATTAATTTAAAAATTAATAAACAGCCACAGCATTATAGTGTTGAGGTATCATGAGACGCAACCTCGAGACGATTTTTAGCTAATAGCAAATACAAGTATTAGATCATATTGAAGTTAAATAAAAGAAAAAGTGAAACAACAACACTAGACCTTGTTTCATAAAAAAAAACTGAATGGACAAAACAAGAAACAGAAATCAGCTGTTCGGAAGACAATAGAAGGCTAACTGTCTCATCGACCATTGTTTGGGTCTTCATTCAGCAAGCGCATGCATTATTCTGCTGTCTTCCTATCCACGCAAGTCACCAAGGGTGTCTACCTTCGTTTGTGAATGCTTTTTGCAAACTATGATGGTTCTCTATCGTCTTCTGGTCACACATGTTTCTTGCATTGTCTTGGGTCCTTGATCTGTCTCGAGTTGTGATGATATACCATCTTATTCTGATAATCTGCCTTATCTCTGATGCTGTTTCCACGAAGATTGCGAAATATTTATATCAGCATTTTAATTGTCTTGTAATTAAGAAATTAAGGTCAGTTTTATATGGAATAAAGACAATGAAACAATAAATTAACTCATAAATAGAAGACCCCTTTAGTCTACTTGTTTAGACGGGTTAAAAAAAAAGAGATTCCAACATGGTAATGATCCCTCCATTCAAAACTATCAAAACCGAAACACAAATACATTACAATAGTTGGCAAAACTTTGAGGTAGAGAAGTTATAAATCACGGTAAATTTTAACGGAGCCTTAGCCTTTTTAATGAATTTAGATGGAATAATGTCTTAAAGAATATAAAAATTAGGATATCAATAATGGATAACAAACGCTCATATCAGCTTTGATATCTGGATTATTTAAATATTATAATTAATTGTTTTATGGCAACCTTTAACATTTCCAAATCAATAATTCAAACAGCATTGACTTCACCCCTTTAAAGTAAGCTTTTAGATCTAGAATCACTAGAGTAAGCGCACTCGTAGTTCGTCGTTGTACGTTTTAGCAATAGTCGTCATCGTTACTGAGCCTCGTAGTTGAGGATACCCTCGCCACTCCAACGTCAATCTAGAGCTGCTCTTCCACGTCAATCATGTGGTGTTCTGTGAGAAAACAGCCCAATCCTAGACGCGCACTCCCTCCCGCAGATGTCACAAACATGTAGATCCTGCTGAGCCACCTGGCAATGCTGACGCATGTTCGCAGCAAGGTGACTGTTTTTTTCATAAGTCTAGCTGTTGATACGCTATCAGCTCGTGAATAGGTGGATCTCTTTCTTCCGCGGTCCTGAGCCACCTGTTCCAAGTCCTCAGGAGTCCCGCATAAAGTCAGTGACTCTCGCAGACTTTCCTTATAGCGCTGCGTCTGCCCACAAACCCTTTACTTGTCAATTACCCACAAGTTAAGAGTCAACAATACTCACACAAGTTTAGGGTTTGTAATTATTTTTACAAGACAGCGACCCTTCTTTTGGGTATCATCGGAAATTGAACCCGAAATCTTCAGATGGAAGGTAAGTGACTTGGCAACGAAGCCAAGGAGGTATTCATAAAATTATAATGACGTGGAATAACGGCTCCAACTGTAAAAGTTTAAATAAACCTTGAAACAGACCTCCAAAGGTAAGGGGTCAAATTTATTTCTCGTTCCAGATATGTTAGAAATGTGTGTAAATGATATTTTTAACGAGTGAAACGTAGAAAGTAAGGTATAGCGTAGATGTTGTATAGATGAAGAAGAGACGAAGGATGTGTATCGAGAGATAAGAAAGTCAGTGGGCTGTCTTGTATGTCTACCGAATAGAGAAACGGTGTAATGGTATGTATGTATGGAATTTTCAAAATCTGTTCCCTCCTTGACTGAACCTCAAATAAAGATATAAAATGATTTCATTCATA
Source organism: Odontocerum albicorne (assembly GCA_949825065.1). NCBI lineage: Eukaryota > Metazoa > Arthropoda > Insecta > Trichoptera > Odontoceridae > Odontocerum > Odontocerum albicorne. The sequence continues at coordinate 25,074,902 of OX463862.1, read as the reverse complement.
TTAATATAACTATCTACTCTAATCTTATCATTGTCAAATTATTCAAGATATCAGAAATCATCACTTGACAGTTTAAGAAAACAACCGTATCTTATCAGCAGGTATCATCCATCAGAATAGTAACTGATATCATATCAATCATCATCATCGTCTGCTTTACAGCACAGGATAAATATTGGTTGGCTCTAGGTTCTCTGTCACCTATCTCTCTCAGTATCATCCCTCCTCCAATTGGATATACATATTGTGTGATAATTCTCTGTCAACTATCCAGCCATCTCGCTTCACTCTCCACTGTAGGAAAGCTCAACAAAGCCTTCCTTCCATGGTCAGTGTTCTCCATGCGGTTTGAGTGCTCAAGATAGCGCAGTATACCGATTTATCTCAAGGAGACCTTGGAAACTATGAGGAATGTCCTAAATACCAAGTTCAACATGAAAATAAACAAGGACAAAACAAAAGTGATAACCGTAGGCAGAGACGAACACCAAATGAACATAGTAATATCAGGAGCTGTACTTAAGAACGCAAAAGAGTTTGACTATCTTGGAAGCAAGATCACATGAGATGGCCGTACAAAAAGAAAGGTTGACAGTCGCATCCACCAAGCAAAATTCGCCTTTAATAAGAAATCAAAGATTTTCGAATCTAACAACATAGACCTAAAGCTCCGCAAGCAATTGGTCAAAATATATGTGTGGAGTATTTTGACGTATTGTTGCAAAACATGGTGCATAGGCGAAAGAGGTTGAGAAAGATTGGAGGCCTTCGAGATGTGGACCTATAGACGAATTCTTAGGATTTTCTGGAGAGACCACATTACAAATGACGAGGTTCTCAGCAGGATCGAAGAAACCAGGCACCTGTCAAACGTCATATCGGAAAGGCGTGCAGTATGGATGGGTCATATGCTGCGACATGAAAATCTCCTGCACAATATACTGGAGGGAATGATTGAAGGATCGATTGGCAGAGAGCTCCCTTGCCGAGAGTATCTGGAGCAAATATGCCACGATATGAAGTGCACCTTCTATACAGAGCTCAAGAGGATCGCTGAAGACTGAGCAGAGGGGAGGAGGAGATGCAGGGCTTTGCTGCTAACCAATCCCCAGGATTGAAACTGAAGAAGAAGACCAATGTCCATAACTTTGTCCACTCTAGTTTCACCACACACATGGATGGATCTATTTGTTATCTTATGTCTTCTCACGCCACTTATAAATTAGACTGTACATTCTGCGAAGAAAATTTCTCTCAACGTGTTTTTATAATACTGTCAGTAATTTTGTTTTGCTTTTTTAAAAAATATGGTCACTCAGAGATAAGTCTATATTTATATTTATTCATGGTGGAGCTTTTCAGAGAGTATCAGGTCCTGAATATAGCCAATTTACATCTCAAATCCATTCTCTGGCACTATCATCGAGAGGAAGGGAAGATGCAGACTCAGAAGAGACACATGACACGCATGGCAACTAATGAAATGTTCACCATCCCTAGAGTTAAAACCTCTTTTGCTCAAAGGCAATATGCTTATTTGGCTCCCATTACACAAAATGGCGTGCCGAATTCAATAAAGGTAAAGGTAGGAAAACCATTTAGACAGTCGATCGGAGCGTGGTTGTTATTGCGACAGGATTTTGAGTACTTGGGCTTTCAGGATGAATGACGAGTGGAAAAATTTGAGTGTGTGAGCTCGTGAGTGTGGGTTTCTTCTTGTTGTTTTAATTTTGGTTGTTTCTGTGTATTTTTTGTTTTAATTTTCATTTTTATTCTTATGATTGTGTGCGGTATATTGTGGGATGAATATTTTTGGTCTTTCTGGATTGATGATGTGTGAGGAGTCAAATTTCGCAAGATGTTTCCAGTTGTAATTGAGTGTCACTGTTTGTCAGGTTGATGAGAGCGGGCAACGAGGTTTTGTTTTTGTGTAATCAAAAATCGGAAAAAAGTATCGATTTATTTTTTCATGCTTAATATCCTCAGTGAGATACAGGCAAAAGCCTAGTTTACTGGGGATACGACAAATGAAAGGCAACAAACCCAGATCCATTAAAATTGTATGTCCAAATCAAATTACCTGTTGTTTTTTCGCAAATTGTGCATATTTCTTGTCATGTGTTATAATAAATAAATCAAATATGGCATTAAACCTATGATGGTATATGCAATAACAGGATTAGAAATAACTGTTAAGTCCAGTGTTAAAAACATAATTAAGACAGAATATAGAGCGTCCTTGATGACTATCTACTCTAAGCGGCGCTATATAAATTACTCTTTTATGAAACAGATTGATTTAACACATAAGTATGAAACCATCTTCAAAATAAACTTAAATATTGGTCGGTTAAATTTCGAGAAGATAAGTAAAACACAAAAGTATAAATAACCACCCTCTATGTCCCTACCCCAAATTTAGTTAAGCTTGCATGCTCGTGCAGTTTCCGGAGTGTAGCCGCTATCCGTGTACCGAAAGGTACGAATACTTAGAGCCAAAGGTGAAGATGAGAAATCTTTGAGATATATCGTCAATGCCTACTCCAAAATGGATATGATGTGATTGTTTATATGCGTGTGACTAAAGTTATTTATGTTTTGTTCAAGTACGTTTTATCTATTCAGGAGGCGCTCTTAGGGTGTTTGCCGTTTACAAAACTGCGCAATTTCCATTCAACGATGAATCTCGTTGAATGGAAATTGCGCAGTTTTGAAGAAGAAAAGTGGGTCATTTTTATTAACGATTAGCCTTAGATTCAATGAATTGTGTTTTGTTTTCCTTTGTTATCTTGATTTATATTAAAATTTCTATAGGAATTTAAAAAAGTCAAAAGATCGGGCGATATTTTGACATATGTTATGACTAAAATGAAATTCTCAATCATTCCTAATCGGACAAAAGTCTTTTCATTGATTTAATAAGAAAACAAACGGCATTGTCTTTGAGTTTGGACAAATAAAGATATCGTCACAAATAAATGATAGCGATATATTTTGTAAGCAACAGTAAAAAGTAAAGGCAAACTTACATTATAGATTGAAAAATCTAAATCTAAATTAATACTTTCATGCTAATACATCTGATAAATGTATTTATTTATTTAACACTTTTATTGCAAGTACAATCTGACGGGCTTATTGCCAGGTGGCAATCTCTTCCAACCAACCGGACAAAAGTAAATGAAGCAAGTAACGTGGTCGCATAAATCATTCAAATGAATATCCATCCCCACGAAATTCATAAACACATACGTGAGCATTTGTCCACGAACCCCACAAAGACTATAAAAATTGAGTCGTATACAGCAGTGGTCCCCAACCTTTTTGTCACCGCGGACCGGTCAACGTTTCATCATTTTACCGCGGCCCACTGGGGGGGGGGGGACATTGAATGTAGTTTTTTTTTTTAAATTTAATAACAATATATTTGTACAATATATAATAATAACATTTACAACTGTGGCACATAAGTTATAGTGACAAATAATAGTAGAGAAAACACAAGGTTTGTGGGAAAAATGAAGAAAAAATATATAATAACAAAGAAGGATTATTAAGTTTAGATTGATGGGTATTTTCAATATTTTTAAGGTTCAACGGAAGGTTGAAAGTATTTTTTCCAAGATAGAGAAAATAATTTATTTTGAGAATGCTTAGGGTTAATTATCGGGATTTTAATGTTATTCTAATATCTTGCAGATATATTAACTTGAAAGTTATTTATCTATTTTCTTTAAAAGTTTTGATGTTGAAGTTTTATGTGTTTTGATTTAATATTTTTAATTGAATCGTGTTTATTTTGGCTCTGCCAGACCAGACTCCCGGTGCATTATTATTTAGATACATATTGAAATGGAAGAGCCACGTCCCGTACAGCTCGTACCTATAAGGAAGCTTCCAACAGTTAAGTACGAGTATATATCCCGATTTTCACTTTTTTAAGTATTGATAAGATATCAAATCTCAATCGATAGACGTCTCGACTCGATCTTCGACAGAGGACGACTTTTGACATCGTATGTATATATTAAGTATATAAAATATATAGTATTTGCCTTGTTTAAGTTACGGCAAGACCGCCTTCGGAATCAAGGACAACTCCGCATGCGGCATGCATATGGTAGTGTGGTGTTGTTTTATTTCGAAGGTATTGTCGGAAAGTTGGTGGTAACTTAGCGTAAAGGGGTTTGCAACGGAATAATTATTTTTAGATATAATTAAGTTTTATTGGGTATGTTCGATTTTTCAAAAGTAATTTTGATTTTTAAGCAAGCCCTTGCGCGGCCCAGTACCATTTGGTCCACGGCCCGGTACCGGGCCGCGGCCCATGGGTTGGGGACCACTGGTATACAATACAACAACGCGTTAAAATTGTTGAATTATTTTATGCATTGTAATCTCCGGAAACGGTGATGTTAATTGCCCACCAAGATCATGTGATCTGACACCGTTGGACTATTTTCTCTGGGCTTACGTGAAAAGCCAGGTCTATAAGAATGACCCCCGATCAATTCCTGAGCTGAAAGACGAAATTATTCGCGTTATTGGTGAGTTAGAACCGCAATTATGCCAAAATGTCATCAAAAATTATGTGGAGCTGCAAGAGGTGGACATTTGAAGGATATTGTTTTTTTATGTTTAAATGTCATACATTATACTTTAATGAACAATAATAAGTTTTTTTTAAATGAAAGCAAATCGTGTGTTTTATTCAAGAATTAAAAAAAAAATAGAATTAAGAAAACCGCACAATTTGAAAGACCCTTTACACATCTAATTGAGCCAGGAAAAGCGTTTCGAAGTCAGTTCAAATGAACTACAAAAGATGACGTGTGATGCGTTAGTATACAATAGATTTTGCCAGATCGAATGTTCAGGTCAGTCCATGCTCAGAAAATAAAGACTTTACAAAGATATGAGTAGGAAAAGGATTGTAATTTTTTTTTTTTTAATTTTAAAAGTAACGCGACCTCTCTTTGTCTTTCACGAACATTAAAGCAGCCTTATCATAATAACTGCCAATAATTAATTCGTTTATCTCTATCAGCAGCCTCGACCTTTCATCTCAAGATACTTATCTGCATTTGATTTCCTGCCTCTGTCGTCAGTAATCATAAGTCACACTTATATAAAGACTTTATTTTAATATCAAATGATACTAAAGTTGGTTATCATTCTGTTATCATTCTGCGGGGAAATATATTTTAAACAAGATAATTATCGAGTCATTTAACAGGTGTTAACTTGGGCACTACATTCCTGGCCTCTCAGCGGCCTAACTCCGTATTGGTGCTTCGCGCCCTCTTGTAAATAGTTATAGTTTAATAAATATTCACTTAGATTCACAAATTTTGTAAATCTATTAGGTTAATAGTATATTCATATACGAGTATACCAGGAGTGGGCATACATGAAGTCAGCGAGAGCCACATTCTGGATTTTCATATATATACTCGTAAATAGCCATACCATACGTCACGTTCTCACGTACTATTAAATACACTCATTCTATCATCATTTATTACATATTCTACACAAATCTTAATTGCTATATAAAGTACAAAAAATACACATATATGAAAATATAAAAATAGCGCAGATTACGATTTGCGTGGTTTGCGCACACAAAGAGGCAGGAGTTGCGCGCGCACCCTACACATTGAAATCACAGCACACACGTATACACCAATACGAGACAGTTGCATTTATACATGCGCATCTTGTCACTAGCAACATTTAGAAAGGAAAATCGCGAAAATACAAGTATAATGGGGAAAGAAAGTATCTATATTTTTATGAGACATTGGGAGCCGCACTTAACCCAACGAAGAGCCGCATGCGGCTATCGGAGTCGCATTTGCCCACGTCTGATATATACCATCATGCCATTACCCTGTCGGGGTAGGTAGAAAGTATATATCGCAAGACTTTCTTATCTTGACACACATCCTTCGCCACTTATTCATACATGCACCTTCTTATACAATCCCTTCTTCTCTGACTTATGGCGTTTTCTTCATTTAAATTAATAAAATAATCTTTTTTTCCTTACATTGTCAGCCCGTTTTTCAATAGTCCGTGACTAACTCAGATTACCATGTTACACGTTACTAGTAGGCACATCGGACAAAAATGTTTGCTCCATAACGAAGTGTATTTAAAAATATCAATTTGTATGTCATTTTGAACTTGAGTAAATCAAATACGAAAAAATTATGATAGCCATTTACTTTTAGACGTGGCATGCTCATAAAAAAATATTTGAAAAAAGGGGAAAAAAATCAAATTTAATGATAAATTAAAACAAACACGTTAATAAATATTTATTATGATTATTCGTTTTTTTATTGTTTATTTCATTGTTTGTTTTAATTCGCAATACTGGCTTATTCCAATTATTGTACATTGGAATTTTAATTACAAAGAAGAGTTAAGAAAAAGTGACGTTCTCATACTGACTGCTGGCCCTTGTAAAATTTCTCACACTGACTGCTGACCTATGCCAAATTTATCATAATGACTGCTGGCCCTTGTCAATTTTCTCATACTAACTGCTGGCCCATGTCAAATTTCTCATACTGATTTTTTTATTTATTTTACACACATGACAAGAAATATACATAATTTGCGAAAAAACAGCTGGGTATTTAATTTCGACACACAATTTTAATGGATTAATGGACTGGGTTTGTTGCCTTTCCTTTTGATTGCTAGCCCTTGTCAAATTTCTCATACTGGCTGCTGGTCCATGTCAAATTTCTCATACTGACTGCTGGCCCATATCAAATTTATCATACTGGCTGCTGGCACATGTCAAATTTCTCATACTGACTGCTGACCCTTGTCTAATTACTCATACTGACAGCTGGCCTATGTCAAATTTCTCATACTGACTGCTGACCCTTGTCTAATTTCTCATACTGACTGCTGGTCCATGTCAAATTTCTCATACTGACTGCTGGTCCTTGGCAATTTTCTAGATTTAAGATTATTTTTATTTTGTCATTTTAATAAAACTCTTTTTTTAATAAAAGTAACGTGCAAAAAATAACATTCCATTATATTCAACAGGAACGATACTTTGGCATTTTTTTCTTCCTGGCAATACAGTGTGCATAACTTATTTCACTGATATTAATTAAAGTTGCTGTGTCGAAGATGGAAACGGAATTAAACGAGCTGACTTGATTAAGTGCAAATGTGTTTATTCAAATGAATATGTAATATGTCAATGTATGATAAATATTCATATGTTCAATCCAAGTAATGCAATAAAAAATGTTCAATGGAAAAGTATTTAATATTCACTGTAACTTGATTTCTATGAATTTATTAGGATTTTTTATTAACAAATCAGTGAAAATATAATATTATACATATAAACGAATATTTATTTTTTCAAAACAAATTATTTTTATATATATATTGCGGTCCTGGGCCTTCCTAGCCCTGGCCTGTTGTAAACTTGTAATATATGTAAATTAAAATATTTTTTACATTTGGTGACACGACTTTTAAAAAAGTTTAACTATTACTGGATTGACATAAAAAATTTATTTACGATTTGTTTTTGAATCGATAGGGAAAAAATATGTTACTAGTACACAAAAGTTTACTTAAATAATTCTAAAAATATTTAAACTGCATAATTTGTACCGTGCCAAAGCATTATTTGTGATACACGTCGTCCCTGCTTAGTGGCTATCCGTTATTTATATGGTTATCCGGAAAGCAGTTTCGTATTTCTCCGTGTATAACGTCATGTGCTGGGAGGTCACTTTTTAATATTACTTTATGTATCTTATTTTTATTTATTTATTATTACACATGACAAGAAATATGTATAATTTGTGAAAAAAACAACAGGTAATTTAATTTGGACACACAATCTTAATGGATCTGGGTTTGTTGCCTTTCATTTGTCGTATCCCCAGTAAACTAGGTTTTTGTCTGTATCTCACTGAGAATATTTAGCAGGAAAAAATAAATCGATACTTCTTTCTGATTTTTGATTACACAAAAACAAAACCCCGTTGCACGTTCTCATCAACCTGACAAACAGTGACACTCAATTACAACTGGAAACATCATGCGAAATTAAACTCCTCACACACCATCACTCCAGAAAGACCAAAAATATTCATCCCACAATATACCGCACACAATCATAAGAATAAAAATAAAAAACATACAGAAACACAAAAACAACAAAATTTAAAACAACAAGAAGAAGCCCACACAAATCTTTTCCACACGTCATTCATCATGAAAGCCCGAGTACTCAAAATCCTGTCGCAATTACAACCACGCTCCGATCGACTGTCTAAATGGTTTTCCTACCTTTCCCTTTATTGAATTCAGCACGCCATTGTATGTCATGAGAGCCAAATAAGCATATTGCCTTTGGGAAAAAGAGGTTTTAACTCTAGGGATGGTGAACATTGTATTACAAGTTTACGTTAAAAAGGCTTGAAGTAAAAACCGATCTACGAGTAATTCCTTTTTTTTTTAAATATGAATACCAATGGGAATTGTACCCGCAAGACTATGCCATGAAGGTCATCATAGGTTTGCTTCGATATAAGTAGATTCGTTTAAAGGTTTTACTGTTACTTAACAAGGATTGTCTGTAGTTACACTGTTATGAAACCCCGACCAGTTAAAGTTGCGGGGCGGGTCACGGTAAAACGGTGATTTACAAATTGAAACAATCGCATTGGCTCTAGCTGATAATAGGTCGACCATACTTTATAGCACGGTTTCAAGTTAACCGATAAAGTTTCAGACAGTAAACATCGAATAATATTGTTGGTTTTAACTAGTTTAGTTTTCATAGAGAAAGAACATTTGAAACTGTTTAAAATACTGCGAAAATAAATTCTAATAATGCGACAATTAATTCTAATCGGTGGATCCATGTTTCACGTGATCGACGCCTCTGACAAAAAAGGACACATAACTAGCATCTAACCAATATTTTTGTAAACAATTCAACCTTTAAACGATATTCTTCAGTTTTTTTTTATTTCTAGCATAGAGTGCCACTCCGTTCGAATGAGGCAGGCATTTTTTTCCGCCTAGTAATTTCTATTTTCTTCCAAAAATGAAAAAAAAACAAATACGTGAGACTCTCGCGCGGTAGAAATGAACTTCTTAACTCCTAGGAAAAGTTGATTTTATGCATTGCTTTTTTTACATGTATTAACGATTTTTTTTTTAAGATTAGGAAATGGTTATGTGGAATTTAATTCAAGAAAATCTCTCTAAATTAAATAAAAAATATTATTGTATATTTAATAATAAATAATAATTTTAATAATAATATAATTATTTAATTGTTTATTTATTATTATATTACTTTTCTTATATTATTAATAATATTATTACATTATAATATTAATTAATTATATTATAATTAATTATAACATAATAATATAATTATTAATATTATAATAACATACATAAATGATTATAAGTATATATTAAATAAAAATTAAATTAAATAATTTAATATAAAATAAAATTAATAAATATTATATACAACTTATTAATATAAAAATAATATATAACAAAAAATTTTATTTTTTTCATTTTTAATAATAAATAATAATAATTTTAATAATAAATAAAAAAAATAATAATAATATAATACACTTAATAATCTTAATTATTATTAATAATATTAAAATAATTAATAGCAATGTATTAATAAATAAAATATTTAATAATTATAAATAATAATTTAATAATAATATAATAAACCGTTTCACTTTTCGTGACGTTTAGGCCAATTTGCCCTACCGCGCCTATAGAAGTTTCACTTCAAAAGGAAAAAAACCTGCCGGTGTGTTCCGATCATGTCACTTCGGTGTGTCATCAAATTTAGTTTATCGTTGTGGTAAGTGAGTTTATTGGTGTGCAACGATTCACTGACTTTAAAAAAACCTCCAGTGTACAGCTTCGCTTTCCAGCTGAATTGACGTTGGAACGTCGAGGGTATCCTCGACTACGGGGTCCAGCAACGACGACAGAGGCAAGGAGTGTGATGTAGCTCTCCACAATGGATAATGTTGGAAGAATTACTACACTAAATTTAATAATCAAAGAATTATTTATATTAACTTAGATATAGCAATTTAAGTGAATCTTCACAAAATTAGAATTCCTTAAAAACACGCCAGGCACTGGGAAAGGTTTTCGTGATTTTTATCGGGTCTTAAAGTATTAATGGGTTAAATCTCTCACCACTGATAAAATTTCAATTATTATAGTCACTTTTGTAAAGGGTCTTTCAAATTAAGCGGTTTTTTAAATTATTGCATAAAACACAGATGGCGTCGCGAACTTGCCTGGGTCTTGTGACATTTGAGAAGTGTAATGTATAATGACATTTATAAAAATGGAGTCGTATACTTGACAACAACGCGTTCAAATTGTTGAATTATTTAATGTATTGTAATCTCCGGAAACGGTGATGTTAATTGGCCACCAAGATTATGTGATCTGACACCGTTGGATTATTTTCTCTGGGGTTACGTAGAAAGCCAGGCCTATAAGAATGACCCCCGATCAATTCCTGAGCTGAAACGTGAAATTATTCGCGTTATTGGTGAGTTAAAACCACAATTATGCCAAAATGTCATCGAAAATTTTGACAAAAGAGTGGCCATCTGTGGGGTTGTAAGAAGTGGACATTTGGCGGATATTGTTTTTTGTGTTTAAATGTCATACATTATACTTCAACGATCAATAAAAAGTTTTTTGAAATCAAAGGAAATTGAGTGTTTTATTAAAAAAATTTAAAAAACGCTCAATTTGAAAATCCTTTATAAATATAACACCTATTTTCTGGTGACCACGCGGCGCCAGCACCTACAGCTCAACATCCAGAAGGTGTAAAGTGTCACTGCTATACTCGGGCCCAGGTTATGGGTTCTTCGTAGTGGAAATGGCCGCTGGCTGATGTGTAAATGGACACGCACAAGTCGTTATCACACTTTATTGACTTGTAAGGGTCAGCGTACACAGGAGCGCACGAAAGCCAGCAATATGCAAAATGAATATAAAAGTATTGATAGAAAGAATGACTAAACGAATATAAAAGTCAGAAGTGATAAATCAATGCCATGGAAATGCGTGAACTAAGTACAATTAGTGGAATGTCAATGTTTGGAAGAATGTGGAATGAAGACATCGAAAATGAATTCATAGATGCAACGTCAATCGTGAGTTGCTCTTCCGCGTCGATCCTGTGATCTTCTGTGAGGAAAAAGCCCAATCCTTGATGTGCACTCCTTCCCGCAGATGTCTCAGACATGTGGATTCTGCTGCGTCGCCTTTCGAGTTCGCAGCACGCTGACTGTTTCTCACAAGTCTAGCTCCATCCTCCACAGTCCTGAGTCACATGTTCTTAGCTCTCACCTGAGAGTTGTCGAGAGTCGCTGACTGAGAGTCTGGCTCTCGCTGACTGTCCTTATAGCGCTTGCTCTGTCCACCAACCATTCGCTTGGCCGTTACTTCCTCATACAAGACACGTTTTGGGAGCCTATGATCGTCCATGCGTATCACATGTCCTGTCCATTACAATTTCATATTCACAACAATATCCTCTATAACAGTTGAAGCTTTGCAGAATTGAGACATTTGTGAAATGACAATAATTTTGCAGAACTTTCTAGTGTGATCTTAGCCTAACAGCGTCCTTTGAACGTACCTCTCCGTTTCCTTACCTTGTACTCTACACATGTTCCCAGAAGCAACGTTCTGAACTTCCAATTCGATGACCTTAGTCATCCATTTTGCATTAGCGATTATGCCGTCAGCAATGTGCCATATCGGATCCTGTTGCCGAAGTTAATGAACCTAAATGTAAATTGACACAATTCCCTTCATCAGCTGATGCAGAAACTAATGTGAATTGGTACAATACTATGAGTCAAGGTGTATTGTATTATTGGTGTAAATACTAAACAGGAACCACAAGTTCGAATCCTGGCGGATTCATTTCCGGACTAGTTTTACTTTTAGACCACTTAAGATCGAAATTCAAGTTTTTCTGTAGCTTGTGTACTGTGCGTCTGTAATTCTTACATCGATATTAACCCTTCCTTCCCTGTGATGTGTAACTAGTACACATTGCTTCTAAACACTTTAATATCTCTATAAATATAATAAATACTGGATTCAGATTTAAGGTATTCTTCCGTAATACATTTACGCATTGATTGAAAATATTATATTAATAATATCAGTAATTAGCACTTATCGGCCACACCAGAGATATTTTGTGAAAATCGGGAATAAATTCACCAATACAATCAAACGTGTGCCAGTGTGTGATGTAGGTATATTAATTCTAAAAAAACGCTTTTGTTGAGGAGCGACACTATTTACGTCTCACTCTACTTCGGTATATGGGAAAGCAAGAAATAGAATCACAGTTCGCTCGCTTCAGTATATCTCGGGCATCTATTTGAGGTGGTCTCTTTGCCCGTTTTGAGAACGTCGGCCGATGTTTTTTTCATGTTTTCAGCAATTAAATTTCAATTATTATCGCTTTAAATTTAATCCATTTAAGCGATTAGCTATGAATATTCTGATTTTAAATCGCTTATTTTTACATGTGTATTGATTACGCAGCACCGGAACGCGCGGATTTTTTTAGCAAAGGAAGGGAAAGGTTAAGCAGTACACAAATGAGATACACCGTAGAGATGCGTGCATTGAGAAAAATACGTAGTGACAACTTATGATAGAATATGGAATAAAGGCTGAGACTGATGTGTTAAGTAAGGTGAAGAAGAGCACGCTGAGGTGGGTTGGACATGTGGAACGAAGGAATGAAAAAAAAATAACTTAACAAATTTTATCTTATTTTTATCCTTCTGCCAAATCCAAGTTTCACTTCCATATGTCAAGGTAGGCACCAGCACATTATTATGTATTACTATTTTTGCTAACGTTAATATTGTGTGGTTATTGTTTATTATTAGGTGTTAACATAAGTTGTGTCCGTTTTTTTTTTCAAATTTAAAAATGAGCACCAAAAGTAAAAAACAAAATGGTAAAGGTTATACATCATTCGAAAGAAAATTTTCTGCTCTACAAGAAATTGTGTTTGCTTTTACGTTACATGTATTATTTTATTTGATTAGAATCCTTCAAAATGGAATGTCAAGTAGACGAAAGTGAGCATTGTCGACACCTCCTTCTGTTCGCGTTCAATCGAGGGAATAACGCTGCTCGCGATATTTGCGAAGTGTACGGTGAAGATGTTATGAATGAAAAGACAGCTCGCCGATGGTTTTTGCGTTTCAAAGACGGTAATTTCGACCTGAAAGACGTGGAGCGTTCCGGACGATCAGCCAGTGGACTTCGATGAGGACCGCTTAAACCATATTATTCATGAAGATCCCCTTCAAACCACCGTAGAATTGACTGAGCAGATGAATTGTAGTCACATGACTGTATACCGCTATCTTAAATCAATGGGAAAAGTCCAGAAGTTCGGCGCTTGGGTTCCACATGGATTGAACGCGAACAGAAGGATATGTCGAAAATGCTCACTTTCATCTACTTGACATTCCATTTTGAAGGTTTGTAATCAAATAAAACAATATATGTAACTTAAAAGTCAACACAATATCTTGTAGAGCAGAAAATTTTCTTTCGAATGATGTCTAACCTTTACCATTTTGTTTTACTTTTGGTGTTTATTTTGAAATTTGAAAATAAACGGACACAACTTATGTTAACATCCAATACATTTAAGATAAATATTATTCGTATTTCAATTTAAATAGATATGTTCTTTTGATTTCACTTTATAAATATTTATAATCGTTCAAATAAAATATTTTTTTAAACGTCCTTCACGGTAATCTTATCTACTCGTAATAAAGACGTGTTGAACTTATCGGCGAAATTTTTATCGAAATCAGCGAAAAATGCTGATTCTCATAGATAAATATACATATGACATATGGTACATAATATGATTCAGAGCGTTTACACTTGAATATTGAGATATCAAGACGTAAAGAATGATACTGAAATATCATGCCGTTATTCAGGTATTTAGACCACTATAACACAATTTACAGATATTGAAACATAAATTGTGTGAGAGATACAAAGAGAAATATAAGAGAATGGATATTGTAAGATCTCAAGTAATTGTGTGAGAGATACAAAGAGAAATATAAGAGAATTGATGTTGTAAGATCTCAAGTAATTGTATGAGAGATACAAAGAGAAATATAAGAGAATTGATATTGTAAGATCTCAAGTAATTGTGTGAGAGATACAAAGAGAAATATAAGAGAATGGATAATGTAAGATCTCAAGTAATTGTGTGAGAGATACAAAGAGAAATATAAGAGAATGGATATTGTAAGATCTCAAGTAATTGTGTGAGAGATACAAAGAGAAATATAAGAGAATGGATATTGTAAGATCTCAAGTAATTGTGTGAGAGATACAAAGAGAAATATAAGAGAATTGATGTTGTAAGATCTCAAGTAATTGTGTGAGAGATACAAAGAGAAATATAAGAGAATGGATAATGTACGATCTCAATTAATTGTGAGAGAAAAGTATGCATGAAAAAAAGAAGTGCGATATAAATAAATACAGGTTTATTGATAGTAACATAGTATGTACATAATACAATACATTTAGACATTGTAATTTATTTTTATCAAACACTGTTTATTCCACTTTTTTGTAAGTGTATAACCCTACCGGTTTCAAGGCTTTCACCTCATGGAGGTTTTTTTTTCAAGGCTTTCAAGGCTTTCACCTTCAGGGGAGCACAAACAAGACTAAATTATGTTCGAACTGGTACCGATATACACGCTTCAACGGTTGGGAGCTGAGGGGTGAGGGAGGCATGGGACGATTTCGGTCAAGAGCGGAGAGATTTTTGGGATATAACTGTTCACCAGATGTTCGGATCGATGTACTGCCTTAGAAATTTCTTTAGACACATTTCAAGAACACATTAAAAAGAGAATACATTAAAAAACAGACGCTATCAAAATGTCTGGGCTCATCAAATAACATCACCCCGGCCAAGATACACCCCACCAGTATATGGCGAGCCCAGCCACGGGGACACCAGATGTTTTTCAGCCCACATCCTTGAACATGTAGAATAAGAAGAGAAAAAAAAACACGGAAAATAAATAGATGACAAAAAATACATTCAAGAGAGAAGACATTAAAAGCTCCGGGCTCATCCCACAAACATTTCCCCGGCCGAGATACACGCCACCAATGTAGGGCAAGCCCGACCGCAAGGGCATCGGGGGGCTTCCAGTCCACACCCCCTTCCAGCCCACACCACAACTGTCAGCAAGAACGAAAAAAAGAAAAGCCTCAAAGGAGTCCAAATTTTATAAAAGTAGAATGAGAAATGGGAAATGAAATAGTTGAAACAACATTGAAATAGTTAGGCAGTAATACATATATGTAATACACATACTCGTATATGGGTGAGCAATGAAATATTGGAGTTATTTGAAGAATTCTGATATTAAGGTAGTATTTTCTTGGATGAGAAAGAGTTTTATGGATGAGCTTTGGCAGCTTTATTCCCTCGATTGAACGCGAACAGAAGGAGGCGTCGAAAATGCTCACTTTCGTCTACTTGACATTTCATTTTGAAGGCTTGTAATCAAATAAAATGATATATGTAACCTAAAAGCAAACACAGTATCTTGTAGAGCAGAAAATTTTCTTTCGAATGACGTATAACCTTTACCATTTTGTTTTACTTTTGGTGCTCATTTTTAAATTTGAAAAAAACGGACACAACTTTTGTTAGCACCTAATAATAAACAATAACCACACAATATCAACTTTAGCAAAAATGGTAATACATAATAATGTGCTGGTGCCTACCTTGACATATGGAAGTGAAACTTGGATTTGGCAGAAGGATAAAAATAAGATAAAATTTGTTAAGTAAATTTTTTTCACTCCTTCGTTCCACATGTCCAAACCACCTCAGCGTGCTCTTCTTCACCTTACTTAAGACATCAGTCTCAGCCTTCATTCCATATTCTATTTATTTAGCCTTTAAAAATTCTGTAATAAGCGATTCCCTCGATTGAACGCGAACAGAAGGAGCTGTCGAAAATGCTCACTTTCGTCTACTTGACATTTCATTTTGAAAGCTTGTAATCAAATAAAATAATATATGTAACGTTAAAGCAAACACAATATCTTGAAGAGCAGAAAATTTTCTTTCGTATAACCTTTACCATTTTGGTTTACTTTTGGTGCACATTTTTAATTTGGAATAAAACGGACTCAACTTATGTTCACACCTAATACATTCTCAAATCATCAAGAAACAAACTGTAAAAAATGTACCAGAAATATATTTTTTTTATTAAGTTGTAAAAACCCCGAAATTCCCGCATCCAGAGTAGAATATCTTCTTAAACCGCGAAGTCAAAATTTGTCCATATCCGAGTAAATAATATAAATACGTATAAGTGTTTATTCAAAATCAAAGATGTTATTTTTATAATATCTATATATTTCAATATCTTTATCCAAACCCTTTATAGCATGCTATTTACAATAGAATAGCAGGTGTCTGATTAGCTTACGAGTATTTGTTTGTCTTGGCTTAGCATTATCTGTATGAGCAGACAATATTATGGTAACGATAGCGAATGTTGACTTTGTTGAGTCAACACTGTTGGACGCCGAATCCCAAGACGGTATTTTGTGAATGAATCAAATTATACGATTTCGCGATAGTTATCGAAAAAGGTGATATTTAGCATAATTTATTTCATCTTTAAACTTGATTTTACTTAGTTAATGCTGACATCAAGTGTAACATGGAATAATCATTACGAATGTAATAGATTCAATCATTTTGTTTTTTTATTTTATTTTATTAGTCAAGCGTTGCAAAGCGTAGAGGTTATGCATTATAATGATGTTCATTACGAATCTCGTCTTGCATTTAACTGCAATGTGAATAAGAAAGAGAATTGCTTTAGATTGTTGGGATTACTAAGGATAATCACGAGACCTTTATTTATTTATTTAACACTTTTATTGCAAATACAATTTGGCGGGCTTATTGCCAGGCGGCAGTCTCTTCCAACCAACCAGGCAAAAGTAAATGAAGCAAGTTACGTGATCGCATAAATCATTCAAATGACTATCCATCCCCACGAAATCCACAAACATATATAGTACGTGAGCACATGCCCACGAACCCCACAAAGACGGACAGTCACCCGAACACTATTTTTCATATAAAGTGAGATATCATCAATCAAAAGGAAATGAAAGGATGGTGGAGAGGATAGGAAAAGAAAAATCAGGAATGAAACACGTTATTTTACTGACTAGAAATTAAGAGATTTTTCAGTCGCTTCTTAAAGCATGCCAAGGACGGAGCGAGTCTTATATTGGATGGTAACTTATTCCAGAGTCTCACTGCACATGGACAGTAAAGGACGACGAAAAGAAAGAGAAGCGGTGAACTGGAAAGGCCAAAAAACAATCTCTGTTTGAGCGTAGCGCTAATCCATGATTGGAAAGACGCTGAAAAATTTCGGCGAGATAAGAGGGGGCGGCGGGACAGTTAAGGATATTATACAATGGAGACAATATGTGAATTTGGCGTCTATTTTTAACATTCAACTAGTTCAATGCCTTCAGGTATGAAGTTATATGATCGCACTTGAATCTTAGGCACACATTTTGAAGACGCTGTAATTTGTCCAGCTGTTCTTCTGTAACATCCAAGTAACATACGTCCGCATAGTCCAGAATCGGAAAGAGCAGAGATTGTACGAGTAAAATTTGGTTGGAAGGACCTTTGAAGAGTTTGTCATCGCTAATATGTCATTATTAAGAAGCAGCCTGGACTATACCTCTGTATTATGGAACCCTAAATAATGGTTTTACGTTGGTTTAGTCGAGACAGTATAGCGGCGATTTTTGAAGTTTCTGTGTCATCGGCTTTCTGGTTTATCGGTAGAGACTGCTACATGGCAATTCACTTTTGTATTAACATGCCTTATTTCTGAAAAACACATCAGTTTGGAATGTTTTACATATAATATAGAAAACTTTGTAAACTATTTACTTGTTCTGTGTATCAGGAAACTTTTATCGAAAGAAGTGTCAAAATTTAGACACTTTTTAATTACCGATCGTTCCATTACTATACATGAACTTATATTTCGTGATCAAATGTAAGTTTGAAACGTGGGTTGACATGTTTGTTGTTTGAAAAGTGTTATTTTGCACATATCCGTACAGTGTTTATTAATATATGTGCGATTTATTTTACCACGTGTTGTATTTTTGGGGCAAACGTGGTTTTTTGTGGAAACTTAGATGGGATTGGCTTCACTCGTCCATAAAAAAAATATATAACTATTTATTTTATATAAAATATAAATAATCAATTTTATCTCAACGTGTATTATTATTTTATCTCAATTTAAATGTGTCGTACGACATACGTTTGAAGATTATCTTAATTAAAAATCGCCAAAATATCTTTGAAACTTTATCATTTGTGTCAAATTTAGTGTAATTTATTAATTTTATCGTTAATAATCTTCTGAGCCCCACACCGCTAATAATGAATTATATTTACGTTCATCGTGACTCTCGTGATGTGATGTATTTAAAGTCACTTGAAATATTATCTCCGGGACACGTTGTACTTGTATGTGTGTTACGTTTCTGTTTGAACATGCATATATCACACCGTTTATGTTTGTACATAAATATATCACACCGTTCTGTATGCACATAAATACATCACACAGTTTCTGTTCGTACTTATATACGTATATATCACAACGTTCCTATTTGTACGTACATACATTACTATGTTTTTGTTTGTACTTACATACGTGTATATCACACCGTTTCTACTTGTACATACATATATCACACTGTTTCTGTTTGTGCATACATATATCATACCGTTTCTGTTTATACACGCATACATCACACCGTTTCTGTTTACATACAGACATACATCACACCGTTTGTATTTGTACATATGTACACTACACTGTTCGTGTTTATACATACAATCATACATAACACCGTTTTTTTGACGGGGATAGAACGCCAGATTTTCGTATCGTAAGAACCGATTTTTTTTAAATCCTTTTTTATTTTCACTTACGGCTTCAGTATGACATATTTTTGGTTGGTTGTAATTGCCGCATGGCAATACGCCTATCAAGTTTTTTTATACAATGAAATAGTACTACGATACAATAAACACGTTGATTAAGATAACTTTCGTAGCCTAACTGGCCAAACGCTTGTCTTTCAACCCGAGGGTTATGAGTTTGATTTCTGTTGGATCCTAATGTAAATCAAAAAGAGTTCCTAACTGGTTTACCCATAAAACCTCTTAAACATATTTCTAGAGGGTTGAACGAGATCGCAATAAGGAAATAAACTAAGTAATAGTGTAAACAACAAAAGTATAAACAATACATAGTAAAACAAAGCACTCTGAGATGGTTTGGCCACGTGGAATGAATAAATTAAGAAAAACTAACAAAATAAATAAACAGTACAAAATGTTGGCGAGCGTAGTCCAACCTCATACTGAGTAAACGGGCGCCCCAGATTCGATTCCAGGTGGATTAAATTTCGGTTTTACTTTTAGACAATTTAAAATTTGAATTTAAGAATCCAGGTGGTGTTCTTATTAGCGACACTAAAGCGTTCATATAGTCTTTAATAGATTGATCTATTGTAAAGGGTCTTTCAAATTGAGCGGTTTTTGTTATTCTTAGATAAAACACAGATGGCGTCGCAAACTTGCCTGGGTCTTGTGACATTTGAGAAGTGTAATGTATGAAATTTATAAAAATTGAGTCGTATACAATACAACAACGCGTTCAAATTGAGAATTATTTTATGTATTGTAATCTCCGAAAACGGTTATGTTAATTGGCCACCAAGATCATGTAATCTGACACCGTTAGACTACTTTCTCTGGGGTTACGTGAAAAACCAGGTCTGCAAGAATGACCCCCGATCGATTCCTGAGCTGAAGGACAAAATTATTCGCGTTATTGGTTAGTTAGAACCGCAATTATGCCAAAATATCATCGAAAATTTTGACAAAAGAGGACATCTGTGGAGCTGTAAGAGGTGAACATTTGGCGGATATTGTTTTTTGTGTTTAAATGTCGTACATTATACTTCAATGACAAATAAATTTTTTTTTTATCAAAACAATGTATGTGTTTTATTCAAGAATTAAAAAAAATCGCTCAATTTGAAAGACCCTTTATGACAGTTATGGATGTTGAAGAGACGAAATATGTCTGACGCTCTGCCCTTTATGCCGACTCTAACAGGGAAACAGAGCAATGGTATGTATAAATAAATAAGAAAATCAGAAATTACACAATGCTGACCTGAATCTTTAAAGACCGCCTCAAGTTAGACAGAAGACAAAGAAATTTTTAGGCAGGACATTGCAAAAGTATTACAAAAAAACTCAATGGTTGCATTCGTATACGAAACTTAATGCAATTAGCGTGGTTAGTCTCCACTCTGACAAGACAGCGATAGTAACCACCAAACTATTTAATTTAAACCGTATATCATGTTTGTTGTGTACATCGATATATTCAAACAATGTATTAATCCGGCGGTTTGCAAAACGTTTTTTGTGGGCCAATGGGCTATATGGGCTGTGAGTTAAGTTTAGACCTTTAAGAATATGTTCTCAAAAGAAAATTTAAAAATTCTCAATATTTACAAAGTTGTAGCTATAAATGAGGAAGCAATTACGCCGCACCGGAATGACTCAGACAAAAATCTCAAAACTTAAAAGGCGTTTTTGTCGAAACTATTTTTTTCAATCTGGTTGACATAAAATCTCAAGTTCTATTCAATTAATTGCCTTCAAATTTAATATAAAACTTTAATAAATGTTTATATATCGTTCCTACCTTGAAAAATTCCAAACTACATTTTTCACTACTTTCTCTTTAATTTAAAAGAATCGAATAAAATATTTTTTTCAGACAGCCACCATTTTACGTTTTTTTGTGTCTTTGGTACCAACTATAACGACATTATTTTTCATCAAGAAACTGTGTATGAATTTTGCATTGAATTTACAAAAAAGTTCCAATCGTGTCGATTAGCTTACCCTCTTTTTTTACAAGATCTGATAACATCAAAATTTAAAAAAAAAAAATTGTTCACTCTCAAATCATCAATAAACCAATTGTAAAACAATGTAAACGAAAAATATTTTTTGTTTTTTTTTTATTTAGTCTAAAAAAACGCCCGAAATTCACGCCTCTTAAGTAGAAACCCCCCTTAAGTAGAACTACTTAAGTAACAGAGAATAAAGTTTTCGCGAATTTGTTGAATAAAATGTGAAGTAATAATACGTAGACAAAAAATACTACAATTGTTTGAAATATAACTCTATTAATGAGAAACATGAAACTTTTTTTATGAGATAATATTTCTCCAAATAAGGGTTCAGCGATACACGTGGCATTGGAAACGTTGCCGAATTATAACTGCGTGGCGTCACAGAAAATTTACTGAATGCGAAATTATAGGAGTATCACAAACGGTCGTATTTATCA
Source organism: Odontocerum albicorne (assembly GCA_949825065.1). NCBI lineage: Eukaryota > Metazoa > Arthropoda > Insecta > Trichoptera > Odontoceridae > Odontocerum > Odontocerum albicorne. The sequence goes on along the minus strand of OX463862.1, from coordinate 25,053,270 downwards.
ACTCCTCAACTCGGCATTAGGCAGTTTCGTTATAGCGTGTACTTAAAGAATTAGTAGTTTGCCGACCCCTGCATTATTAATCTATAGATCTGAGAATGAATAGAACAAAATCCAAAGTTACGTTGATAGAAACGAGTTAGATGAAAAGTAAATACAAAATATATTTTTCTAACAAAGTTTATTAAAATGTCGTGTAGGAGTTTGGGAACCACAGCGATGGACGGCCCGCCGGACCGTGTCGGTCACGGGTGCTAAGCTCGGGGTTAGAGGTTGGGGCCCATTCTCCGGCCGTGGGCAGGACACGGGGAGTGGAAGAGTCGCGGTTAAGTTGACTGCTGGAATTTCGGAAGAATTTTATTAAAATAATTGTAAATAAATACACTCGTATACAGCCAATTCTTCGTCTTAGCTACGTTGCTGCGTAGTCAACAAACATCTAACTTTCAATCTGGGGGTAGTAGATTCGATTCCCAAATGGTAATTAGACGTTTTTTTAACCAATCTAGTTTTCACTTATGGCTTATTTTACATATTTCTGGTTGGTTGTGTATAATTGAAATGTGGCAATAAATCTGCGAGATTGTACTGTTTACACACAAACTGTAATGCAATACAACATTGTGTTTTTTTGGGTTAAGCAAAAAGTATGCCCCTCCACATATTCTTATTGTTTATACCTTTTGTATCATCCACTCTTATAAGTCTTGTCACACAATAAAATATTCCGTACATTGCGAAAAAAGTTAATAAATAAATATTAAAAAAAAATCTTTAGAAATATTTTTGTATTAGAAAAAATACCATACTTAATGTTTTGGATTCGAAATAATTTATCCCAATTAAATTATAATCTACCTATTTTTATTTCCAATCTTGTTCAGCAAACCAAAAAGATTTGAATACTTGTAAGTCTCAAGCGAGTACAAGAATAAAAGCTTTGTTAAAAGCCTGGATATCAACGGAAATCGAACCCGCATTCCCTTGGTTAGTAGACAGGCGTCTTATCAACTTAACCATAGAGGTCGTGATCAAGTTAAAATTATAACAAAAATATTTCAAAACAACTTGAAATACGCTGTGTTTTTTAATATATTCCAGAAAAATAACCCTTAAGCCTCACTAAATAAATTCAAATAAATAATGCTACATCTAGCGCTTAATTACTACGTGACAGGAGGGGTAAGATCAATGAGGCTTTAGTAAATGAAACCCCGAGGCCTATATTACTTCCTTTGCCTCTAGTGATCAAATAATAATCATTATTTGAAAAGTATTCCTTCATTCGTATCCTTCAATTAATACGAATACGTGATTCTTAATTAGTACGACATCTGTTTTCCAGCCCGGGATTGTGGGTTTGACTCCCGTTGAGACCCAGATTTTTTTATAAAGTTTCTTTACTGATTTTCACTTAAGGCATATCAACATATTTCTGGTTAGTTGTAAGAGATTGCCACTTGGCAATTGGTTCGCCAGGTTGTTCTGTATACAACGGATTCCATGTAATATAATTGAAAGTGTGGCCGACAGACAGCATGTGTAATAGGCTGCTGCTCGATGCTCAGAGAATTCGGCTCACGTTCAAATGCGTAGATCGGGGAAAAAGTAGCAGGGTGAAGAGATTTCTCTTAGGCATGTAGTAGATGGTCTCAAGTAATACACAGTAGGCAGGGTGAACTAAGAAATGATTTATTTGGTCTTTGGCGCTTCTTATGTGCGGTCAATCGTTCATCGTAAGCGCCTGTTTTCGCCTCTGCCTACCGTCACAACTCGCAAAATGTCACATTTTTCGTAAGTTGTGCGCGCGCACAGGCCGGCTGACCTGCGATATAGTCTCGTGATGACCGCGCATAAGTCTCATTTCCGTTGAGTCGCGACGCAGCGCGGACTTCAACAAACATAAATATTTAAACTAAATCACACAAAAATACCAAACAAATATCAAAATATAACTAAATATCAAACACACATTAAACAATTAAGAAACTAATCCTAATATGTTTTATGATGACGCATACGTCCGATACAGCATGCGTGTTAATTAAACAAGTAAAAAGTTATTTTATTAAAACAAGAAATAAATACAATTCTTTATATCCAGAAACAAGAATACAGACGATGGATCGCTTCAAGTATTTTTTTTTTGTAAAAAGGGAAAGAAAGATGCCATTAAATTTAATAGTCTCCATTTGTAGAACGACTGGGGTAAAAGTTGCTAAGAAACACAAGAGATAAAGAAATATATATAGACGTATTTATGCAAAAAAGATACAACCCACAGAGTATTTTTATTTCAGGGAAATCAAAAACATATTACATAAGTTTTTAATAAGTTTAATATAGACAATAATTTTAATACCAACTTTGAAGTAAGAGAGTGAAACGTGGAAATGGAAACAAACTGAAAAGAGCCCAATAAATGTTGCACTTAGAAAAATACTAGGTGTGACTATGTATGACAAAATAGGGAATAAAGTGATTAGATATAAAGGTTAACGAAAGACGAATATATATCTTGAGCAGCGGTGGCTGGTCTCGAGGTGCGTTGGTGCGCTGAGCACCAACGCATCTTGATACGCTGAGCGAATATGAAATATCGCTGTCTCACGGTTTACTGTACATCTCTGTCTGCCCTATACGAATTTACGTTTCCGTCCGGTGCGTATTGGAGATCGCTCCGGTAGTATTGGAAAACTTGGCCGGTCAATTTGAAAGGAATATTGTTTTTAATTTCATTAAATTTTTTTTTAATTTTCACTTAAATAAAAATACTCGTACTATTTGTCAGTATTCTTATAATATTTAATATATGATATATGAATATTTAACATTTTTGGAAGTCATGTTTGCGAATATATAATTTAATTATTGCGAATTATTTCCCCGGTGCAGCGCACCAACGCACGTCTAGACCAGCCGCCGCTGGTCTTGAATACGATGAAGAAGAGCATGACGAGGTGGTTGGGAAGGTGGAACGAATGAATAAAGAAAGACTTACAATACAAATATCCATGGTAGAGGAAGACCAAGAAAAGTATTGTAGGATCAAGTGAATGATACTTTGAAAGAATTAAGAAAAATAGAGGTATATGAGAAGATTTAAGAATGTGGAAGAGACGAAATATGTGTGTCGAGATAGGAATTTTGGTGCTCTGTTACGAGTATATCTGCCTATCACAGCAGGGAAATGATGTGAGGCTTTGCATGAGTATTTATGTACATAATTATATGAAGAAACGTGGATGCGGTATATTATATCTTATTAACTTGACGAAATTTTAAAGATATGTCTTATTAACTTGACAAAATTTCTTCGTTATGTCTTATTAACTTGACGAAATTTCGTCGTTATATCTTATTAACTGGACGAAATTTCGTTGATATATCTTATTAACCTGACGAAATTTCGTCGATATGTCTTATTAACCTGACGAAATTTCGTCGATATGTCTTATTAACTTGACGAAATTTCGTCGATATGTCTTATTAACTTGACGAAATTTCGTCGATATGTCTTATTAACTTGACGAAATTTCGTCGTTATATCTTATTAACTTGACGAAATTTCGTTGATATATCTTATTAACTTGACGAAATTTCGTCGATATATCTTATTAACTTGACGAAATTTCGTCGATATATCTTATTAACTTGACGAAATTTGATTTGGCGTAATAATGTAAACTAAAGACGAAAAAAATTTACTGAACATGAATTCAATCTAAGCGCTGTCTTCTTTAATAGAATGGAAACAAGAATTCTAAGGGAGTTTAGACATATTGATCGAATGAGAATCTGACAAATAATTTTAACTAGTTGCAACCCGTGAAATATTCACGGAAGTAAAACAAATTCTACATTTATGAAAAATATATTCATAAATATAGAATTTGTTTATTTATATCATTTATACATCGTCCCCTTTTACACCGGTTCAAAAATTGTTAACTAGGTATTTAAAATTCGTTCAGTTATCACGGACCCACCGAGATTCAAATTTCGAATTACTTTCGGAGAGAATCCAAGTATTCCCCTCTCGCTCTCTTGTATTCAAAATTCAATTCTCGTATTATTTCTTCGGCGACAACCATCGTATGGGTTTTGTCCTATTTATACTATGATTTGGTTTGTATTATAGAAATGATAGAAAAAAAGCTATAATGCGAGTCATAATGCTTTGTCATGCGCTACACGACAAAATGGATGGATTGAGATGCATTCTGAGAAGCATCATCAGCCCTATAATCAGGAAGAACGTTGACCACCTGCAGGATTCTCTGAACAGCATGTTTTTTTCAATCGGTTATACCCAGTGTGAGACAGTTCTCTGTTACACCATTAAACCATCTCAGCTTTGATCTCCCTACTCTTCTACACCCCACTGAATTGCTGCAAAAGAACCTTCTTTATAGGACCAGTGTCCTGCATGCGGTATAAGTGCGTAAGTCCGCGCAGTCTAGCGAATTTTATAACTTTTAAAATGGAATAAACGACTCTTAACCACATACACAAAAAATCTGTTAAGAAAAAAATAAAATGGAAATTTCCCTCGTTTGATTCATCAACTCCATATACTCGTATATTAAGGATTTCGATGATTTTTAGTAACGGATACCAAAGCATATTTCTGTAAAATATTTCATTAATTGGATCCAATATGGCGTGGAACTATGACAGGGATTTTGCCGTTGCTGGTCCTGTGGCGTGGAATGGTATATCTCTAAATGTTAGAGGTATTGGTGGCGTTTACAGCCTTATGAATAGCTTGATAACAACCTTAGGAGGTCTTCTCAAAATGTATAATTCTGTAAGAACACTACACATAAGCACTATACCACACTTTAAGAATACTACACATAAGCACTATACCACACTTTAAGAACACTATACCACACTTAAGAACACTACACATAAGTACTATACCACACTTAAAGAAAAATGGTTACTATCACATATCGGAAGATCTACAAAGGTTTCGTTGTAGTTCAGATTCCCTTGGTAATCTAATGGTCTCAGCCACCATCTTCCTACCCTTACACTCAATTGGTATGTTTATTTTGTAATATTTTTAATCTCGCAATAAAAGTGGGTTTGATTCCTGAGTTAGAGCGCCCTTGAGGAGAGTTTGCTTTCTAAACGGCGCTATATAAATTGTCTTTTTATTATTATTATTTTGCTACGACAGCTTCACCATACAGGGTGTAAAGCTCATTGTCATACATCTGCGAAAAATTTGTTTGGAGGAATTGTAAAAACTCATGAAAACTAAAAAAGCTATATAAAAAGGTAATAAAGTGGTTTGGATCTTTTTTGCAAATATAGATCCAATACACAGAGGGCCAGAGTTGTCCCTCGGCGCCGCGCAGACAAGATTATTTACATTTCGAGGGAAATGTTTTTTATCTCTGCTTCTCTGATACAGCGGCAACTGTGACCACGGTCTTATATATATTAATGTCTCCTCGACTTGACACCAGGGGTAACCAACCTTTGTTCATAACTTTTAAGTAATTTTTTTTATTAATCATTCTTAAGTTTGACTAAGATTGTATCAACAAACCTGTCACTTTTAATGAAAATTCTGTAGTTTTGTACCGCGTAATTTGACGTTTAGTGCCGATGTTTCGAAAACGTTGTAGTTTTCGAAACGTTGGCATCATCTGCAACGTTTTCGAAACGTCGTCATCATAATCCAAACCACGCGGTTCAATACTTCGAAAGGCCTTTTACAACTGACACGAAGAACCGCGAAAACCTTAAAAATTGTATAAACTGACCCTTATTTCTCGTCTTTGAAATACTTAGAATGATTGGTGTTTGATACCTCATCTTTAAATATTCCTCGCCCTCAAATCCTTTATAACTTCCTCCTTAGGTTATATTTTTGTTGAGATTTAACTTCTATATTTTTTGGTTACTTTTCTCAAATATTATTTCAATTTACTTGGTCAAGGGCACGGTTGTGGACCTCGAGAATAATAATGTAACAAGAATTGGTTGATTGTAAGAAATTGCTTTCTTCTTCAGGCCACTCGCTGGGAAGAGGTCTCTTTCGTAAATACATTAGAACTATTAAGGACGTCAGGCGAGAGAGAATAGCAAGTTAAAAGGAAAAGTATACCAAACGATTGTCAGACCCGCACTCCTCTATGGCTCCGAATGCTGCCATGGACGATGTATAACTCTTATTCTATGCAACTAGAAACTGCTGAAATGCGCATGCTAAGATGGTCAGCTGGTGTGTCCCTAAGAGACAAAATAAAAAACTCACGCATTCGTGGAAGCCTAGGTGTTACAGACATCAACAGCAAGATGGAGGAGAGGCGATTGAGATGGTATGGGCACGTTGGACGCAGAGCACCCGATCACATTGTAAACAAAGTAATCTCCATGGATCTTCCTCAAACAACAACCAGAGGAAGACTAAAGAATTCATGGGTGGTGCAAAAAGATAACCTGATGCAGAGACACGGCCTGGGGGACGTTGTCCGGGACAGAAGAACATACAACCTGAGGACGAGGAGCGCTGACCCCAACAGTCTTCGCAGACAGTGAGTTGGGATGGAGCCAGAGAGAAGAAGGCGAGAGAGAATAGTAGAAGATAATTATACAAAACCATACGGTTGATCTGTTTGATCGCGATATTTTTCTCGAGGTGCCGTCTCATATCGAAGGTTGCTCGGCATCATGTGAACCTTCATTTTTTTTTGTGGACGGAATAACTTAGTAGAACTGCATTCACTATGATGGTCAGTTGTGCTATAATGTATCTGTCATTACGTAAAAGGGGACGATAAAAGAGATAAAAATGTTTTAAAAAAAACAACAAAATGTTGCGAATATCTGTAAAATCGCGCACGCGCATAAATCCACGCGACAAGTAGCGTTAGGCAGCCGTTTTTATGTCGATCTCCTGAGCATTCCGATACCGGCCGAATAAAAATAGTTGCAGAAAACATACGATATTCCTAGAAGGGACGCAAGCCACAGTCACCCACGCCGCCGGTTATACAATGCGCGATGAGCGGGGAGAGACTGTATCTATTAGTTAATAATACTAAAAAAAAATATATAAAAGCGCCATTTAGAGGGCAAACTCTAATCAAGGGTGCTCCAGCTCGAGACTTGTATCCACTTTTATTGACAAATATTACAAATAAGAATAAAATAACAATTTATACAGCGCCATTTAGAGAACCGACTCTCCTGAACAGCGCTCCTACTCGAAATTCAAACTCACTTTTATTGACAGATTTAAAATATTACAAATTAAATATAAATAATCTGAGTGTAAGGATATGAAGGAAGTGGCTGCGACCATCAGATTAAGTACTTCCCAGCACCTGTATATGTTTAGAAAAAAATATGTGGTTAAGAAAACGGCAGAAACCTTATCGAAAAAATATGAACTACAAAGAAACCTTTGTAGTTCTTCCGATATGTGATAGTAACACATTCGGCTTTATGTTTTATCCTCTCTACCTAACCCACCAGGGAAACGACGTGATGGTATATACGAGTATATGTGCGTTAATTTTATTCATAAATTTTGAACAAATAAATAAATATTATTTTGAATAATTTTGGCGACCGTATAATTGTTTTTTCTATTTGGTTGGAAGAGGTTGCCATCTAACAATAGTTCCATTATACTGTACAGAATGAAAAATTAAATAAACTTTAAAACGTTGATTTCAAAATCAGCAATTAATTGTTATTATTAATTAACTAATGTTCGTTTTTAACTACAATACATTCAAATTATATTGTAAAAAATGGATATAACATTTTTATTTTGCATATATTTTATTTTTATTGTAAGGCGGCTTTCGTAAATACAATTTACATTTATTATACAAGTCGTAAAATGAAATAATTCAAATGGTGCAAGTTTTCCTTATGGACACGTCAAGCGTCAAAATGGCGGAACCAATCAAAACAGTTTTTATGTAAATCGTACATCTTTAGAAATCAAAATGGAAGAATAAATTTCAATAAGTCAACTTACTTTTGTGAGGATTATTTTAAATACAACAAAATAAGATGCAAGATGAGAAAATAAAGCTGTGATAAGTTTGAGGAATTTGAAGAAAAGTAAATGTTTCAAAATGGTTAGTTATAAGTGTTGAAAAGTATGGAAGGGAAATTGTATACGATATTAATTGGTGAGTAATTAAAGGTTTTGGACAAGTAAAGGACCATTATTTGAAAAGTAATTCTTTGGAGGGCAATTATTTGAAAAGTAATTTTTAGGAAGGCAATTATTTGAAAAGTTATATTTAGGAAGGCAATTATTTGAAAAGTAATTTTTAGGAAGGCAATTATTTGAAAAGTATTTTTTTTTCGTTTGTTTAACATTTTCATGCAAATACACGTATATATGGCGGATTAATTGCTTTAAAACAATTTATTCCAATCAACCAACAATTCTAACCTTTAAGTTCAACAATGTTATTCCATGTCCATATCCGTATCTTATTTATTTATTTATTTAACACTTTTATTGCAATACAATCTGGCGGACTTATTGCCAGGCGGCAATCTCTTCCAACCAACCAGACAAAAGTAAATTAAGCAAGTTACGTGGTCGTATAAATCATTCAAATGACTATCCATCCCCACGAAATCCATAAACATATACGTGAGAACATGCCCACGAACCCCACAAAGACGGACAATCACCCAAACATTATTTTTCATATTAAGTGAGATATCATCAATCAAAAGAAAAGGAAGGGATGGTGGAGAGGAAAGGAAAAGAAAAATCAGGAATGAAACACGTTATTTAACTGACTAAAAATTAAGAGTTTTTTCAGTCGCTTCTTAAAGCATGCCAAGGACGGAGCTAGTCTTATATTGGTTTGTAACTGATTCCAGAGTCTCACTGCATGGACAGTAAAGGACGACGTAAAGAAAGAGGAGCGGTGAACCGAAAAGGCCAATAAACAATCTCTTATACATTGGAAATTAAAATAATATTTGAAAAACGTAACAAAAAAATGGAAGATCTCAAGATTATCACGAAAAAATAGGTATAAGGGTGAGAAATATTAAGGAATTGGGGACGATAAATATTTTGAGATAAATACAATTTTAATTTCTAGCAATTTAATAAAAATGAGTACCAACAGGAATCGAACTCAAGACCTTCAGATTTCAAAGAAATAAAGTCGCCTGATATATTTTAATTTTTATTTTTCCTCTAATTTTATTTTTAAACAGAACCTCATTCTCTATCTTTGAAATACTGTGTTAGATTTTTTTTATTAAAGAAGTTTTGATTTATATTATCACAGGTTTCGTCTTTAGCTTTGTGGAATTCAATATTAGAATATTTACCAATAAATTACTTTCTATTCCACTTATTATATTAATTACCGCAATACATAAATAAATAAATAAATAAATATTTGGTTTATTGACAGCAACATAGTATGTACAAGATCACACCTGAATAACATTTCTAAAAACACATAAATTGCAGACAATACATCAGACGCAGACGCTATCAAAAGGTCTGGGCTCATCTAATAGCATCCCCTCGGCCAAAATACACCCCACCAATATAGGGCGAACCCAGCCACGGGGACACCAGATGTGTTTCAGCCCAATACGTGTGTACAATTGGTAGAATAATAAAGTTATTTATCGTTAAATATTTTTATATTGAATTTCACAAAGTTAAAGCTAAACTTTTTTATTAGCAAAAAATCTAACATTCTTAAAATTTCGACAATGAAAAAGGAGGTTTAATTTTGAAATATAATATTATAAGTGGAAAAATAAGAATGAAAATACGAGTATATCAAGCGACTATATTTCTTTGAAATCCGGAGGTCGTGAGGTCGATTCTCTTTGGTACACATTTTTATAAAATGGTTATAAGTTGAGTTTTAAATTCTTTAAAATATTGGTTCGATTAAGAGATTACCACTTAGAAATAAACACGCCAGATTGCACTATATAAAATGAAAGTGTATTATACTACAATACAAAAACAGAAAAAAAAATTAATACTGTCTGATTCTTATTTTTTTTATACCTATAATGAGAATTAAACATTATGTCCCTGAAATTTAAAACTATTTTCTTAGAAATCGAATAAATAATCATTTTTTACCTAAAGCCTTCGCGTCAAAGCCTCAGCTTGGGTTCAGGAAGGCCTCGAAGCGAGGCTGATGTCCTTTTTTGTCCTTTTTTCAGTGGAAAGAACAGTTATGCGGATATTTATGGGTCGAAGAGAATATAAATTTTCTGGTTTTCTTTGTGTAGCTGAGAAAAAGTCAAATTTTAAAATACAAATCGACCGCGAATTGTTTTAATTCCATCTACTGTGGTTTTTCTATTATTTATTTTATATTTCCTAAAATAGTAAAATATTTAAGTATTATTTATAATACATTTTATATTTCCCAACATTTTTTTAGTAGTTCGTCTCACCATGCTAAATTTTCTTCGATATTCTTACCGAATATATTTTTCTAAAGATATGCAGATTCGGAGGTGAATGCCTAATCTAATAACCGCGGCTTCCACCTTCCTATATTTTTTTTATATATTTTTTATTTAACACTTATATTGCAAATATAATCTGGCGGGTTTATTGCCAGGCGGCAATCTCTTCAAACCAACCAGACAAAAGTAAATTAAGCAAGTTACGTTGTCGTATAAATCATTCAAATGACTATCCATCCCCACGAAATCCATAAACACATACGTGAGCATATACCCACGAACCCCACAAAGACGGACAATAATCCGAATATTATTTTTCATATAAAGTGAGATATCATCAATCAAAAAGAAAGGAAGGGATGGTGGAGAGGAAAGGAAAATAAAAATCAGGAATGAAACACGTTATTTTACTGACTAGAAATTAAGATTTTTTTCAGCCGCTTCTTAAAGCATGCCAAGGACGGAGCGAGTCTTATATTGGTTTGTAACTGATTCCAGAGTCTCACTGCATGGACAGTAAAGGACGACGTAAGAAAGGGGGAGCGTTGAACCGGAAAGGCGAATAGACAATCTCTGTTTGAGCGTAGCGCTTATCCATGACTGGAAAGGCGCTGAAAATTTTCGGCGAGATAAGAGGGGGCGGCGGGACAGTTAAGGATATTGTACAATAGAGATAATATGTGAATTTGGCGACTATTTCTTATATTAAACCTTTCATTCTACCTTTGTGCTTAATCAATTTGTATTTATTTTTTAATATTTTTTTAATGTCTTTAATAGTTGGTTTGAATCCCAAATTATTCCCCTTAAGGAGAGTCTGCCATCTAAACGGCACTATATACATTGCAATTTTTATTTTGAGAAACATTTAAAAAAGGGAATGACATGAAGGAATATTATTAGCAATACAACATTTGTAATCTAATTGGTAAGACGTCTGCCTTTCGACCCATAGATTGCGAATTGGTAAGACGTCTGCCTTTCGACCCATAGGTTACGAATTCGTAAGACGTGTGCCTTTTGACCCATAGGTTGCGAATTAGTAAGACGTCTGTCTTTCGACCCATAGGCTGCAAATTCGATTTCATTTAAAAAAAAGGTTGCACTCTTGTTTTTACTAAAGGCCTCTTTAATGTTTTTGTGGTTGATTGGTTGGAATTTACCACTGTATGATATATAACGAAATTATAAAGTGATATTTTTCTAATTTTGGGCTAAGAAATAAACTCGACGCCTAATTGATATGACCCTTGTCTTCTGATATGAGATTTATGAGTTTGACTCATGTCGCTAGCAAATTATTATTATTTTAATAAAAAGAATAAAGGCCTTAATTTCACCGAAGGCGTCTATAAAATACCTCTTGTTGTTCGGAAGAGATATCCACATGGCAATATACACGTCGTACTGTACTCAATTGTCACATATTTTAGAAGTGTATGGCAACGATAAGAATTAGTTAAAAACTAATAATTTACTATAGAAGTTCTTGGGCCACTGTTATGTAACCACTGTCCCTGACACAACCCAACAATTTAGTTAAATATCTACTTTGAAAGACTGTTAACACTTCCGCAGACACGAAATGTCCATCCTCGATGCCCTGCAACTACGCCTTGTACACTCAACTGTTAAACTGAAGGGAAGTGCTTCCGGCTCTTGGCAATGTTAAAGTACCTTTAGGACAATGCCAGAGAGCTCGCTGGCCAAGTACGATACAATTGAAATTGAAAAGAGGTCCTATAAGAATCAATGAAATAGCTCAATTCTACTGTACTACCTTGATCAAAAATTTTAGGACCGGCCACCGTGTGGCACTGTCAGTCACCCGATTGGAATTCTTTTTTTTTTGTTAGGTTACCACATCTATCATTGACACTTCCCTTTAAATTTCAGCGTCATAGTTTGACATTTGTAAAAGTTACGCTGTACTGAGTACATCTACCTTTGTGCGTGTTTTCGATTTTTTACAAGTTTGAAAATGGCATCAACTGTGCATCAACGATTTTGCATTAAATTTTGATCAAGGTAGTATATTGCCATCAATAAATCTATATTTATCAATTAACTTCCTTGTCTCACATCTGCTGGATTGGTCGTGGCTTCGATCAATGATGGTCTTCAACTTCACTGAATCATTCTTCCAGTAAGTTTTGTGGCACTATTTTGACCAGAATCCTTCAACATGTAACGATTATTGCAGAAACCTCAACTAAATAGAAGACGGCAGGTGTTGTTTCCCATTTTCATTATTTTGTATATATAGTTAAACATGGCATGTCTGGCAGGTTTATTACTATACAGCAATATCATCCAATCAACCAGCCCATCTTGGATATATTAAACTGTTTTTATCCACAAATCCGAAAAAAAATAAACTAGTAGCAAGGAATCAAAGGATATTCTGAATAATGTAATATTTTTTTCGATTCTCCCTTAAACGTAAATAAAAAACATTTTTCCAATCATGGATTAGCGCTACGCTTAAACAGAGATGCCTATTGGCCTCTCCGGTTCACTTCTCCTCGTTTCATACGTCGTCCTTTACTGTCCATGCAGTGAGACTCTGGAATCAGTTACAAACCAATATAAGACTCGCTCCGTCCTTGGCATGCTTTAAGAAGCGACTGAAAAAAATTCTCAATCTCTAGTCAGTAAAATAACGTGTTTCATTCTTGATTTTTTTTCCCCTTTCCTCTCCACCATCCCTTCCTTTACCTTTGATTGATGATATCTCACTTTATGTGAAAAATAATGTTCGGGTGATTGTTCGTCTTTGTGGGGTTCATGGGTATATGCTCACGTATGTGTTTATGGATTTCGTGGGGATGGATAGTCATTTTAATGATTTATATGACCACGTAACTTGCTTCATTTACTTCTGTCTGGTTGGTTGGAAGAGATTGCCGCCTGGTTATAAGCCCACCAGATTGTATTTGAAATCAAAGTGTTAAATAAATAAATAAATAAGGATGGTGCACATATTTTAACACTTGAAAGATTATTCCACAGTCGCGCTGAATGAATCGCAAATATTCATATTGTATTTCGATGAAACTTAATTATTGGTAGTTGATCTTTCAGAAATTTGAGAAATCTGAAGTATCGCGATTAATATGACACGAAGTTTCCTCGCATCAGTCATGCCATCAACTCGTATGTCTCCTGGATCAGCAAAAAAAAAAAAAAAAACAATGTCTCGTAATTAACAGACTTTAGTATTGACCAATCGGTACAGCGAAACGAAAAAAATACATTAAGAAAATTCCTCAGTCGTCGCGAATTGTCGAGTATTGAAAAATTCCTAGAATTTAGCTCGGATGTGTCGCACACGACGAGTTTTTAATCTAAAAATGACGCCATGTTAAAAAAAAACCGCTTAGCTGATATATTTTAAAAAGATTTTATAATATTTTCCGATCTAAAGTAAAATTTGTATATTTTTATAGTTTAGTATGTAAGAAAAAAAACTGAATGTTTTGTATTGTTTTTAAGAAGTACACAAGAAATGTCAGTATTAAAATCTGCTTAGATAGTAGTTTATAACAGTATCTACTTTAGTGTATTGGAGGGAAACGTGGGCACATAAAAAAACTGAAATGAGTCAAATAAACGCAGTAGAAATATGAGCGCTGAGAAGAATAGATGGGGTGACAATGTGTTACGATTGTAGTGATTACGGATAATTGTGAAGTTTAGGCTGATCTTCTCCCTGGCTTCATCCAAACTCACTGTCTGCGAATACTGTTGAGTGGAGAGCCGACCCCAACAGTCTTCGCAGACAGTGAGTTGGGATAGAGCCAGGGAGAAGATTACGAATGTTGACAACTTCTTTAAAAAAAATTGTGAAAACTGTCAAGTCAAAACGGTAATTTTTTAGCTTAAACGCAACGTAAGCGTTATTTTCACTATGTTAAGTGTTCCAAATGTTAGATTTTTGAACTTTGATAGTGAATTTTTTAAAAGTAATAAAACCCTTTCTTTTTAGTACCCATTGATTGCTCTTCAACAACTTTAGCTTTTTAGAAAGGTTTTACACTTAATTGGATGTTCTAACTTCTTGCTCATCTAAAATATTTCTCGCAAATCTTAAACCACTTCTTTCTAATCGTATAATGTGTGTTCAGTACACTGATTCCAAACTATTTTTGTTTGGTGTAACTCTTGACGTCAAGTTCTAGGAAACCTTACCTTGCCGACATATTAATGTGCGTAAATTACAAACAACTTTAGGTTCAATTCTTTTTTCTACTACCATCTCCTACCGAAGGTTTGCGATCATCAAAGCAAGGGTGTTGCACTTTTATTTATATCATTCACGAAGGTTTTCAAACCATAGTATTCTTCTTCTGCCAAGTCTACGTCTGTATTCTATCATTCCTTGCATTATCCACTGGTGGATCCAATATTTATCATGACTCACGATATTGCCAAAGTAGTGAGCATTAATACAGTTTCCTTCTTTAGCCTTTCCCTTCCTGTGCTAAACAAATCCACCCGTTCCGGTGATATGTATTCAATACACATGTAAAATGAACGATTTAAAATCGAAAAAAGAAGAATACTCATAGCCAATTGCTTAAATTAATTAAATTTGAAGTCAAAAGTGATTATAATTGAAATTTAATTGCTGAAAACATGAAAAAACATCGGCTGACGTTCACAAAACGGGCAAAAAAACCACCTCAGATGAATGCGCTAGAGCAACTGAGACCTGAGACGTACTAACACTGTGTATGGTATGTTATACCTCGAAGGAAGAAACACAACTGCAAACTGAGATTCTATTTCTTACGTTCCCATATACCAAAGTAGAGTAAGACGTGAATAGCGTCGCTTCCTCATCCATAGTGTTTTATTAGAATGAATATACCTACGCCACACACGTTTGACTGTATTGGTGAATTTATTCCCGATTTTCACAAAATATCTCTGATGTGGCCGACAAGTGCTAATTATAATTAATATTATTTTTTCATTCAATGCGTAAATGTATTACGGAGGAATACCTAAAATCTGAACCCAGTATTTATTATATTTATAGAGATATTAAAGTTTTTAGAAGCAATGTGTACTAGTTACACATCACAGGGAAGGAAGGGTTAAGGATGAACGTAAACGTAAAGCTGATGTTTTGAGTAAGATGAAAAAGAGTACTCTGAAATGATTTGGGCATGTAAAACGAATGAACGAAGAGATACTAACGAACTTTCTGCAACGGTTTGGTAATATAGAACTAATAAATTAACAGAAAGACTTACGAAACAAATGTATGGTACAAATGTGAATATAATATGTCAGAGGAGAAGACAAAAGAAAGTGTGGTTGGATCAAGTGACGGATATTTTTGAAGAGGAAAACGTAGAAAGTCAGAAAAATCGTTGGAATTGTATGAGAATATTATTAGCCTTTCTCTGGCATGCTTTGTTCTTATACTATATTTGCACTTTATATTTGTTTTGTTATTTTTGCTTAATTTACTCGTTCGACGTGTCCAAACCATCTCAGAGTGCACATAATTTTACTGAAATATACTTAAGCTGGTTATAAATCAATATACAAAATTGTTATTTTTTTTTTCGTGAGCTTTTGTTAATTTTGCAAGTGTTCGCGGAACTCTGGTTGATAATCACTGGTTTAGCGTAACATCTCCATATCCATGGAACCCATTAAATTAAATAGTTGTGATTCTTCTCCAATTTTCCTTAGAACTAATACCAAGCTTCTATATGTAGTACACGGAATCGGTTTCCAGTTGCACCCTTGAAGAATGTCTTCTCAACAGGTAGCTTTGTTTCTATTTGGTGCTCTCGTAGAGATGGAATCACGTTAAGCCTTAAGAACTCGAAGAATGTGCCTACAGCCTCACTTCAGCAAGACGCCTATTTTATTTGTTTTGCTGATTGCTCAAGGCACCATATAAGTACTCGCTTATTTGGACATTTTCCTTAAAAATCGTCAACCTTTTTTTTTTTTTTTCAAAATCCTCATTTATTTATTAAATTATACTGATCGAAGACAGTTTAAACACCCCTGCAAGTAGTTTGTATTTTTTTAATCCACTTTGCACGGATTTCTCCTGTTACACAAAGAGGGTCTGCTTCTAGCGTTAGCTTATTCGTTAGGAAGAATATCAGCCAGAATTCTTCTCATACTGCTAGACGGTACCGAGAATATATCAACAGTGTCATTCAGTTGGTTAAATATCTCTATACCACGCGTGACTGAGTGTTTAGCCATGATATTCGTCCTGTAAGCTGGTATGTAGAACAGAGGGTGATTCCTTCCACGGCTATATTTATTGGGTACATATAAACTTAGTGCTTCTAGAATTGCGGGACAGTTAAAGCAACCTTGAAAAACCTTATGTCGAATATCGCAATGGATTTTTATCTTCTTGTTTCGAGACTTCTATAGTTACACACCGTGAGAAGTTCGACACGGTGAGCATATTTTGGGTAATCGCAATTTTCACAGAAGGCTTTGAATGCAGCAACCCTTTCGTTTGACGATACTAAATCGGAGAAGCCAATCGGTCCGATGATGAACCGATGTAAGGCACTCGTTCAGGATTTCAGGAATTGTTGCCTTTTTAGGTCGTACCTTTCACAATGCCTTTTCTTACATAATACTCCAATTTTTTTTTAAATATTTCATTATTTCTAAATGACCAAACCATCTTGTTGCTGCTTCTTTCTTCTTAATCACTACACCAATTTTCAATACGCATTATTATCGACTACAGTTATTCCTTATTCAATCATGAATTATTTCACTACACAGCACCCTTATTTCTACCCTTATCACTACTTTATAATAGCTTTCAGGCTTCGTTGTACAATTTTAATAAAAAAATGATTGAGAAAAATATTTCTTAACTTGTCAACGAGTATGAACGCCCAGATATGTGTGAGCCTAACTTATCTAAAGTTAGTACGAACGCACCGGTGCGTTTTACATTAATATCCAAGAAAAGCATAGATTATACCAACGAAAGTTGATTGAACTCACATAAAAAAAAAACATATAATATATTAAAAATGTCACTCCGTGGGTACAGTACCCGGCGGTAAGTAATACACATCGGGCTTAAGAAAGAGACTTTCGGCCATAATCGGCTAACTTCGGCTTTGTAGGGCGTCGTTTCTGTCGCATTATGCGCTAACAATCCGGTATCTACAATGACAGACACGACACTCTACAAAGCCAAAATTAGCCGATTATGACCGACAGTCTCTTTCTTAAGCTCGGCGTGGATTACTTACCGCCGGGTACTTGTACATATTGTTCCCATATAACTCACTAGCTTACAGGTTAAAACCTTACATACCATCACGCTATCTCCATTTAGAGGTAGGCAAAAAAACGAATGTGCTATGATTTCATATTTCGACATATATTTCTTTTACATTCATACACTCTTAAAAAAACTCCAGCGATTTCGCTGATTTTCCACATTTCCTTTTTTTTTATATCAATCACTTGATCCAAGCATACTTTCCTTGACCTACCTCTCATACATCTTCCACTTACATTTGCACTATACATTTATTTTGTTAGTCCTTCATTTATTCGTTCCATATGCCCAAATCCTTTCAGCGTGCTCTTCTTCACCTTTCTCAACGTATCAGCCTAAACTTCACAATTATCCATAATCACTACAATCGTAACACATTGTCACCCCATGTATTCTTCTCAGCGCTCATATTTCTACAGCGTTTATATGGCTCATTTCAGTATTTTTATGTGCCCACGTTTCACTCCAATACACTTTAGTTTAGATCAATGACGGGAGTTCTGTGTGATCCGAAAATGCCAGTAAAGTTAAAAGGAAAAGTATACCAAACGATTGTCAGACCCGCACTCCTCTATGGCTCCAAATGCTGGACGATGTATAACTCTTACTCTAGGCAACTAGAAACTCCTAAAATGCGCATGCTAAGATGGTCAGCTGGTGTGTCCCTAAGAGACAAAATAAAAAGCTCACGCATTCGTGGAAGCTTAGGTGTTACAGACATCACCAGCAAGATGGAAAAGAGGCGATTGAGATGGTATGGACACGTTGGACTCAGAGCACCCGATCACATTGTCTGGTCGGCATTTTCGGATCACATAGAACTCCCGTCATTGATCTAAACTTCATCCATCCCACACTAATTATATGTGTTACATCTGCTGCACATCCTTCATCGCTATGGATAATGGACCCAAGATACTTAAAGGAGTCACAATTCGTAATAGTAAATGACAATTTATATAACGCCCTTTAGAGAGCAAGCTTTTCCCAAAGGAACTCCAACTTGGAACTAGAGTCCACTATTATAATTAACAGAAAATAAGTCAATATTCTATATTGAACTATCACGAACAAAAAGACATAAAATCAATATACTTATTTTGAATTGAATTCAGATAAACCCAAATAAAATAAACGAAATACGTTATTACTCATGCTTTAACAACCAACCAATTATTATACGCTTGAGCAGATGGACAAAGATGAAACATCAAAAGTATTTTTTAACTTTGACAGTCAACATTGTACATAGTTGAAAATGTTTTTTGAGTTGTTACCATGTTAAGTTGACTTAAGTGGTGGCCGATGTTTCGAACCTTCATCCTCAAGACGAAGTCATAAAAAATAGTTAATATTAGTTTATAATATTTTTTGACGTCGTTATTCACGACTTGCTGTAGTGTTGAATAAATAATAGTCGTGAGTGAAGATTTTATAGTTTTGACATTGGAGTATCGTACAGAATACGTAATGAAGTGGTAGAGATTGATGTAAACTTACGGTTAATGTGTTGAATGAAATGAAGAAAATCACTTAGAAAAATGGTTCAGGCATGAAAAACGAATGAAATGAAAAAAAGACTATTAAAAAAAATATATAGTGCAAGTTTGAGTAAGTGACATAATACAAAAGACCAAGGAAAGTATTAATTTTTTGTATCAAGTGAATAATATTTTGATAGAACAAAACTTTGAGTCAGAGAAAACGTTGAAATTGTATGGATGTGGAAGAGACTGTAGCGATCCTCACTCCCTGTGATCACAGCGCGAGCCACTTGTTATTGTTTAGCGAGAACGAGACAGCGACATATCTTCTGCGCCTTTCTTCAAATCATATAAATACGGGACATGTAACAATAAATATTGTTTAGCGAGAACGAGACAGCGACATATCTTCCGCGCCTTTCTACACACATTCCAAATATTATAAATACCGACGTTTAACAATAAAATACCTCTTTGCATATTCCGATTTCAAACGAGTTTTATTAAAACAACGATCATCTTCATCATCTTTACATTCGGGACAACCGTCCCTAAAAGGCGAAGGATGTGTGTTGAGATGGGAAGGACTGACGTGGTGCGGTGGTATGTACCATATGTGAACATTTAGCTGTCAGGTGATGTGTTGGGGCGGTATAGTAGTGTTTAATGCGGTATTCTATTTGGGAAATTAATATAAAATGTATTTAAAGAAGTAGTTAAGTTGAATTTGTTTATATTTTATTTACAAGCACCGTTTTATAACCATTCAGGAATATTATGGAAAAATAACTCTATGAAACTGTGCATGACACGAGTTAATCGTATAGTTTCTTTAGAAGCGGGTGCAAAAATGTCTATTAAAAGTCAAAATACATAAGAAATAAATCATTATCTCATTTAAATGCAAAAGTCGTATGAGCGAAACGAGTATAATCATTGGTCCCAATACACCATCATAATACCAGGGATGGGTCAAGAAAGAACTGTCCGCACCTCTCGAACGACAGTTGTTTTTGCTTCAGCGAGACATTACTGCAAGTCCATCCTCTAGAAATGGATGCAGTGTTACGGTCATCTATAGTCTGGGCACGTCTTGCAGCGGCGGGCAATGAAGAGCGGCCTCTTTATACCGAGACCTGATCTCCAGACTCCGAAGCTACGACAACTCGGGACAAATGTCCATGGAACTTTTTACTTCCCTTTCATGAGTGGACATGACTGTATGTTGTACGTGGCATATTGGAATTGTTTACGTGTCGATCGTTTTTAAATTTACTGGAGATGTTTTATTTTATCTTTGAATTTTTTTTTATCAATTTTCTTTATAATGTTGGAGTATCAACTGTTGGTCTTTATATTTTTATATTTATTTGATGGTGGAAAAGTATTTTGGAATCTCGGAATAAGAATAAATACTTGTTGGATGCTGGATGTAAAAGGTCACTTTTGAGGACTAAGGAATTTATTTATTAAGAGTCACTTTTTACTATTATTAACACTAAATCATAAATACTCAAATCGGTCCATGCAGTGAGACTGTAATCAGTTACAAACCAATATAAGACTCGCTCCGTCCTTGGCATGCTTTAAGAAGCGACTTAAAAAACTCTTAATTTCTAGTCAGTAAAATAACGTGTTTCATTCCTGATTTTTCTTTCCCTTTCGTCTCCACTATCCCTTCCTTTTCCTTTGATTCATGATATTAAAGGCAGATTAAAAATATTAAAAAATAAATACAAATTGATTAAGCACAAAGATAGAATGAAAGGTTGAATGTTATAAATAGACGCCAAATTCACATACTATATCTATTGTACAATATCCTTAAATGTCCCGCCACCCCCTCTTATCTCGCCGAAAATTTTCAGCGCCTTTCCAATCATGGATTAGCGCTACGCTCAAACAGAGATTGTTTATTGGCTTTTCCGGTTCACCGCTCCTCCTTTTTTACGTCGTCCTTTACTGTCCATGTAGTGAGACTGTGGAATCAGTTACAAACCACTATAAGACTCGCTCCGTCCTTGGCATGTTTTAAGAAGCGACTGAAAAAATTCTTAATTTCTAGTCAGTAAAATAACGTGTTCCATTCCTGATTTTTCTTTTCCTTTCCTCTCCACCATCCCTTCCTTTCCTTTTGATTGATGATATCTCACTTTATATGAAAAATAATGTTCGGGTGATGGTCCGTCTTTATGGGGTTCGTGGGCATATGCTCACGTATGTGTTTATAGATTTCGTGGGGATGGATAGTCATTTGAATGATTTATGCGACCACGTAACTTGATTTACTTTTGTCTGGTTGGTTGGAAGAGATTGCCGCCTTTCAATACGCCCGCCAGATTGTATTTGCAATAAAGTGTTAAATAAATAAATAAACAAGTGCTTCCTAAGCTATTGGCAATCAAATCCAAAATCTTCGAGTGAAACTCAAGCGGCCTAAGAACTAGATCACGGATATCATTGTAAAATACATTTTAATATTTTTAAAGCAAACGATAAGTTCTCCACCTAGTGATGTCTTCGCTTCCAACAGTCCAGCGCCGTCAATTAATATTCTTCAGGCGAACTAGCGCCGTCTCGGACCGATTCCCTGAAGCGCCGAAGGTCGCGGATGCTTCTTGGAGCCACTTCCCTGCAGCTGGATTCTTCTGATTTCCTTCCGTAGAAACCCTTATTTGGGCACGACACTTGCATATTTAACGTATTTAGACTTTTATCTCGGTGGTCTAAAGGTTAGCATTCACGCTAAGCAAGCGCCTCAAGTTCGATTCCTAATTGATTCACTTCCGAACTGGTATAACTCTTAAACATTTAGATCTTTTTACATTTGAAATTGTGTTTTTTTGTAGCTTACAGCTGCAAACCACGAGCTTTCAAATCTCTATTAAAAACAACACCAAAATAGCACTATATAAAACTCTACGTGGAATGGTTTACCACTTAATGTTAGAGTAAAGAACTCGAAGATAAACCTTTTTGTGAAATCTTACAAAAATTCTGATTTTAAATGAACACTGCCCTCATACTACACCTAAAGCCGAATGTGTTACTATCACATATCGAAAGATCTACAAATGTTTCATTGCAGTTCGTCTTCCTTTGGGAAGTTTTCTGTATTTTTCTGAATATTGCTAGGTAGTACATATTCTAGTATATATTCTTTTCCTTTCCTCTCCACCATCCCTTCCTTTCCTTTTGATTGATGATATCTCACTTTATATGAAAAATAATGTTCGGGTGATTGTTCGTCTTTGTGGGGTTCGTGGGCATGTTCTCACGTATATGTTTATGGATTTCGTGGGGATGGATGGATAGCCATTTGAATGATTTATGCAACCACGTAACTTGCTTCATTTACTTTTTTTCTGGTTGGTTGGAAGAGATTGCCGCCTGGCAATAAACCCGCCAGATTGCATTGCAATAAAAGTGTTAAATAAATAAATATTCTAATAGCCGCAGCTCCTACCTTTCTATCCCTAAACTCAATTTGTCTTTTTTTATATATTTTTAATCTGTCAATAATAGTGGATTCGAGTCCTGCATTGAAACACTCTTGAGGAGAGTTTCCTCTCTAAACGACGCTATATACATTGTCCATTTATTATTATTATTATTAACACAAAATATGAACCACCATTTATTATTATTATTATTAACACTATATGAACTCCCTCCGACTAGTAAATGGCTGCCACAGATTAAACTAGCCAATCGTCTTGGAAGATTGATCTTCTTATCATTGGAAATTTGAGTTTGACCAGTCAACAATGTGTAGTTGCTAATGTGCAACAGCTTGCACACGATAAACTAATACACGCACAGGCATCATCCATCCACAAGATGGCTGTCAAGCATACTCGTTTACAAAGAATAGCCTATTGTAGGCTTTATAAATCATAAAGTTTGGCATAACGATTAATTACGGAGGCCGTTTGGAGGTTAATTCACAGAGAAAAAAATTATGTGACTATGAAGGGTTAAGTCATACATTTTTTTACACAAGTTTAAAAACATCCCTTAGATTTCTTTAAAACCTATCTTTTTGCACAATAATGTATTTATGCAAACATTTATTATTAGGATGAAACATGGACATAGAAAATGAATAAACTCAGAACATATGCTTGCGTTGAGAAGAAAAATATGTCGTGTTTCAATGTATGACGGAATAAGACAAATAAACTATGAGCTAAAAACTGGTGTATTAAAAAGGGTGAAAAAGAGTACGTTGAAGTGGTGTGGACATGTTAAATAGATAGTTGACAAAAGATTGACTTAACAAATTTATAATGCAAACATAAGGGTGAATCGTGGTAGAAGATGACCGAGGAAAGTCAGATTTGATCAAGTGAAGAAAGTTATGAAAGAAAGAAATATAAGGAATAAGAAAAACATAAGGAGCTATATGAGAAGAGAAGCAGGAAAGATGTCGTGAATGAAAAGATTATCTTTGCCCACCCCAACAGGGAAATTGTGAGATTTTGTTTATGTTAAGTGAATTATTACTTTTAAGAATGGTGATAACCAAAAACTATCAAACGATCAGTCAGCTGTTTGCCTATCACTGCTTGTATACGTCAAATATGAATATAAAAACTTTGTTATATAAAATGGAGTTCCTCAGGGATGTAATATAGGACTTCATAGACACAAAAAAAGAAGAAGATCACACTCGAGTCTCAGATTGGCAACAATGCGGAACTTGTAGACTCCACGACCTGTTTGAAAGTATGACTGAACGCTTGAACGGGTAACAGTTAACCATTGCTGTATAATCCCCGTGTAAAACATACCGTGGGAACAACCCGTTTATGAGCCCATTCAAATGATTAAATATCTCTTGAATAAAATCTAATTACTGCCAACAATAGGTTTCCGCATCAGCTTGGATATACTTCATAATTTCAGGTAAACTAAGCAGATGAGTGGGCCACAATGACGTGTCACGAGATCATCTCTCTCTGATACCATGCTTATGCTCAAGCATCGTGTTCCACTGTACATCCAAAATGAGTCATATCCTTGACAACTTAAATCCTATAAAATTCCCTTTTAGATGTTTCTGACATAGACGAGTTCATCTTACCCTGGCACCACTTGCCTTATATCTTACTTGAAGGTTTTTTTTAAGATATTAAGGAACATTGTAATTTATTTTATCAACCACTGTTTATTCCACTTTTTTGTAACGGTATAACCCTACCGGTGTCAAGACTTTCACCTCATCTTCAGGGGAGTACAAACAAGACTAAATTATGTTCGAACTGGTACCGATATACACGCTTCAACGGTTGGGGACATTCAGGATGGGGACTGAGGGCTGAGGGAGAAATGGGACGATTTAGACCAGCAGCGGAGAGATTTTTGGGATTTATATGTTTACCAGATGTTCGCCCTGGTGTACTGACTTCAGTAATAACGGAAATAAATTGGACAGATTAGAGGCCATAGAAATTTCTAAGTCAGTACACCGGGGCGAACATCTGGTAAACATATATATCCCAAAAATCTCTCCGCTGCTGGCCGAAATTATCCCATGTCTCTTTCAGCCCTCAGTCCCCATCCCGAATGTCCCAAACCGTTGAAGCGTGTATATCGGTACCAGTTCGAACAGAATTTAGTCTTGTTTGTGCTCCCCTGAAGATGAGGTGAAAGCCTTGAAACCGGTAGGGTTATATAGTTACAAAAAAGTGGAATAAACAGTGTTTGATAATATAAATTACAATGTCTTTAAACCTCCACAATGTTGATGCCTTAACTATAAACAATATAAAGAACATTAATTAAGTATTCGTTATTTTTGTGAGATGGGATGGAAACTGCAGAAGACTGGTGACACCACGACATGGAAAGGATAATACAAAAGTTTCCTGCGTGGCAATGTATGAAATCAATACGTTGTTATAAAAAAAACATAAAAAAATTAATGACAATGGAGTAATATCCAAGAATTCTCATTTAAACAATGTGGGATTGAGTGATTGGTTAAATTCATATTTTTTTTCAATAAATGTGGATCAGAAATACCTTTTGAACTCGATCAACTATTAGGGATATCTCCCGGGTTCTACATAACTTAGCTGCACTCTGATCTAAGAGTAGAATCATATTATCAGACTCTGTAGAAGACGGTAATTCAAAACGAGAAACAACAAATGTCTCAATTTGGTAGTCTTGACAAGTGGCAAAGCTTATGATAGGACCAGAGGCGTATGCAAAGTGTTTTGAATTAAACCTGTCATTAATTGACAATGGCTCATTTCTTGTGTCTGGCCAGACAGCGATATTATTAAGGTTAAACACCTCAAAATATATAAAGTCACGTTCACATTTTGCATCGTTGAAGAAGGAGTTGCATATGCCTGAATTTTAATAAGCTTTCAAAATAACTGAGTATTTTTTATATAAGAAAGACCTCAAGAATTTTATTCTTTAATCAAGATATCAACGTGGAGGCTAGAAAAATAATATTTATGTCACAGAAATTCAATAAGACAACAAAATCATCAGCACAAAGTCACGTAATTCAATCAAGTCGAAGGTAGGGGGATGGTCAGTAATGTGTTCCGGAAGATTTCTGCAATTCTTTAGACCCTCCTGAAACCTGAAAGGGTGAATAATGAAAGATTTCCAAAAATAATATGTGTAAATATTTAACCCTTACAGGCTTAGTGGTACACGTTATGTACCAACTTTTTTTGACACTGTACTGCACAGTGGTATACGCAATGTACCACTTATTAAACCTCTCTCTATTGCTGCACGAACGCTCAGATTATGTGCCACTTTGTATAATAAAATACTTATGACTCATGTCCGCACAGCTGCAGGTATGGTCCTGTTCAAATTCATTTAGTTTCTAATATTATTGACAGTTAGTTGTTCTTGGTGTGCCGACTTGTGCGTGTAAAAGAAAACGTTATATATTTGTATTAAATTTAAATAAAAAAATGTTGTGTTGTGATAAAATTGACTTCAGTAATTGTGGTAAATTTACATTTAGGTTAAAAATTAATTTTATTTGGATGTATTTCGGCATTATTTGGTGGTACATTAGAACTACCAGTAGAAATATGGACTAGTGGTACATAAGTTGTACCACCTCACTGGGAGTTCCTTGACCTACCGAGGAAGTGGAAATATGTTAATTTAGCATTTGTATGTATCATTTTTTAAAACACATTAAAAAAAATGAGAAACTTGACTTTTTATTTTTTGTGCAGCCTGAGTAAAAATAAGTTAAGTTTACCTGTGCCTGTACGGGTTAAAAGGGACAAGAAGCTTCGGAAGACATTGGAAAACCTAGCTTGATCAAATTAATCAAATTCTGAATGAGGAAAGAATGAAAATATCCTGACGTAGAATGAAATTGAGATCGGTTCACTCTGCTTACCGCAATAGAGGTATGGCGTTATGGTCATGATGATGCCAATAAAAATAAAGACGTTCTTAGTGTGATCTTCAACCAATACTAAGAAAATGTAAAAAATTCGACCTCCGTATCCTAGTTGGTAAAAGGATTGAGTTTTAACCGGAGATTTTGGGTTAGATTCCCGATGGTAACCAAAAAAATGCTCTTAATATAGTAATTGAGTTCACCCGGTTACAATAATCTTTCGAGTGTTGCTGGTTTTTCACTCATTGTAGTATTTACATCAGGTGCAAAGACAAACTGCGACTTCTGGGATTAATCCAGTTGATCTAAACCTAAAGGCTCGATAAATAGATATGAAGACAATATTGTCTCCCGGCCATACTCGTCAATATCCACATCGCTAGTTCAGATATGTTGAGACACATAATATGAATGAATGAAACTCAAAAATATGATACAAATAAGTGAAAACGTCAGTCGGCCTGGATTTATAATACGGAAAAAAATTGGTCGTAAAACTGTATTGTCCCCAATAATAGTTACATATAATAAGGTTTTCAAAGTGGTTACAAAAGAAAACCTTTTTTTCCTATAATTTTAATAAATATCCCATAAGGTTTCTCGTGTAAATGAGGCTTAATTCAATATCCCGACTCCATATCGGCATCGAGGGTGCATTAATATTTCGTCAACGTATGAGCCATAAAATGCATCGCAACTGAATGCATTCGACATTATTATGAGCACCTCTAAATTCACCGCGTCCGGGATGGTCTGTCTGAGCACCTTATTCGTTCCCAAGCATTTATTTTATTGTTTAATATGTTGGACAATAATTGAACCTGTCCTCTCTTTCGCCTTTCGACGAATTGATCGGGTAATTTGGAATAAGTGTCAACATTCCGGGATGGAAGGAATTGCAACGTGATAAAATAATTGTCCCCCCGGTGTTGATGGAGCGAATGCACTATGCGCCAAAAAGAAACCATTTAAAATATATCATATCTTTCTAGTTGGTTGGATATTGTCATTTACTCGTAGCAATACACCCACCAAGTTGTACTGTAAACAACTTAAGTGCAATTCAAATGCGCTTCTCCGAATATATTTACAATTTTCAATACAATTGATGTCCTCCGTGGCCTAGTTAGTAAGACTTGGTGATATGAGTTCGAAACCCTGTGGAACCCGATTTAAAAAAAAGGTGACAGTCTGGCTTTAACTTATGATGTATGAATAAACGTGTATTTCTACATATTAAACTTAAATTAAGTGACAGACCTGTTTCACTTTTTTAAAGCATTGTCAAAATATACTCAATATATTGCTTATCAAATTTTTATAGCAAAATAATATCTAATCTGTGGATCAAAACTAGAACGAAAACTTAACAGGACCTATTAGATAAACTTGGTAAGCAACGTATTGAGTACAGTTTGACAATGCTTTTGTAAAGCGAAACAGGCCTGTCACTTTAATTTATAATATGTTTATTGCGTGGATTTTTTTATGTTTAACTGTTACATCATTCTGTTTAAAATGTACATCTACAACATTGTCTTAGACCTCAGTAAACAAGCCTTCGGGTTTAAAGCCTTTGGAGTAGGCAAGAAACTCGCAATGTTGGCAACACTACCGCATTTTACGTGTTAGTATTGTTACCAGACGAATTCTTTTTAACAAACTGACACCCTTTTTTGGCAATCGAACACAAACTCCTGGGCGGAAGTCAATAATGCTACCACAAGACTACGGAGGTTGTCGTTGGACGATACTGATATGTTATAGTTTGTTTTTTTTTTTTTATTTATTACTATTTTATGTAAAGGATACTATATCCTAAATTAATATCATAACATGTCCATAAATAAATAATATATCCATAAAACATAAATACATAACATGTCCAAACTATCTCAGCGTGTTCTTTTTCACCCTACTTAAAACACATAAGGACAGATGCATTTTGGCACATAACACCTTCAAAACAGTCCATACTTGCATTGTTTGTAGTGTATTTCTTCCCGTTTACTTTAAGACAGCTATTACATCGAGAATACCGAAATTTCCAGTAATTTTTCATTATTGACACTTAATTTTGTTTGTTGTTGAAACTGCCGACACTCTTTTATTATTGGAAACACATTAAGTACCGGCTCAATACAATAATTGCATTGTCCTGAAATTCAAGCATGCGATAAGATATTCGCTCATTCCTGATAACTCTTCAAGTGAGCATTATGTGCAAAAAACTACATGAAAGGCAAATATCGGAATATAGGGTGATAAACAGAGCCTCGTTAACTAACGGACAAATATAATATTTGCCATGGGGCGCTTAACCAAAGGGGTGACCACAGATTCATTAACATGTACAACGACGATAAACATGAATGTTTTATGAGAGAATACGTTAATTTCAATTCGTATATAAAATCTAATAATAACCACGACTGTTCAATGCAAAAGCTTAGCAAGATATTAAAAGCAAGTCGAGCTTTACCCGAGCATCAGGAGTAACAGATGTTTCTTTCCTGTTACAGGAAATTCTGTAAGAAGAACACTTTAACAGGAAATACTACTTTACATGAAGATCTTGGACAAGGGTTGCACTGTATTGTATTACACTTTCGTTGTATACAGTACAACCTGGTGAGCTTATTGCCATTTGAACAAAGCCGTCATCGCTAACTGGCAAACCTTGGCGTTTAGTTAGGGGTACCAAGACAAAGGCAACGCTCAAGAATTTGTAAAAAGACTATTAAAATGCACAAGAACGATTTACATGAATATTTTATGGAAGAATGTGACTTTAGTTTATATTTAAAATTTAATTATAACCACGGCTGGTCAATTTTGCAACCTATCAAACTAATAATCAATATTACCATTTAGCTAACTAATAATCAATGTTACAATTTAGCTAACTAATAATCAATGTTAGAATTTAGCTAACTAATAATCAAGAAAAAAAATTTTTTTATTGTAATAAAATTAAGCATGATACTTGGCACCGATGGGCGTTGTATTGGGATATTACTGGTATAAATAAGGGCTCTAGATATAAATCATCCAACAATATATCCCTTTGAAACCATGGTTTAACATTATAAGAATGAATAAGATGGAAGTGTGTGTTATTTGTCGTTTGCGGATAGGCCACTGCGTGGTGGCTAATCCCTTTTAAAGAATGGGTGTTGTGGCGAATCCCGGCTACGAATGTGGTCTAGATGATGAAACTATGGACCACATATTTTTCGGTTGTCATTTGCGAGACACGTTTAATTCACTACAAGCCATATCTTTACCGCGTTCAATGAATGTTGCATTTCTTCTTTTTTCGAGGAACTTTTCCATTTATAGATCGATTGTTAAATTTTTGAAGCTTAATCAGTTGAAACTTTGAATTATCTAGTTTTATCAATTTTTTAAATTTTTTTTTTATTAGATTAACTCATATAATTTCACATTGTCTTTAATTTGGTGGCACAAATCATACTAGTTTGGGTGGATTACCTATTTTTTTTAAATCAACAAAACTATAGTAACTGTTTATCCAAATATTAACATAATTCAATCTCACCCACCACACAAAAGCGTTTAATTAAAAAAAAAACAATTGTTTGATTATTTAGAAGAGATTTCTAGTTGTCATTAAATCTGCCATCTTGCACACTGTGTAATGGAGTTTTATGTTAAATAATTTAATAGAGATAAATTATTAAACACTTGACTTTCTCAAATTAATCAAATGCACTGTTGATAGTGGCACCCGGAGTATCGGTCCGATTTAAGGACACCTTACTCCTTCATCGAGTAAATGAAAGGGACGTGAGTTAATTGGTGGAGATCTGGCTGGTACCCGGAGTATCGGTTCGATTTAAGTACACCTTTCTCCTTCATCGAGTAAATGAAGGGGACGTGAGTTAATTGGTGGAGATCTGGCTGGTACCCGGAGTATCGGTACGATTTAAGTACACCTTACTCCTTCATCGAGTAAATGAAGGGGACGTGAGTTAATTGGTGGAGATCTGGCTGGTACCACCCGGAGTATCGGTCCGATTTAAGGACACCTTACTCCTTCATCGAGTAAATGAAGGGGACGCGAGTTAATTGGTGGAGATCTGGCTGGTACCCGGAATATCGGTCCGATTTAAGGACACCTTACTCCTTCATCGAGTAAATGAAGAGGACGTGGGTTTATTGAAGGAGATCTGGCTGGGGTTGTGGGGAGAAACCAGGAAAAAAATAGATATAATATTCGTTATAAAGGTAGTACATTAATCACACCATGTCCATTATGCGGTAGTCAGAAAGGATTTATCCACGCACACAGGCTTTGCATCATCCATAATCTTATCATACATGTTCTACTGTTTCACATATTTCTTACTTTTCCTTCAGTTAAATTTTTTTCTTGATTACTTCTCAAAATACTGAAAGATTGAACTATTTGTTAACTTTTTGAAGAATTCTGATATAACGTAATATATAATTTTATTCATTTTAATTTGATAGGACATTTACAGGAAATGAATAATTAAATACTCAAACAAAACAGATTATTTAACAATACTAAAGATAAACATCCCAATTACCAGTGTTTATCTTATGCACAGTTTAGTTATGTTAACAGGTTAATAAAAATACTGTAATTATGATGGTGAAGAGGAAGAAAACGCTCGTTCTCCCGTCAATTCAGCCACCAATCTCATAAACTCTGACAGGTCTACATTCGAGTTAGCTACTGCATTAAGCTCTCGACAGATTCTCACTAAAAAACGCTCGTTCTCCCGTCAATTCAGCCACCAATCTCATAAACTCTGACAGGTCTACATTCGAGTTAGCTAATGCATTAAGCTCTCAACAGATTCTCACTAAAGAGTTATTTATTTTTATTTACATACACATGACAAGAAATATACACAATTTGCGAAAAAACAACAGGTAATTTGATTTGGACATACAATTTTATTGGATCTGGGTTTGTTGCCTTTCATTTGTCGTATCCCCAGTAAACTAGGCTTTTGCCTGTATATCACTGAGGATATTTAGCATGAAAAAATAAATCGATACTTCTTTCCGATTTTTGATTACACAAAAACAAAACCCCGTTGCACGTTCTCATCAAGCTGACAAACAGTGACACTCAACTACAACTGGAAACATCTTGCGAAATACAACTCCTCACACATCATCACTCCAGAAAGACCAAAAATATTCATCCCGCAATATACCGCACACAACCATAAGAATAAAAATAAAAATTGAAATAAAATTAAAACAAAAAAAAATACACAGAAACACAAATACAAAAACAACCAAAATTAAAACAACAAGAAGAAACCCACACTCACGAGCTCACATAAATCCCTTCCACTCGTCATTCATCCTGAAAGCCCAAGTACTCAAAATCCCGTCGCAATAACAACCACGCTCCGATCGACTGTCTAAATGGTTTTCCTACCTTTACCCTTATTATGTTATACATTATGTTCATTCGTATTTTATTTTTTATCAACTGTACAGTGTACTTAACGTAATTATTTTTAAAAAAAATATAATGTTCTACATTTAAAATACAGTGAAACCTCGTTTTTACGTGCCCGGAATTCACGTGTTCTCGCTATTTGCGTTCAATTTTTACAATCTCGTTTTATTTTAGTACATTTAGTACCCGCTTTTACGTTTTTATTTCCCGCAATTTACGTTTGAAATATTTAAAATGCAAATCAATTTATAAACATATTTATTTAAATGCGCGACGATTTAAAATATTTGAAATGAATATTAGGAAGCAGAAATATGTTGTTTCTATTTAAAGACACGTGTGCACCTGCAGCTGCACCGCTCATGGTCAAGGTTACACGAGTCGTGTAATACGATGCAATTGGTGGGAAGTTTAGCGAATCAGAGGCAGGCAGACTGCATATGTATTTGGTCAATCTATGCTTGTGTTTTAAACGTATCGGTCGTGAACATACAATTTCAATTGTCAATTGTCGTGTATTTCATGTGTCAATTTACATTTTTTTCATTTCTTTTAATTTTCCGTTGAATCCCTTCAAATAATGTTTCAGCAAAGAAAAATATTATCGATTCAAGAGAAAAGGAAAATTGTCGAAAAAGTGAATAAACACGTTGGTTCACGTGTTTCGCTCGCGTGTGATTTGTGGGGATACCCATTACAACTTTGGCTACGATAATAAAAAATCGCGAATCGATTGAAAAATGTTTTTTGATTTGCGTGATTATCTAAATAAAAAATAATTTTTAATTTAAATTTTTTTTTTCTAGCCCCGAATCTACGTTTTCCCTCCAATTATCTTTTTTTATCAGTCCCTTCAAAAACGTAAAAACGGGGTTTCACTGTATTAACAAAATAATCTTAAATTAAAAAAAATAAGCAATTTAAAATAATTCATTAAAATCAAATTAAAACACACCAAAACAATTAAAAAATACGTCACTAAGTAATTAAAAAAGTCAAAATGAATATATAAATAACAATATGGGCAGTAGCTCACACGATACAGGGCCGTGTCGAGTTAACTGCCCACACCTCACAATACTAATTTGACATTAATGCGAAAAGAATAATACAGTACAAATACTTCATCAACTTTGCAAACTAATTTTTAACGCGAAACTATGGATTGCTTTAAGAAGCGACTGAAAAAACTCTTAATTTCTAGTCAGTAAAATAACGTGTTTCATTCCTGATTTTTCTTTTCCTTTCCTCTCCACCATCCTTTCTTTTCCTTTTGATTGATGATATCTCACTTTATATGAAAAATAGTGTTCGGGTGATTGTCCGTCTTTGTGGGGTTTGTGGGCATGTTCTCACGTATATGTTTATGGATTTCGTGGGGATGGATAGTCATTTGAATGATTTATGCGACCACGTAACTTGCTTCATTTACTTTTGTCTGGTTGGTTGGAAGAGATTGCCGCCTGGCAATAAGCCCGCCAGATTGTATTGCAATAAAAGTGTTAAATAAATAAATAAATAAATATGGATAATATATACAGGAAATCTCAGCAAATCCCATAACTATGGATAAAATATACATGCAATCTCAGCAAATCCCAAAACTATGGATAAAGTATACAGGCGATCTCAGCAAATGTCAAAACTATGGATAAAATATACAGGCAATCTCAGCAAATCCCAAAACATTGGATAAAATATACACGATGTATATTAATGCAAGCTTGCATCACTGTTACAAGTTGGAATTCTCCAAGTGGAAGTCAAGCGTCTTATGAAATAGGTCACGAAGGACATCTATCATCCAGTCAATGAGAAAGCGTAACTGGAGTGTGCTGCTGTACGGCTGCGAAACGTGGACCATCGGCCAGAGCGAGTCCGGGCGTATGGCTGCCTTTGAGATGTGGTGCTACAGGCGCATGGCCAGAGTCCATTCGTTAGATCACATCCGAAACGACGAGATATTGAGCGGGGTTGGAGAAACAAGGCAAAATATACAGGCAATCTCAGCAAATCCTAAAACTATGGATAAAATATACAGGCAATCTCAGCAAATCCCAAAACAATGGATAAAATATACACGATGTATATTAATGCAAGCTTGCATCACTGTTACAAGTTAGAATTCTCCGAGTGGAAGTCAAGCGTCTTATCAAATAGTCAATGAGAAAGCGTAACTGGAGTGTGCTGCTGTACGGCTGCGAAACGTGGACCATCGGCCAGAGCGAAGCCGGGCGTCTGGCTGCCTTTGAGATGTGATGCTACAGGCGCATAGCCAGAGTCCATTGGTCAGATCACATCCGAAACGGCGAGGTATTGAGCGGGGTTGGAGAAAAAAGGAAAAATATACAGGCAATCTCAGCAAATCTCAAAACAATGGATAAAATATACAGGCAATCTCAGCAAATCCCAAAACTATGGATAAAATATACAGGCAATCTCAGCAAATCTCAAAACAATGGATAAAATATACAGGCAATCTCAGCAAATCTCAAAACAATGGATAAAATATACAGACAATCTCAGCAAATCCCAAAAGATCATTTCTATTTATCGGGGATTTTTTTAATAATTTCGAGTATGGTTTTTTTTACGAGTTTTTTTTGGTAATTTCAAAGGAAGTCTTGTATTGAATAAGCTAAGCAATTACAAGTTGCTGATTTTATTTCAATAACTAAATCTTTTTAAAAAATTTGCTGTTTATGTACATTGAATTTTTATGAAAATAAATTTAATTCTAATATCCCAGTTAAAATTAAACTCGAACTTAAGAGACCGTCAGATACGAGCGTATTCATTATCAGAATTCCATTAAACCACGTTTATATAATGATTTACGGTATTTTTAACTGAAGAAAACTACCCTTAATACTTACTCGTAGCTATTAATTAATTTCATCAATTAACAGTTATTACACTTTCTCTTGATTGTAAATTATTTTTATCAAACACCGTTTATTCCACTTTTTTGTGACGGTATAACCCTACCGGTTTCAAGGCTTTCGCCTCATCTTCAGGGGAGCATAAAACAAGACTAAATGCTGTTCGAACTTGTACCGATATACACGCTTCAACGGTTGGGGGCTGAGGGGTGAAGGAGGCATGGGACGATTTCGGCCAAGAGCGGAGAGATTTTTGGGATATAACTGTTCAACAGATGTTCGGACCGATGATGTTCGGACTCTCTTGATCTTTTGGCTATTCAAAACAAGCAAAATAACTTATAGTTATAAAATAAAATTATTCCACAGCATTTTGTGAGAAAGTAATTTATACCGAGAAAGAAAAAACGGTGGATTTTTACCAGTTAGAAGTTATCCTTTATTTTGTCTTTTAATATAAAATATTTTTAAAATATTAAAAATAACAGAACAATTTACTGATATAATAAAAATAACAAATCAAAACTTCAGTGAAAGGATATGAAGGTGGTGACTACGGCTAATAGATTAAGAACAAAACTTGAGTGGAAGGATAGGAAGGTGATGACTACGGCCAATAGATTAAGAACGAAACTTGAGTGAAAGGATAGGAAGGTGGTGACTACGGACAATAGATTAAGAACAAAACTTGAGTGAAAGGATAGGAAGGTGGTGACTACGGCTAATAGATTAAGAACAAAACTTGAGTGAAAGGATAGGAAGGTGATGACTACGGCTAATAGATTAAGAACAAAATTTGAGTGAAAGGATAGGAAGGTGGTGACTACGGCCAATAGATTAAGAACAAAATTTGAGTGAAAGGATAGGAAGGTGGTGACTACGGCCTACAGATTAAGAACGAAACTTGAGTAAAAGGATAGGAAGGTGGTAACTACGGACAATAGATTAAGAACAAAACTTGAGTGAAAGGATAGGAAGGTGGTGACTACGGCTAATAGATTAAGAACAAAACTTGAGTGAAAGGATAGGAAGGTGGTGACTACGGCTAATAGATTAAGAACGAAACTTGAGTGAAAGGATAGGAAGGTGGTGACTACGGACAATAGATTAAGAACAAAACTTGAGTGAAAGGATAGGAAGGTGGTGACTACGGCTAATAGATTAAGAACAAAACTTGAGTGAAAGGATAGGAAGGTGGTGACTACGGCTAATAGATGAAGAACAAAACTTGAGTGAAAGGATAGGAAGGTGGTGACTACGGCCAATAGATTAAGAACAAAACTTGAGTGAAAGGATAGGAAGGTGATAGGACATCAATAAAACTTAAAAGATTATTTTTTAATTACCCAAAAGATATATTTTTAAATGAGTATCGACTAGGAATGCGTGATAAATTAATTGAAAATTATTTAGTTTAAATAGATAAAATTATAGTGATAAAATTATACTCTTGAAAGCATTTCTTAAATCATATTATTAATTGATTTGTATTTTACAAAACTACATTATAAACGCCACAGATTCTTAAGAGACGGTGTAGGTTTCCCCAATATACATTTAATGCATCTTATCGAGGCGCTTTCTTGGACCAGCCCCTGGCGAAATTTTTGAGATAATTTCTAGGGTGACCACAGTAGCAACGAAAGTGGTAAATTGTAAGAGAAAGGGGAAGAAATATCAACTACTATAGACCCGGTGTAGTCCGAATGAAAAAGAATGACATCTCTGAAAGATTTTCTGTGCCGTTCATAGATTGAGCTTTTTAAATTACTCCTTGCAACCCGTGAAATATTCACGGAAGTAAAACAAATTCTACATTTATGAAAATATATTATTCATAAATTTAAAATTTGTTTATATACTCGTATATCATTTGTACATCGTCCCCTTTTACACCGGTTCAAAAATTGTTAACTAGGTATTTAAAATTCGTTCAGTATCACGGACCCACCGAGATTCAAATTTCGAATTACTTTCGGAGAGAATCCAAGTATTCCTCTCTCGCTCTCTTGTACTCAAAATTCAATTCTCGTATTCTTTCTTTGGCGACAACCGTCGTATGGGTTTTTGCCTATTTATACTATGACTAATTGCAACCCGTGAAATATTCACGGAAGTAAAAAAAATCTACATTTATGAAAATATATATTCATAAATGTAAAATTTGTTTTTATATATCATTTATACATCGTCCCCTTTTACACCGGTTAAAAAATTGTTAGCTAGATATTTAAAATTCGTTCACCGAGATTAAAATTTCGAAGTATTCCTCTCTCGCTCTCTTGTATTCAAAATTCAATTCTCGTATTATTTATTTGACGACAACGGTCGTATGGGTTTTGACCTATTTTTACTATGACTAGTTGCAGCCCGTGAAATATTTACGGAAATAAAAAAATCTACATTTTTAAAAATATATATTCATAAATATAGAATTGGTTTATACATATCATTTATACATCGTGCCCTTTTACACCGGTTCAAAAATTGTTAGCTAGGTATTTAAAATTCGTTCAGTATCACGGACCCACCGAGATTCAAATTTTGAATAACTTTCGGAGAGAATCCAAGTATTCCTCTCTCGCTCTCTTGTATTCAAAATTCAATTCTCGTATTATTTCTTTGGCGACAACCATCGTATGGGCTTTGGCCTATTTATACTATGATTTTTTACTTAAAACACATGTGTAAGAAAGACAACCAAATGTAAAAGGAAGATACGAGTATATTATAGTAGATGTTTGGACTAGACGTGCATCGATGTTAAGAACAGAGTATTACAAAGTTGACATCTCGTTTTGAAGGGTTGTGTATTGGATTGTAAAGGGTCTTTCAAATTGGGCGTTTTTTGTTATTATTTGATAAAACACAGATGGCGTCGAGAACTTGCCTGAGTCTTGTGACATTTGAGAAGTGTAATGTATGATATTTATAAAAAACGGAGTAATATACAATACAACGACGGGTTCAAATTGAGAATTATTTTACATATTGTAATCTCCGGAAACGGTGATGTTAATTAGCCACAAAGATCATGTCATCTGACACCTTTGGACTATATACTCTGGAGTTATGTGAAAATCCAGGTGTATAAAAAGGACTCCAACCAATTCCTGAGCTGAAGACCAAAATTATTCGCGTTATTGGTGAGTTAGAACCGCAATTATGCCAAAATGTCATCGAAAATTTTGACAAAAGAGTGGACATCTGTGGAGCTGCAAGAAGTGGACATTTGGCGGATATTATTTTTTTGTGTTTAAATGTCATACATTATACTTTAATGAACAATAAAAAGTTTTTTGAAATCAAAGCGAATTGTGTGTTTTATTCAAGAATTAAAAAAACACTCAATTTGAAAGACCCTTTATTATATAACACTTTCATTGTATACAGTACAAATTGATGGTTTATTACCATGTGGACATATTTTCAATCAACTATAATAATTTATCAAAGATTTCAGCTTTAACTATGTAGAACTTCATATTAGACGCAAAGAAAAAATATTTAAGATAAGTGAAACTCTAAGCATTCTAACGTTTTTCTTTTGCGTCAATAGACCACACACACTTCCGATGTAAGCCGTTCATAGTAGCATGATACCAGTCTGACCTAAGCACATGTTTTATAACAAACCGAGACCATTCCGCTTGAAGACAGACTCGGGATAGGATGTGGAAACACGTGTAGTGAGAATTAATGTAATTAGGGGAATAACAAAGTAATTTATCAGTAAATATTCAATCATAATGATTTTTAAGAAGCTCCGATAACTAAAGCCCCTACACGATGTATATTAATGCAACCTTGCATCACTGTAACCTGTTGGAATCCTCTAAGTAGAAGTCAAGCGTCTTATCAAATAGTCAATGAGAAAGCGTAACTGGAGTGTGCTGCTGTATGGCTGCGAAACGTGGACCATCGGCCAGAGCGAGTCCGGGCGTCTGGCTGCCTTTGAGATGTGGTGCTACAGGCGCATGGCCAGAGTCCATTGGTCAGATCACATCCGAAACAACGGGGTATTGAGCGGGGCTAGAGAAACAAGGCAACTCCTAAATAGACTTGCCCAACAACGATCCAGTTGGATAGGCCATAACATCAGGCACCCAGGCCTGCTCCTTACCATCGTCGAGGGAATGATTGAGGGCAATAACCATAGAGGTCGCCCTAGATATAGCTACATGGACCGGGTGATCCGGGATGTGCGTTGTGGCAGCTACGAGAAGATGAAGAGACTGGCGGATGACAATATTCTAACCATCCCTCCCTAGGCGGTCCCGGGCTATGGTGGATGCAGCCTCTAAAGACGAGAGATGAGTGGAGGGATCAAGTGCTTGGTGCAGACCAATCCTAGGATTGTAACCCAGAAGAAGAAAAATAGAAGAATTTCTTCATCAAGTTGAAAAGTGACGCCAAAACCTCCCAACTAATAAATAAGGAACCCAACACTACTCGCCTTGTTTCCACTCTAATTAAAATTCCAATCCACAAGATGATCCGAGTCGTGTGCTCACCCCACTTCGCCGGTGGCAGAGATTACGATGCGGATAGCGGGGAACCCATCCCGCTGATCCATATCTAGCGACGGCGGTCTCTTCTTGTGGCTGTTACTCTTAATGCATGGGTCGCTGTCAGACAGAGAGCAGATACAGACCAAACAATATATGGACGTACATGCAAAACTTTTCAGCATTGTCTACTTGCAAAGGAATTTGATGACGGGTGTGTATTTTTTTAATTCAAGACGACTTCTTTTTTCTAGAAATAAAAACTAGATCAATGATTTACTTCTCTTTTTGGAAAGTCTTGAAGCAGCCCTGTTCAGAAGAGTAAAGACCCTTACAACAGGCATAGCGAGTGGAAGACCCGTTCTTGCGCATGTGATTGAGAAAAGTTCCTGCCAGTGCAGTCTAGTATAATTGTTCGGAACAATGTGATATGAAATATTTCAATATCCGAAGAATTCACGTCTAAAAGAGTTAAGGGCCTTTCAACTGGTCTAGCGGCTGAAAGACCAGTTCTTGCGTATGTGATTGAGAACAGTTCCTACCAGAGCAGAATAATCTAATGTGAAATACGTCAATATCCGAAGCAGTCCCGTTCAAAAGAGTTAAGGCCCTTCCAACACGCATAGCGGTTGGGAGACCCGTTCTTGCGTATGTTATTGAGAATAGTCTAGTGTAATTTTGCCGACTAGTCCACGGAAGCCAGAAGTCTTGGAACAAAGGTCAGTCATCGTAGGTTTTAGAAATAAGTGATTGTATACATTTTTCCTCTCAGCCCTCAGGAGTGAACCATGTACATCTTAATAACTAGGCATCGGAGGTTG
Organism: Odontocerum albicorne; assembly: GCA_949825065.1. Classification (NCBI taxonomy): domain Eukaryota; kingdom Metazoa; phylum Arthropoda; class Insecta; order Trichoptera; family Odontoceridae; genus Odontocerum; species Odontocerum albicorne. The sequence continues at coordinate 25,012,957 of OX463862.1, read as the reverse complement.
TCTTTAGTATTTAATGATAATAAAACTAAAAATTTTATGGCACCGTTCAAAAAACAGACTCTACTCAATGAATCGATCTTTAAATTCCGTACTCGACCCTTAATAATAACAAGATGCCACTGTACAATATACTCGTATATGACAGTATTCATACTTAAACTGGTTTGGACATATATTATATATCAATATGGCAGGACATCATATCTGATTGATGGCTGTTGATGCGACTTGCACCTGTCTTGACAGAAGGAAAAACTTTAATAACATCATTTGTACATGCCATTATACTTTATAAAAGTATTTTTACATTGTTTTGCAATGTGTTACTTTTTTAATGAATATTTGGACATACATGTGTAAAAATACAATAAAAACACGATTATTGGCACAAAAATACAATTAAAGGATCATTGTTCACTATCCCTAGGGTTAAAACATCTTTTGCCCAAAGGCAATATGCCTATTTAGCTCCCATGACATATGATACAATGGGGTGCCGAATTCAATAAAGGTAAAGGGAGGAAAACAGTTTAGGCAGTCGATCGGAGCGTTGTTGTTATTGCGACAGGAGTTTGAGTGCTTGGGCTTCCAAGAGGAATGACTTGTGGAAAAGGTTTGTGTGATCTCTTGAGTGTGCTGCTTTTTGTTATTTTATGTTTCCATTTTTGTATTAATGTTTTTTTTTTCTTTATGTGCGGTACATTTTGGGATGAATGTTTTGGTCTGTCTGGAGTGATGACGTGTGAGGAGTTTGATTTCGCGTGATGTATAACATACATATGTAACTAATTGAGTGTCACTGTTTGTCAGGTTGATGAGAATGTGCAACGGAGTTTTACATAATCCAAAATCGGAAAGAAGTATCGATTTATTTTTTCATGATATATGTCCTCAGTGAGATACAGGCAAATGACTAGTTTACTGAGGACACGACAAATGAAAGGGAACAAACCCAGATCCATTAAAATTGTGTGTCCGAATTAAATTACCTGTTGTTTTTCGCAAATTATGTATATTTCTTGTCATGTGTAAAATAAATAAATAAATTTGTATACCACTTTTTTCAATCCATGCATATATACAGTATACGAGCATATTACAGTTTCCCTTTCATACATCAAAGTTGGTACCAAAATGTTATACTATTTTGGGCTTTGATACTGTGCGGTTTGAGTATATATGTTTTGGTGCCCCATTGACTTTGGTTGCTATCGCTACACACCGTTCGATATCCCTCTTAACTTTTCCTTCATCTGTGAAAATACTACCGTAACAGCAGAATTCCTCACTTTACCCCAATCTTTAATTTCTCCCCATATGTAACATTTACTTTTCCTTTCAGACTTTTCTGTCATCATTAACATACTTTGAATTTTGCAATAGAACCTTTTAATTGTGATGAAATTTATAAAAAAGTTAGGTAACCAAATGTAGCAAAATATATGTACTACTTAATGTATTGTATGTACTACTTAATGTATTGTAATACATTAAGTAAAACATGCAATATATGTACTAGTTAATGTATTGTACAAGTATTGTAATACATTAAGTAGTACAAACAATATATGTACTACTTAATATATTGTACAAGTATTGTAATACATTAAATAGTACATACAATATATGTACTACTTAATGTATTGTACAAGTATTGTAATACATTAAGTAGTACATACAATATATGTACTACTTAATGTATTGTACAAGTATTGTAATACATTAAGTAGTACATACAATATATGTACAAGTAATTGAAGAATGCCAATGATCATATCTTTTGACTTCTAAGGACTATTGTGTAAACAGTGCTCCTTAGTCTATTGGAAGATCAACTAAAAATCTATATTATAGGGCATTATACGCGGTGCGAATACAACATTTTACATCGAACTGAATATCTTCAAAATATTTTCAAGCAACTCGTATAAAAAAATAAAAACTTAATGATTTCTTAAAATTAGCTTGATAAACATATAAAACAGAAGTGGGGAGAGAATAACACCTTGGGGAACACCTGCGAGGATATTAATCTAGTCAGAGACACGGACAGGTGTTTGTTTCAAGTCTATGAACTGTTCACGACCTAATGTAAAATTATTGAAATAAAAAGAAAGTATGATTTGTTACTTACGCGTAGTTGATGAAGGGGTTCCCAATGTCGTCGTTACAGTTGTCATCATTGTCAGACGCCATTTTCGTGTTGGCAGGAGTCGCCAACTACTTGTTTCAAATATTTTTGGCACAAATTCAGCATTCGAATAATGCAAACGAGAATATCAAAATCACAACGTACAATATTTTTTAATCACTTTCTTTAATTATTTAATATAATTTTAATTTTAAAGGCACTATTTTTTTTATAAAAATCTCAAATTTATAAATTTCATAAACACTTCTTTAGTTCAAAAATTTGTAAAATTTTCAAAAAATTGTATAATTAGTTATTTATATTATAATTCAGTTTAAAAATCACAGATTTGAACGGAATGTTTTAATAGCAGTTTTATTTTTTAACTATTAACAATAAAGTTATTTTCATCCATTCTTGGAGGAGGTTGCCAGTTAATCTGAAACAATAAAATCATGTATTTTATATAAATATTAAATAAATTTATTATAATATGCTATGAGAAAAATAAATAATGACCGATGAAATTATTAACGAACTCTGTGACCAAGTTAGTAAGACTCTTATCTCCCGACTAGAGGGTTTCAGGTTCAATTCTCGTTAACACCCAGATTTTTTTTAATAAAGATTGCAGTTTTTGGGTATCTTTCACTTATTTTTTGGTTGGTTGGTTGGAAGAGATTGCTACATGGCAATACGCCCATAATTGTATAAACAGCGAACGTGTCATACAATAAAATTGGGTTATATTATGAGAAGAATAACTCAAAAAATTGCCCGATATTTACAGTCAACTCAATATTAAATCTTAACTTATATTTTAACTGAAGTAATTAGTATTTTTTACTGAAGTAATTAGTATTTTTACTGAAGTAATTAGTATTTTTACTGAAGTACAATAATTAGTATTTTTACTGAAGTAATTAGTATTTATACTGAAGTAATAAGTATTTTTATTGAAGTAATTAATATTTTTACTGAAGTAATTAGTATTTTTACTGAAGTAATTAGTATTTTCACTGAAGTAATTAGTATTTTTACTGAAGTAATTAGTATTTCAAAATTTGTTGTAACGTAGTCCGGGTACAACCGGGTTGTACTATATTATACAATAACAAATAATACAATAATCGATGTAAAAACATAAACGTAATCTATACATCGTCGTTGTTCTGCGAAAAGCATTTAAGTCCATTTTTGGTTAAAATGACTTTCTGATGCCATTTTACTTAAAATTAAAATATCTACACATGGAAAAAACGTTTATGTCCAAAAGTTATATGGTTTCGCTGTTATGAAAAAATAAAAAGTCATATAACTCGATTTTACATCGCTATCCGAAACTTAAATTACATTAATCTCAGAACTCAATATTTGGACTTAAATGCTTTTCGCAGAACAACGACGATATGTAAGTAGTATAGAAGTTTTTTCTTACCAAATATATTTTTTACTATTTTCATATCCTCACACTTAACTTACATATATTTATTTTGCTATACAAGAATCATATATTTAATTTGTCAATAAAAATGGGTTCGAATCCCGGGTCAGACGTCTTTCAGGAGAGTTTGCTCTCCAAACGGTGTTATATAAATATTGTCCTCTTATTTTTATGCCAAACTCTCCTACCAATTAATACTTTCTTCCTATTTGCTACACATATACATCTCATGCAGTTCATTTCATTTCTCTTAATTCATAATTTTCAAAAATAATGAACTAAAAATATAACGAGATGAATGAAACCTCCTTAATAGTTTTTACTTAGGGTAAGGCCACACCAAAGTGCTTCGCTAGGTGCTACGTGACTAATAGACTAGGTGACTTCACGCTTGGCCACACCAAAGTGGTTCGCAAAAATTCATTTGACATTTGGGAGCGGTTGAGTGAACAAACGATGCCACTCTCAAAACTAACCAATTTCATTCCAACTTAACTTATCTTTATTTATAGTACTTCATTCCAAAGTGATTTTATTACAGTTACATTTTTGTATAATTTGCTCGTGGGTTCCACAAAGGCTCCCTTTAATACACAGCTGTTAATTAAACTTCCGCCATCATGTAAAATAAATTGGTGACACAATAAAATTAACCAACACGTCTGTTCGTTAGGAGACTCACTAGGGGACTAATCGACATGTAGCGTGGCGCGAAGCGTGCAGTGTAGCCTTTGCGATAGTATGCGGTGCGTTGGTTTGCTAGGATATGTTGCCTAGCTCGCAGCGTAGCTCTAAGCACCAAGCGAGGCTCGTACCTTTGTGGCCGAGGACTTGGCTTTTGAGCGCCTTTTATGAAAGTCTGCTCTCCTAATGGCGCTAGAAAATTTATCATTCTAGTATTTTTTATTTTTGCAATAATTAAAAACACTTTCAAAGTGATTGTTTTATATAACAACGACATACTATATAGTATGAATTTCACCTTCATAATAATAAAATCACGCACTGACATGTCTTATCTTTCAGAAGTGATCAATTCATTAAAATACCACTCGATCACATGACAAACAGACAACTGAACATGTGTTATTTTTGCTGAACTTTTATTTTTCATGATTTTACCGCGATACTCGTCGGTTTTTTTGTGAAATCTAATACGTTTCGAAGAAAGTTGTGAGCAGTCACATTTAATTCTTGAGAATATTTTTATAAACTTCAATTCGGTTATATTTTACATAAATATTATTTTGATTAAAGTTATTAATGTGCCCTTCTGCCATTTCTTAAGAAAATATATATTGTATCACACTTTAGTTATCATCATCATCATCATTGTCGACCAGGGTCGATCCACTGCTGGATGAAGGTCTCCCAAAACTGACTCCAAATAGTTCGGTTTTTTGCTCGTCGATATCATATGATGCTGATATGCTTCCTGATTTCATCTATCCAACGTACCTTCGGTTTTCTTCTGGACCTCTTTATGCCTCTTGGGTACCATTGGATTCCATTGGATTATTTCGGATGTCCATCGGGAGTCTGACATTCTGGCTACGTGTCCAGCCCACTGCCACTTCATCCTTTTGCACACCTTTATAACTTTAGTATAAAATTGCGGGCTTATTGATATGTGGCAATCTCTTCCAACGAACTATAAAGACGTTCAAGAGGCCTTTAGTGAAAATAATACTGGAATTATTTAAAAAAAATCTGGGTTCGTACCGGCGGCGGCTGGCCCCGAGGTGCGCTGGTGCGCTGAGCACTAACGCACCTCGAGACGCTGAGCAAATATGAAATGTCGCTGTCTCACGGTTTACTGAACATATCTGTCTGCCCTATATGAATGTGCGTTTCCGTCCGGTGCGTATTGGAGATCGCTCCGGTAGTATTGGCAAACTTGGCCGGTCAATTTGAAAGGAATGTTTTTTAAATTTTTTTTTGAATTTTCACTTATATAAAAATACTCGTACTATTTCTCACTATTCTTATACATATTTAATATATACAAATATTTGACGTTTTTCGAAGTCATGTTTGCGAATATATAATTTAATTATTGCAAATTATTTCCCCGGTTCAGCGCAACAACGCACCTCCAGACCAGCCGCCGCCTAGACTACGAAGGTCGTTAAAGAATTTCCGCAATTATTGTTACATTGATTTCCTTTAAATATTTTAATTTTAAAGGTTGATTTATTTGTGATATTTTTTTTAAAGTTTAAATAGACGTCAGCCTTTTCTGAAAGTTGATTTTTTTTAAGAAGTAATTTAGACGCCTTAAGGTGCTTTCTTAAAACGGAGATGTAGATTAAATTTACATATTGGTTTGTCATTCCATTCGCTATTGACATTTTAAAAAGATAACGTTTTTAATTCAGATCACACAAATTTGCGCCTTCACGATATCAATATTTGCTGACCCTGTGGCGTGGAGTGGTGTATCTCTAAGCGTTATATGTTATATATATATATATATATATATATATATATATATATATATATATATATATATATATATATATATATATATATATATATATATATATATATATATATATATATATATATATATATATATATATATATATATATATATATATATATATATATATATATATATATATATATATATATATATATATATATATATATATATATATATATATATATATATATATATATATATATATATATATATATATATATATATATATATATATATATATATATATATATATATATATATATATATATATATATATATATATATATATATATATATATATATATATATATATATATATATATATATATATATATATATATATATATATATATATATATATATATATATATATATATATATATATATATATATATATATATATATATATATATATATATATGGGTGGCGTGTGCAGCTTTAGGAAGTACTTGAAGATAACCTTTTTAGAAGGCATTATCAAATTTTAAATTGATTTTACGAGTATACCAACACTACGCACATAAAGTTGAATGTGTAATTATTACACATCATAAGATCTACAAAGGCTTCTTTGTAGTTCGTCATCCTTTGGTAATATTTCTGCGGCTTTCTTATCAAATATATTTTTCTTAATATATGCAAATGCAGGAAAGTGCTTGATTTAATGGCCACTGTCTTATAATTAATATTTTTCATCTGTCAATAATAGTAGGTGTATGTTCCGTATTGTAACACCCATGATAAGTGTTTAGTCTCTAAATGGCGCTATGTAAACTGTTTTCCGTTTTATTTTTAAATACCAAAAAAAAAAGTGTTTTTATTGGATATTCACGCATATTCGTCAAGACATCTATTAAAAAAGTTACGTATTGCCAAAAAGTTTTTATGAAAGTACAATTTCAGTCCCGAGCTAGACGGCTTTTATATTTTCTCTAAATAGCGCTGTATAAATTGTCCTTTTATTACTATCGTTAAATAAATACCCGTCTTCTCACCTTTCTACGCCTCACTTCAGCGTAAAATGTTGGAAGAATGTATTAATTAAAGTGTTATATGACCCGGTGGCCGGTCCAGTGACGTGGCACATGCTAATGCCGGGTAAACGTATGCAGGGGTCACTGCTTGACACTCTATAGGCCGCCTGTCGACTGACTTTCATACTTTTCAACAACACGCCAAGTAGCAACCGGAATGAAATAAATTTTGTGGACATTAAACCCTTTTTAAGTTGTGGAGAATTAAACGGTTTGTATTTAACAAGTTGAAATCTTACAAAAACCAACGAAGAAAATTAAATTCTTCTTCCCAATGTCATGTCAGGTCCCCCCAACGTCGATATCACCTGAGAGTAAACAGCTTTGTCCCCGGCAGCCCGAAAAAGATCCCCAACGCTCCTTATACCAGTCCAATCACGTATATTGCGGAGCCAGGAGATTTGCCTCCTGCCAACAAGTCTTCGACCCTCTATTTTGCCTTGGATGATCAGGTGCAGTAATTTGTAGTTAGCTCCTCTAAGTGCATGCCCCAAATAGGACACCTTTCGGATTTTAATATTAGTCAGCAACTCTATCAACTTTGGCGCTTTGAAGAACCATTGTGTTGATGACCATATCCGTCCAGGGTATCCGTAGCATTCTCGGGTGCATCCACATTTCGAATGCTTCCAGTCGGTTCATACTACCAACTTTGAGGGTCCATGATTCCACTCCATGCAATAACACTGACCAAACGTAGCATTTGACTAGCCGTTGTCGAAGTTTCAAGTTTAGATTTTCATCGCAGAATACGCTTCTCATTTTATTAATAGCCGCACGAGACGATTCAAAAATTGAATTACCGATATAAAATAAATTCAACAGCTCACTTATTGAAAACATACTCCATAGTCTTAGCTTACTCACTGAAAACATACCCCATAGTCGAAGCTCACTCACTGAAAACATAACGTACTACTGGGAACATGCTTCAACATTACGAGACGTCTCAGCAAGATCCACATGTCAGTGAGGTCTGCAGGATGAAGTGCATGTCTTGGATCGGACTCTCACAGAAGATCACATGATCGAGATTGCCGTTGGAATGGCGAGAGGATCTTCGACTACGAGGCCCAGCAACGACGACGATGCTATACCTTTCTCCAATAGACGATAGATAGAAGAAGACGATAGATGGAAGAAGACGACCAGTATGATGAAGAAATTCATTTTTGACAAAATTGTGTAGTCCATCTTTGTATTGTATTATAACCCGATAGTTAATTTATTATCAAGTGGCCGGACAGATATTATTCCCATTTGTCATTTTATAAAATTTGGACTCCTTTGAGGCTTTTCTTCTTTTCGTTCTTGCAGACAGTTAGTAGTAACCTGAGGTGGTATATGTGAGTTTACTTTTTATTTTGTTTTCTGCCTTATGTTTTTTGTTTTTTTTTTATTTATTATTTAATCTAGATATGCGGGGGTGTGGGATGGAAGCCCCCCGATGCCCTTGCGGTCGGGTTCGCCATACATTGGTGGGGTGTATCTCGGCCGGGGGAATGTTTGTGGGATGAGCCTGGACTTTTTAATGTCTTCTCTCTTGAATGTAATTTTTTTTGTCATCTATTTATTTTCTGTGTTTTTTTTATCTTCTTGTTCTACGTGTTCAAGGGTGTGGGCTGAAAAACATCTGGTGTCCCCGTGGCTGGACTCGATCTATATTGGTGGGGTGTATCTTGGCCGGGGGGATGTTATTAGATGAGCCCAGACCTTTTGATAGCTTTTGTTTTTTAATGTATTATCTTTTTAATGTGTTCTTGAAATGTGTATAAATGTATTATGTACATATTATGTTGCTATCAATAAACCTGTATTTATTTATTTATAAAAAAATCTATGGCGTTGAATAGTTTGCATCTAGCTACTAGATATATGGGTGGAGTATGCCGCTTTAGGAAGCACTTGAAGACAACCCTTTTTTGAAGGTCTTTTCAATATTCATGATTATACGAGCATATTATATGAAAAAAATACGCATACACTGTAATTCACCACAAGTCGAATGTGTTACTGTCACATATTGGAAGATCTAAAATGTTGTATTTGTAGTTCGTCGTCCCTTGGTAAGTTTTCTTACCAAGTATGTTTTTCTTAACATATGTAAATGCGGAGAAATTCATTCTCTAATGGCAGCAGCCACTACCTTCCTATCATTAAACTCGATTTCTTTCTATTTATTTAGTAACATTTTTAATTTGATCGGATTAATTTGTTCAGCAAGTCCAGAGTTTGAGCACCCTTGAGTAATATTTACTCTCTAAATGACGCAGTATAAATTATCGTTATATTATTCACATTGATTCTACTAAGTGACTTCAAAGAGAGAAACAATCCGTTTACTGGGGAGCATTGCGCTTTACAATTGTACAAATTAAAAGAATACCATAAGAAAAAAACGCAGAGGAAAGATGTCACGAGGCGTGAGATTTTCACACGACCATACATCAATGGTTCTACAAAGTCTGTCATTCAACACTGTGATTACTGAGAATAGTCGCGACTTGGTCATTAATAGCGCATTCGATTTGTTTAAACCCGCCTTATAGACGTGGTTTGGTCACTAATAGCGCATTAGATTTGCTTAAAAAAAAATAATGACGCAGAAGTGAGCTTTCTGTCTTACACCATTTGGAGAACAAAACTTTAAAATATTTTGAAATAGTGTTAATAAATTAATTCATCGCTCTAAAAACTATATCGAATCAAAGGGTGACTATTAAATAATCAATAAAGTAACTTTATTCTATTACATTTTTTTATACTTGAACCAGAAACTTTTGGACCTTACTATATACACGTCAAAAAATATTACATATCTCTTTAACCCTTCCTGTTATATGATGTGTATCTAGTACACAGTGCTTTTAAAAACTTTAATATCTCTATAAATATAATAAATACTGGGTTCAGATTTTAGCTATTCCTCCGTAATACATTTACGCATTGAATGAAAAAAATAATATTAATAATAATTAGCATTTATCGGCCACATCAAATATATTTTGTGAAAATCGGGAATAAACTCACCAATACAATCAAACGTGTGCCAGTGTGTGACGTAGGTAATTTCATTATAAAAAAACTGCTATGGGTGAAGAAGCGACGTTATTCACGTCTCACTCTCACTCTACTTCGGTATATGGGAACACAAGAAATAGAAATTCAGTTCGCTCGCTTCTCTCGCTCAGTGGCTTTCGGTAGAGGCGGTCGCTTTGCTCGTTTTGTGAACGTTGACCGATGTTTTTTTTCATGTTTTCAGCATTTAAATTTCATTTATTATCACTTTTGACTTTAAATTTAATTAATTAAAGCGATTGGCTATGAATATTCTTATTTTTCCGATTTTTAATTGCTCATTTTTATATGCTTATTGAATACACAACACCGGGGCGGGAGGGTTTTTTTAGCACAGAAAGGGAAAGGCTAATGACGAAATGGTTTTTCCATATCTCCTATTTTTTTTCCTTTCCCATCTTCCCATTTTGTCTTCTCTTTTCTTTAATACCAATAGAGAGCGAAGACGCAGAAAAGCTGCAAGTACAAAAGCTTCTTCTTTATACAACAGGATATGCCTATCAAAAATCGGCTTACGTAGTCATATCTAGAGGCACCAACGTCAGGTACACTGATCACCCACTTTGTATTGTGCCTTATATTATACTCGTCAGTACTCGAGTCATGGGTATGCATTCATTGATTCTCTTTTCCTAGTCTTTGGTAACATTTGCTTATATAATATTTTCTTTCAATTGTTTTTTTTTTTCATTTTTTAATGCCTCAAGTATCTATCATTTTTAATGCCTCAAGTATTTGTCATTTTTAATGCCTCAAATATCTATCATTTTTTAATGCCTCAAGTATCTATAATTTTTTAATGCCTCAAATAACTATCATTTTTAATGCCTCAAATATCTATCATTTTTTAATCCCTCAAGTACCTATCATTTTTTAATGCCTCAAGTATCTATCATTTTTGAATGCCTCAAGTATGTATCATTTTTTAATGCCTCAAGTAACTATCATTTTTAATGCCTCAAATATCTATCATTTTTTAATGCCTCAAGTACCTATCATTTTTTAATGCCTCAAGTACCTATCATTTTTTAATGCCTCAAATAACTATCATTTTTTAATGCCTCAAGTATCTATCATTTTTTAATGCCTCAAGTATCTATCATTTTTGAATGCCTCAAGTATGTATCATTTTTTAATGCCTCAAGTATCTATCATTTTTAATGCCTCAAGTATTTGTCATTTTTAATGCCTCAAATATCTATCATTTTTTAATGCCTCAAGTATCTATCATTTTTAATGCCTCAAGTATTTGTCATTTTTAATGCCTCAAATATCTATCATTTTTTAATGCCTCAAGTATCTATCATTTTTAATGCCTCAAGTATTTGTCATTTTTAATGCCTCAAATATCTATCATTTTTTAATGCCTCAAGTATCTATCATTTTTGAATGCCTCAAGTATGTATCATTTTTTAATGCCTCAAGTATCTATCATTTTTAATGCCTCAAGTATTTGTCATTTTTAATGCCTCAAATATCTATCATTTTTTAATGCCTCAAGTATCTATCATTTTTAATGCCTCAAGTATTTGTCATTTTTAATGCCTCAAATATCTATCATTTTTTAATGCCTCAAGTATCTATCATTTTTGAATGCCTCAAGTATGTATCATTTTTAATGCCTCAAGTATCTATCATTTTTAATGCCTCAAGTATTTGTCATTTTTAATGCCTCAAATATCTATCATTTTTTAATGCCTCAAGTATCTATCATTTTTAATGCCTCAAGTATTTGTCATTTTTAATGCCTCAAATATCTATCATTTTTTAATGCCTCAAGTATCTATCATTTTTAATGCCTCAAGTATTTGTCATTTTTAATGCCTCAAATATCTATCATTTTTTAATGCCTCAAGTATCTATCATTTTTAATGCCTCAAGTATTTGTCATTTTTAATGCCTCAAATATCTATCATTTTTTAATGCCTCAAGTATCTATCATTTTTGAATGCCTCAAGTATGTATCATTTTTTAATGCCTCAAGTATCTATCATTTTTAATGCCTCAAGTATTTGTCATTTTTAATGCCTCAAATATCTATCATTTTTTAATGCCTCAAGTATCTATAATTTTTTAATGCCTCAAATAACTATCATTTTTAATGCCTCAAATATCTATCATTTTTTAATGCCTCAAGTACCTATCATTTTTTAATGCCTCAAGTATCTATCATTTTTGAATGCCTCAAGTATGTATCATTTTTTAATGCCTCAAATAACTATCATTTTTAATGCCTCAAATATCTATCATTTTTTAATGCCTCAAGTACCTATCATTTTTTAATGCCTCAAGTATCTATCATTTTTGAATGCCTCAAGTATGTATCATTTTTTAATGCCTCAAGTCTTTTTTCATTTTGGGAAAAAACGTCGTAAAATTCCACCTACCAATTGGCATGATTCTGCATATCTATTGACTGGTTGTTTGGAGGAGATTGTCATTTGAAAATAAACTCACAACTTGTATACTGTACAATTCTTCTTATTTCGTTTGGTACTTTGGCTTTATCCTACTCAGTTTCTGCTGGGCATGCTCGGGTATAACTCTTTGAGTGTAAGAAGAGATCTGCGTCTCCTGGTATACGTTGTCAAACTCGTTCGAGGAGTTGTGATAAGCTGTCCATCATTACTACAAAGATTAGCGTTAAATGTTCCTAACAATTACACTAGACTGCGTCGGCAAGAACTGTTCTCAATAACATACGCGAGAACGGGTCTTCCAGCCGCTATGCCTGTTGGAAGGGCCTTAACTCTTTTGAACGGGACTGCTTTGGATATTGACATATTTCATATCACATTACCAAAAGCAAAAGTAAATTTTCTTCTTAGAGTGAGCGCGTTAGAAAGCACTCATCAACGTACTTAAGTGACTGTGAATATATGTGTATCATATGTTTGTATGTACCATGTATATCATATGTATGCATACACATTATTTTTTATTCTATATAATTTTTATTTATTTTTAATGTTAACATTTCTTGTATTTTTTTAAGTAATTGGGCTAAGCCTATTTTGAGAAAAGAAATAAAAACTAAATAAACATATCCAATTTGGTCATTCGATCATAATGAAGAGCGTGGTCTATGGAAAATTATGTATTCAGTTCTAATAATCGAGCCTTCGGGTTTGGAACCACTAGAACATGCACGAAACTCGCTGTTCGAGTCGGCAATACTACCGTATGTGAAGAGCCAACAACACTCACAAACGTACTTGATGCGTACGAGTATTTTTACTTAAAAAAACCTTTTGCCAGACTCGATTCCTTTTTTTATTTATTTTTTTGATACCTCCGGATGGAAATTAAACTTTTTACCAACAAGGATACGGAAGCTTCAAAATTAATAAATTGATCTTTATTCTCTTTTTTTTTTCAATATTACATTTATATTAAAAAAAACGTGTTTTATGGGTGTTTTTAGCATAACTACATCCAAAGAACTAGCATAACTACATCCAAATAACGTGTTTTATGGGTGTTTTTAGCATAACTACATCCAAATAACGTGTTTTATGGGTGTTTTTAGCATAACTACATACAAATAACGTGTTTTATGGGTGTTTTTAGCATAATTACATCCAAAAAACGTGGTTTATGGGTGTTTTTAGCATAACTACATCCAAATAACGTGTTTTATGGGTGTTTTTAGCATAACTACATCCAAATAACTACATCCAAATATGATAGAAGAAATAAAAATAATTAGCAACACGTGGCTTAAATTTGCAATATTTAGGGTTAAGTGAGCAGCCCACACAATCAAATCTGAATGCGGAGTCGCTAGTACGTTGCTGATCGCTCCGTCGCGTGGGCGCGCACCATTCTCGGGCCAAAATTACCGGTTTCGCGCGCTCCTTCGTCAAACTATCTGGGTCAGAGCTATGCGATGGGCCATTGAGGTTGGCCCTGGTTGGTCCATCGATTCGAGACACTTCATCAACTGAGGTTATTCGTTAAAGTTATTGCGTCACACTATTGAAATCTTTTTTGGCATTTTATTAAATATTTAATCACTAATTAATATTCACCGACTAGTTTCCGTGGCCAAGCTGTTAAGGAACTGTATTTTCCCTAGAGATTCTGGGTTCGATTCCGTTGTAACTTCCGTAATGCAAATGGATGGAGAAACATTACCAAATTGTGACTCATTTAAGTATCTTGGGTCACTCATCCATAGCGATGGAGGATGTGCAGCAGATGTAACACATAGAATTAGTGTGGGATGGATGAAGTTTAGATCAATGACGGGAGTTTTTTTTTAGCCTGACGAGTTTATTACCATGTGGTAATCTCTTCCAGCCAACCAGAAAGATGTTTTTAAAGGCCCAAAGTGTTAACCAGACTGGAATCCTATTTAAAAAAATCTGGGTTCCAGCGGGGATCGAACCCGCAACCTCCAGATCGGCAGACAAGTGTCTTACCACCAGGCCACGGAGGTCACCTATGAAGTAGTTCTATGTGTCCGAAAATGACAGTAAAGTTAAAAGGAAAAGTATACCGAACGATTGTCAGACCCGCACTCATCTATGGTTCCGAATGCTGGACGATGTATAACTCTTACTCCAGGCAACTAGAAACTGCTGAAATGCGCATGCTAAGATGGTCAGCTGGTGTGTCCCTAAGCGACAGGAAGCCTAGGTGTTACAGACATCACCAGTAAGATGGAGGAGAGGTGGATGGATTGAGATGGTGTGGGCACGTTGGACGCAGAGTACCCTTTCACTTCTTCAGGATCTTCCTCGAATACCAGCCAGAGGAAGGCCAAAGAATTCATGGGTGGTGCAAAAAGATAACCTGATGCAGAGGCACGGCCTGGGGGACGTAGTCCGGGACAGAAGAGCATACAACCTGAGGACGAGGAGAGCTGACCCCGACAGTCTTCGCAGACAGTGAGTTGGGATGGAGCCAGGGAGAAGAAGAACAAGATTCTGGGTTCGATTCCCAATGATATGAAAAATTAAATTTTTAAACATTAAATAAAATAGGTAACAATAATCACAAACGATACATGCGGCTCTCGAGACACAGTTTAGCGATGACTGTTTTACAATATAGATTACCTTATTAAAAATATAGACAATGTTGCACCTCGACCACGCTCTTTATAACAATGTTATTCTTTCTTTCTTTACAGTATAGCTTGGCGGGTTTATTACTATGAAGTAATCTCTTCTAACTAACTAGAAAGGTGTTTCAACAAGCCTTCAATTGGAACTCTTTTATGTAAAAGGAAAAATAACTAAATAAAAAACTTATTTTATATATTTGTGTTCACCACAGGTTGATTTTTGGGTTTACAACCAGTTTCGAAAACCACCGTTTTCATCGTCAGATGAAGATAAACTAAATTGATAAAAATATATTTCTTGTACAAGTGTAAATAATATAAGAGGAATGAGGTAGGGGGAGAGAAGTGGGGAGATTTGTGATACAATGGTGAATGGGGTGGGGAAAAATGAAAGTGAATCTTTAAGGCAGGTCATGTCTGGATATCCAAGGGGGGTGGATTTTAAATAGGAAACATTAAGCAGAGGGCTATTATGAAAATTGGTTTGGTTGTTAGCTTGGTTTGGTGGAACTCTTTTATAAAAAAATGGCACCATCGAGAATTGAACCTGAAAATCTCCGGGTTTGAAGTCAGGCGTCTTACCAACTAGGTCACGGAGGTCGTCTCTTCAATGTATCCGCATTATATAATGTGGTGTAACAAATTAAAATCATAAAGATATTAGGAAATGATGGGGACAACAGATAATTAATGTAAGCCTTTTATGAATTTGAGGCGTTACCCCTATAAATAACGTAATAATACTTTTAATCATACTCCTACGCTAGCCTTCGGCAACGATAAATACGATTATATCATCATTACTCGTAGATCGATAGTTACCGAACTCTGCGGTTTAATAATTCTCTCGAATCGGAGGTTTCGAGATAGATTTATTTGTGACAATTTTAAAAGAGGTTAATGTGAGACAGGGTGTGAGACAAGGCTGCCCTCTGTCTCCAGTGCTTTTTAATGGGTATATCCAATGTACGATAGACGAAGTAAGAGAAGAAATTGACCATAGAAGAGGCGTCAGAATTCACGGCCCAAAAGTGGATATGATAAGATTTGCAGACGACATTGCCCTGATCGCCGATAGCGAAGAAGAACTAAAGAAGATCTTGGAAACTATGGAGAATGTCCTAAATACCAAGTTCAACATGAAAATAAACAAGGACAAAACAAAAGTGATAACCGTAGGCAGAGACGAACACCAAATGAACATACTAATGTCAGGAGCTGCACTTAAGAACGCAAAAGAGTTTGTCTATCTTGGAAGCAAGATTTCATGGGATGGCCGTACAAAAAGAGAGGTTGACAGTGGCATCCACCAAGCAAAACTCGCCTTTAATAAGAAATCAAATATTTTCGAAACCAACAATATGGACCTAAAACTCCGCAAACAATTGGTTAAAACATATGTGTTAAGTATTTTGATGTATGGTTACGAGACATGTTGCGTGCATAGGCGAAAGAGATCGAACAAGATTGGAGGCCTTCGAGATGTGGACCTATAGACGAATCCTAAGGATTTCCTGGAGAGACCACGTTACAAATGACGAGGTTCTCAGCAGGATCGAAGAAACCAGACACCTGTCAAACACTATATTGAAAAGGCGTGCAGAAGGATGGGACATGAAAATCTCCAGTATATTGTGCTCCTATACAGAGCTCAAGAGGATCGCTGAATACTTCAAATAAAACTCAATAAACCCCAATTCATGCAGATTTAGAGTGTTTCCTTTAAATAACTTGCTTTTTTTTTTGCTTTTCTTATTTTTCACACATTGTATTACTAGGAGAATTCTTCAGCTGGCTCTAATATCTTATTATTCCCCTTTATATCACATTTAATTCTCTTTTCACACTAATCTATCACCATGACATTAGATCTTATGAAATATGATTCCTTGTAATGTTATACTCTCATTTTCAAACGAAACAGGTTTATTTTTTCATACATATTAGTTTGTTGAATATAATTTAATTAAATTCAAACGACATTTTTTATAGAGCCGATTATAGAGCAAACCTCAAGGGTTTACTCGAGTCTCGAACCCACAATTATTAAACAAATCACGTGTGACAGCTACAGTAGCGCCCGAGAGAATCATGTAAAATACTTTATTTGTATACAGTATAACCTTGTGGGATTATTACTAAGTGGCAATTTCTTCCAATAAAAAGGCTGTAAGTAAAACCCGACCTTTTATTTTAAATCTGGGTTCCAACGGCAATCGAATCCGCAACCTCTGGGTCGGAAAACAAGTGTCTTACCAATTAGATCACGGAGGTCATTAATATAGTTACTAAAAAAACATTTTTTTAAACCTTACCTTTGATAATAGAGGCTAAATTGAAACCGGTAAAACTGCAAAGTAAATCACAGCTCTATTTAAGAATTTTACAACTACATCTATCTTACTTTAACATACTTATACCACTTTCACTGTATGATAAACTGTTTCACGGTACAACTTGTCAAATATCTCGCCAAGTGACAATCTCTTCCAACCAACAAGAAATTTGTAAAAATAAGTCGTTATGAAATATTTTAAAACAAAACGGCGCAATTTAAGTCATATTTTAATTGTTATTAATATTATAACAGTTATTATTGAAACTAGCACGGTGTGGAATTTGAACCTGCGAACTTTGCATCGGAATACGTTTAACCCACAAGTTATCACTTCTACATTAAGTAGAAAATATAAAACAGTTTTGTATTTTATAAATTATTAATTATTATTAATAAGATTCACTCGAAGTTAACCCTTTGAGTCCCAACTTTTTATTTTATTTATTTTCATGCTAAACGAATAAGCTAGACGACCTCCCTGGCCTAGTGGTAAGACACTTGTCTACCGATCCGGAGGTTGCGGGTTCGTTCCCCGCAGGAACTCAGATTTTTAAAAAATAGGATTCCAGTCTGGTTAACACTTAGGGCCTATAAAAACATCTTTCTGGTTGGTTGGAAGAGATTGCTACATGGCAAAAAACTCGCCAGGTAACAAAAAAAAATAAGCTAACGCTAGAAGCAGACTATCTTTGCGTAACAGGAGAAATCCATGCAAATCGAATATACAAAAAAAATGTGAGTTCGATTTCAACATATTTGGCAAATAAAGCAGCAGGATTCAAATTCATATTGAGTTATCAAAATATGTAGTCATGACCAGCGGCGGCTGGTCTGGAGGAGCGTTAGTGCGCTGAACCGGAGAAATAATTCGCAATAATTAAATGATATGTTATATCCGCAAACATGACTTCCAAAAATGTTAAATATTTGTATAGATTAAATATGTTTAAGAATATTGACAAATTGTACGAGTATTTTTATTTAAGGGAAAATTAAAAAGAAAATAAATAGGATTTAAAAAAATATTCCTTTCAAATTGACCGGCCAAGTTTGCCAATACTAACGGAGCGATCTTCAATACGCACCGGACGGAAACGCAAATTCATATAGGTCAGATAGAGACATATAGTAAACCGTGAGACAGCGATATTTCATATTCGTTCAGCGTCTCGAGGTGCGTTGGTGCTCAGCGCACCAGCGCACCTCGGTGCCAGCCGCCGCTGGTCATTACTCATAGTTTTAAAAACCATGAACTAAAGAAATGACATTCATTCAAGCATAAGGAAGGAAAACTTACGGTGAAAGGGTATTTTGGGTAACGTATTATTTTTTTTTTAATTATCTCTCAAACATAATTAAGGGTGATACACAACTAATTCAATGTTTTCTTTAAAAGTTTAAAAAAAAAATTATTTGTGTTTTTTTTTAAACATCACATGGATTAAAAGGGTTAATATTGAATGAAACAAATGAGATACGACCGAGTGCACACAGCGTTTAGCACACGGGATGGGCGGGTCTCTGAACTAAACGCTTATTAATTACATCTAATCACATGGGCTGCTTTGCATAAATATCTCTTCACCTCTCACACGATATATTTGTATCTACTGTATTATTATTAAATATTTATGAAACTTTATTACGTACTTGTGGGGTGACCCATATTTCTGGAAGAAATTAAACTATCCATATTTCACTCCCGACTTTGATATACGGTAGCGAAACATGGATATGGAACAAGACTGAATAGTTGTATACCATAAATTTATCAATTATGGGAGGCTGCGTTTGAATTAATTATTTGATTTCATTGGGTCTTAACTCAAAGATTTCAAAAACACATTTTACTTAAATAAGTAGCATTTTAAGAGGAATAGCGAAAAGTAAGATGTTCTTGAAGGTAGCCACATAGACATATGAGTGAATTACTAATGCGATTGTTGAGCGTGTGATAAAGAGTTTGAAGACTAACCTTTAAAGAAAGTTATTGTTATAAAATTATGAATGGAAATGAAACGTGGAAATGCGTGCAATTAAAAGAATACATGGAAGGACAATGTATGAAATTAAGTGATAAGGGATGAATAAGAAATTAAGGCTGATGTGTTGAGTAAGGTGGAGAAGGGCACGATGAGATGGTTTGGACATGTGGAATTAATAATTGAAGAAAGACTCACAAAACAGATATACTCGTATAGTGCGAAATATGTACATCGTGATAGGAAAGTCTGGCACCTTATCCTTTCTGCCTACTCCGATAGGGATAATGGCGTGATGGTTTGTATGTATATTCCTCGTCCTCAACTCATATACGAGTTCCATGATTATCTCTATTTTCGTTGAGATTTATTGAACTTGGATTTTTTAGTTGAAATATTATTTTCATTTACCAAGTTTAAAACTCTGACATGGATATCAGTAATAATCACAAAACAAAAGCTGGTTGGTTGGAAAAACTGATTTAACCTCTTCAGACCTTGCGTCCATTATAGTGGACAAAGAGTTCATTTGCACTCTGTAAACAACATTGTGATGTATAAGAGGCATAAAAAGGCCCAGAAGAAGACCGAAGGTACGCTGGATAGATGAAATCAGGAAGCATGGCGGCATCAACGAGCAAAAAACCGAACTACTTGGAGTCAGCTTGGGGAGACCTTCATCCAGCAGTGGATCGACCCTGGTTGACAATGATGATGATGATGATATAGGTGTTAACTATTTCTAAGAAATTAAATATTAAAAATAAAATGAAATGTAACAAATTAAAATTAAGTTAGTTCAAAGTAATAATATATAAATTAGATTAGTTCTTAAGATATAATTTTATATACAGGTATAACCTTATCTTCTCTCTTTTCCTCAATAATGGCCGTGAACTCCTATATATATATATATATATATATATATGAAGGATTTGCGCTTTGATAAGTGATGTAGGTATAGCCTTTATCAAATGTTTTTGTTATAGATTACTTAACTAAATAAAAAAAATTGTCATTTGTCAAATAACGACATATTCTCTCTCCCTTATTCACAACGAATTAATTACGCGCGCTTTTCTATGATCTCAGCAAGCGTAGATGATTTTAACAGTTTAACAACGCGTTACGTATAGTTTTGCAAAGAACCACAGAAAAATCTGCCACAAATCTGTTTCGTTCCACAGAGACCTTATCAGCCACAGAGTAAATATCATCGCGATAAGGCTAATTTCCATAGATAACTATTGCACCTTGATCGGAACGTGTACACTTGTCGAGTTGTTTATCGACTCCGTTAGGTTTTTTACTGATATCAAAACACAGTGGACGTGTTTTATTTGCATTCGTTTTTTTTATTATTTTTATATCTCTGTTTGATTTATTTCATTGTTTATTGTGACATTCGCATATAAATAAATACATTTTATGGATTCTCGGTAATTTCACGGAGGCGATTTTTCCAATAAGTTCGACATTGTTTCAACAACAAAATGCGATAAAATGTATTCACCCATCATTACGATAATAATGACGACCTGAAAAATAAAAATGAAAGACGTCCGTCTTCCGATTCGGTGGTTACAGAAATACATATATACCATCAAGTCCTTTGCCTATCGGGGTAGGCAGAGAGGACAGAACGCCATACTTTTCTATCGCGACACACACACTTAAAGGATTAGCTCTTAAAGGATTAGTATGGATTAGCTCTATCTTAAAGGATTAGTATGGATTAGCTCTTAAAAGCATCTTTATTTAGAATTCCCTGTTACAGAAATCATTCACTGTTATTTCCCATGCTCGAGTAACAATCGACATTCTCTAGATATAAAGAAATAGATGTCTTCGAGATGTGGTGTATGGGGTTGATGCTTCATACCCCATTGAACCGCAAGACGCACCGTCGTCTCTAGAATCCGAGATTTAGTAATAATGAAAATACTTTCAACAAAATGCAAGAAAAGAGTCATAACATACATTAAGACTGTTGACATAAAGGATAACGAAACTCTGGACCAGCTGATGATCATGTGCGCTGGTGCGCTGAACCGGAGAAATAATTCGCAATAATTAAATTATATATTCGCAAACATGACTTCCAAAAATGTTCAATATTTGTATAGATTACATATGTATAAGAATGCTGACAAATAGTGCGAGTATTTTTATTTAAGTGAAAATTAAAATAAAATTTAAAAAAACATTTCTTTCAAATTGACCGGCCAAGTTTGCCAATACTACCGGAGCGATCTCCAATACGCACCGGACAAAAACGCAGATTCATATAGGGCAGACAGAGACATACAGTAAACCGTGAGACAGCGATATTTCATATTCGCTCAGCGTCTCGAGGTGTGTTGGTGCTCAGCGCACCAGCGCACCTCGGGACCGGCCGCCGCTGATGTGGACAGTTGAGGGAACGTAAAAAGAAAGGTACTTACTAGATGGACAAAGCAAAAAAAGGAAGTGTTAGTATCCATTTTGAAGGCTGCATTCAACATGTCCCAAGACCGCAAAAGATAAAGGCAAGTGGTGTACAAGTGTTTGACATAACTAAGGACTACGATGACCAACATTAACCACGCGATGTGCAGGTGTTAATTCTGCACTCCATACATCATTATCTTCATATTTAAGTACAAATTCGGATAGGCTCTTTATTCCGGTATCTCTTGAGCGCCGTGCCATAAAGCCTCATGCTTGATTAAGTATGATTTTCAGTTTTTCTATGAATAAGAAACATACTCGTATGTGCATGTGTCAGTTTATTTCGTATACACTGTAGCACTTCAGTAAACGCACAGTCTTCACAGATCAAAATCAAAATTACTAAGTTAAGAAAACTCACAGGGCAAATTGCCCAAAAAATGAATATAAGGTTTTTTATCCACTTTGCACGGATTTCTCCTGTTACACAAAGAGGGTCTGCTTCTAGCGTTAGCTTATTCGTTAGGAAGAATATCAGCCAGGATTCTTCTCATACTGCTAGTCGGTACCGAGAATATATCAACAGTGTCATTCAGTTGGTTCAATATCTCTACCATATACCACGCGTGACTGAGTGTTGAACCATGATATTCGTCCTGTAAGTTGTTAGTTGAACAGGCCGGTTTATTCTGTTGCACCCTTACGTTACACAGGGTTTTAAAAAGTCATATTTTTTATCGTGTAATAGCACTATAATAATTTATATTAAGCACCATGTAAGCTACAGGAAATATAAAAATTTAGATGTAAAATTATTTAAGAGCAAAACCAACCCGTGAATGAATATCCCAGAAATCGAACATTGCTTTTCAAAGCTTGTTTAACGTGAATGTCTTCCGTTAAATCATGGCCACCGACTTTTTTCATAATTTTTGAAAGTACACTAATTGCAGTATCTTGGGAACTCGAGGCGTATAGCCGCGTGGTAACGCACTGGACTTGCGTGTGGAAGGTTGACAGTTCGAATTATGTGCTGTGTTAATTCCCTCGATTGACACAGGCATTTTTTCCGTCATATATTCGGGTGTAAAGGATATATGACTTTGGTCACGTCTATTCTTTGGTCATGTCTAGTCTATTTAGGACACTGCCTGAAAACTCATACCCACCCCTCGGCAAGAAAATTTCATGGTCAACAGTATCAAAAACAGCACTTCTCCCTGGCTCCATCCCAACTCATTGTCTGCAAAGACTGTTAGGGTCAGCTCTCCTCGTTTTCAGGTTGTATGCTCTTCTGTCCCGGACTACGTCCCCCAGGCCGTGCCTCTGCGTCAGGTTATCTTTTTGTACCCACCCATGAATTATTTGGTTTTCCTCTGGTTGTTATTCGAGGAAGATCCATGGAGATTGCCTGGTTCACAATGTGATCGAGTGATCTGCGTCCAACGTGCCCATACCATCTCAATCGCCTCTCCTCCATCTTGCTGTTGATGTCTGTAGCACCTAGGCTTCCACGAATGCGTGAGCTTTTTATTTTGTCTCTTAAGGACACACCAGCTGACCATCTTAGCATGCGCATTTCAGTAGTTTCTAGTTGCTTAGAGTAAGAGTTATACATCGTCCAGCATTTGGAGCCATAGAGGAGTGCGGGTCTGACAATCGTCAATCAAAAACAGCACTCATATCCAGAATAATAATTAAAACTATAAATTTACTGTATGATATGCAAACATAACATTTGATATTGAAATAGAATTGATTGCGTTCAGACCAGGAAACAAGAGAATCTAAATCGTGTTGTAAATTGTCACAATCCTGAAAGTCGTTTTTTTTAGTCTTGAGATCATCAACTTGTAATGTTAGGATATACAATACATACAATTTTGTAATTAATAAGCCTTCATTTATTTTTGTTATTTAATAAATTCACGAAACGACAATGTATTTTACTAAACATGAAACAATATGTACAAAAGACAATTTTATTTATATGTAAAATTACAAAATTTTATATTAAACCTACACGAAGATACTAAGAAGATACTAAGTAATTAGTATGAACCGACTGATGGCATTCGAAATGTGGATACACCGGAGAATGTTACGGATACCCTGGACGGATATAGTCAGCAACACAAGTGTTATCAAAGAGCCAAAGTTGATAGAGAAAGCTGACTAATATTAAAATCCGAAAGGTGTCCTATTTGGGTCATGTACTTAGAGGAGCATACAAATTACTGCACCTGATCATCCAAGGCAAAATAGAGGGTCGAAGAGGTGTTGGCATGAGGCAAATCTCCTGGCTCCGCAATATACGTGAGTGGATTGGAACAAGGGGCGTTGGAGATCTTTTTCGGGCTGATGGGGACAGAGATGCCTACTCTCAAGTGATATTCAACGTTGGGAGAACCTGACATGACACTGAGAAGTAGGTAGAAAAAGATACTATAAAGCTGTAATAATACCACATTTAGTCAATCTTGGGAATATATAGGTGTAGAAAGATGACAAACAAGACGAAAAATCCCAATCCGTTGGACTGACCAAGTGAGAGACGCGACTGGACACTACCCTTAACAACTGCCTTCGATCCGCGGAGTGCAGAGATGAATGAAGAGGGGTCGTCAGAGGCTATCATGGGAGTCACGATACTCAGTCATGAGCTACATAACAGGATGAAATGATGAGTCAAGTAGACTTAAGGTAACAATATACACGTATTTCATAAGAGAAAAACATTGTGTGATTTAATTGTTCCATCAATAGTTGAAGCTAGTTAATAAGAAAACTGCTATTATTTTAAGCTGATAAACTTTAGAAAGAACACAGCTATACAAGAAGATTTTATTTATTTTAAAGTATTTTTTACACCTGTTATATGCGCATTTTTTTACATCCGTTATTTATTAGAGTTGCATCAAAATAATCCTCGATAACATCTCAAAGGTTCCTGGAAGTGTCGCTATGTCATATAAAAAGGAGATACTCGTATATAAAATTTTATCTTTCGAAATACTTAACAGTAGGTTGACCTTTGGTAACTTACTGTCCCATCACTATGGAGTCTCAAAGTGTTAAAAACTATTCCTTTTAATGTCCACGAGAAGACTTCAGGTGACCATATTTGTACAGTACCATTTGCGAAAGATGACAAAAAGTTGGCAAAAATCCGAAACGTAGCGTGGCACTGAGCATGCTCTTGTAAATACTCTATTTTGACAATGCGAAAAATTTCGCCAATGTGACAATATGTCATTAAATTTCGCGAACAGTGGCGTTTTAAGTGTCATAAGAACGGAATCGCTCTAAAAAGTGCGTTTCTCAACCTGGGATATATCTGAAGTTCATTTAGTTTTATTTTTTAAAAGGAAAGGTAATATTAAATTTCTTGGTGTCTTTCTTGAATTTAAGACGCTTTTCAATAGACAAATACATTATACGTTTTCTTCGGGCTTCTGTAGTCTTAGATAGTTGAAATTTATACGTCAATGTTTTCCTAATCCAGGTATCTTAGTTGCTGTTAGGTAACGTAGATCGTCTGCGACTATAGAGACAAAAGTATGGAAATCTTCACTCTTTGTCTATCCCAAAATTGACATTATATAATGGTATGTGGGTACACAAATGCATTAAAATAATATTGTATTGTCTAATACTTTTGTTGCATACAGTACAACCTGGCGGGTTTATTGCCATGTGACAATCTCTTCCAAACTAACTGAAAAATGTTAAAGACGCCTTAAGCAAAAACCAGACTGGAATCCTT
This sequence comes from Odontocerum albicorne, assembly GCA_949825065.1. Classification (NCBI taxonomy): domain Eukaryota; kingdom Metazoa; phylum Arthropoda; class Insecta; order Trichoptera; family Odontoceridae; genus Odontocerum; species Odontocerum albicorne. The sequence continues at coordinate 24,987,198 of OX463862.1, read as the reverse complement.
TTAAAAAAATTATTGCTTTCAGCAGAATTTGAATCCACAACCTCCGGGTTGAGATACAGGTGTCTTACCAACTAGCCTACAGAGGTCGTCATAATCATTTTGTGCTAGAATATTTAGCAATACATTTTTATGTTTTTTCACTCATTACATTTATCTCCGCTACACGTATTTCTACCTCCTTTCCCAAGAGTTTCTTAAAATGTTGTTTATAGTTAAGGCATTAACGTTGCGGAGGTTTAAAGACATTGTAATTTATTTTTATCAAACACTGTTTATTCCACTTTTTTGTAACGGTATAACCCTACCGGTTTCAAGGCTTTCACCTCATCTTCAGGGGAGCACAAACAAGACTAAATTATGTTCGAACTGGTACCGATATACATGCTTCAACGGTTGGGGACATTCGGGATGGAGACTGAAGGCTGAAGGAGACATTGGGACGATTTCGGCCAGCAGCGGAGAGATTTTTGGGATATATGTGTTTACCAGATGTTACAAAAAAGTGGAATAAACAGTGTTTGATAAAAATAAATTACAACGGTTTCTAAAAACTTAGCTTATGGGATAAGAGGTAGAAATACGTGTAGCGGGGATTAATCTAATTAGTTGATTACCAAAGTAATTTATCAATCATACAGATTAATATGTTTTCAATTTTTATTTTCAATACTCAGGAATAAATTTGAAAAAAAATGGCATTGTTAGTTTCAAACTAGCGACCTTCTGCATAGAAGTCTAGCGTAAATATAAATACCACACACGACTTACTTAATAAACAACGAACTTTTTCGAAATAAAAAAAAATGCTATTTAATTTAATAATCTATATTTTATTACCATTTTAAATCTTCTTAAAAATAATTTTCTAAGTAATTTGTTATAGAATAATCTAACACGAAGTTCCACAAAGTTACAAGTGAAACCTTTCATAAATTAGTCACTTTATTTTAAATTTATTCTCATTTAAACAAGATTTATCTGATCCCTCTTTGTTAATTTATTTATGTAAAACAAGTCTCTAATTAATGTTTTTTTTTAAATATTTTATCCCATGCTATTGATTATCTGTCATTTTACTTTAAATCTGTTCATTATAAAAATCAACTCGGTATTTTATTAATATTGATGTTTATTTTATACTTTTTACCTAGGTGATCAGAATCATTAAACTGGACCAAATATAATACATTGTTTTTTTTTTTACTTTTTACCTAGGTGATCAGAATCATTAAACTGGATAAAATAAATATAATACATTGTTTTTTTTTTACTTTTTACCTAGGTGATCAGAATCAATAAACTGGATAAAATAAATATAATACATTTTTTTTTACTTTTTACCTAGGTGATCAGAATCATTAAACTGGATAAAATAAATATAATACATTGTTTATTTTTTACTTTTTACCTAGGTGATCAGAATCATTAAACTGGATAAAATAAATATAAAACATTGTTTTGTTTACTTTTTACCTAGGTGATCAGAATCATTAAACTGGATATAATAAATATAATACATTGTTTTTTTTTTTACTTTTTACCTAGGTGATCAGAATCATTAAACTGGATAAAATAAATATAATACATTGTTTATTTTTTACTTTTTACCTAGGTGATCAGAATCATTAAACTGGACAAAATAAATATAATACATTGTTTATTTTTTATTTTTTACCTAGGTGATCAGAATCATTAAACTGGATAAAATAAATATAAAACATTGTTTTGTTTACTTTTTACCTAGGTTATCAGAATCAATAAACTGGATATAATAAATATAATACATTGTTTTTTTTTTACTTTTTACCTAGGTGATCAGAATCATTAAACTGGATAAAATAAATATAATACATTGTTTTTTTTTTACTTTTTACCTAGGTGATCAGAATCATTAAACTGGATAAAATAAATATAATACATTGTTTTGTTTACTTTTTACCTAGGTGATCAGAATCATTAAACTGGATAAAATAAACACATTGTTTTTTTTTTTTTTAGTACAACTGAATAATTATATTATCTAAGATAGAATTAAAGTAAATTGGATAAAGGATTATTATTTATTAAATATGGATGAAATTAAGAACCCTGCGCTCCATCGCAGGCAGAACTCTTAGAGATCGGATCAGAAATGAGACGATAAGGTCTGTCTGTGGTTGTTAAAGTCATAGTAAGGTGGGGAAGAAGCAGAAGGCGCTTCTGGAGGGATCGTGTAGACCGCATGGAGGATATAAGACTGGCAAGAATCGCTAAGACTGAAAACCCTAACAGCAGGAGATTACCGATTAGGAAGGCCGCCGAAAAGGTGGAAGGACAGCTGGACGTCATCATCCCAGGACAGCCCACAGTCACAAAAAGGTCATACGACCTAAACCACGAGGAAGAAGAAGACGGATGAAATTTATAATCTCGAGATGGTTTGGTCATATTGAGAGAATAAAGAATAAGTTGCGGAAGGAAACGAATCAAGTATGTATTATTGCGGAGATGTTTTTAATAATTTAAATAATAAAAGGAAAATATATATAGCGCCGTTCAGAGAACAGCCTTTTTCAAGAGCACATTAACTCGGATTTCAAACCCACGATTATTGAAAAATTGAAAATATAACAAAAATAAAACAACTTGAATGCAAGGATATGACAAGGGTGGCTACGGCCATTAAAATTAAACGAAATTGTTATAACAATTCACAGATACCACAAAAAGTCGAATGATTGATGTGGTTAATAAAGAGGAAATAATATGTATAGTATGTTAAGATTTTTATATATCATCTGAGGTATATCGGAAAATCTAAGACGGCTCAGATATGAACCATTGTTAGATTTCTTTATTTTCCCATTCGAGCTTTTTGAACATAACATATATTTTAGGGTAGCGTTGAATAATACGAATATTGGCGAAATGGTATCACCCTGACGCACTCCCTTACTTATTGGGAATTTATCGGTACTTTGATGAAGATTTTCTGTTTTTCTTCTTCCCAGCGTCATGTCAGGTCCCCCCAACGTTGACTATCACCTGAGAGTAGACATATTTGTCCCCGGCAACCCGAAAAAGATCCCCGACGCTCCTTATACCAGTCCAATCACGTATATTGCGGAGCCAGGAGATTTGCCTCCTGCCAACACCTCTTCGATCCTTTTTTCCTTGAATGAACAGGTGCAGTAATTTGTAATTTTCTCCTCTAAGTACATGACCCAAATAGGATACCTTTCGGATTTTAATATTAGTCAGCAACTCTCTATCAACTTTGGCTCTTTGAAGAACCCTTGTGTTACTGACCATATCCGTCCAGGGTATCCGTAGCATTCTCCGGTGCATTCACATTTCGAATGCTTCCAGTCGGCTCATACTACCAACTTTGAGGGTCCATGATTCCACTCCATGCAATAACACTGACCATTATCGATGTTTCAAGTTTAGATTATCATCGCAGAATACGCTTCTCATTTTATTAAAAGCTGCATGAAATAATTCAATTCTACACTTGACTTCGGTTTCTACGTCGAGGTCTTCCACTAGGATACTTCCGAGGTATTTAAATTTTTTCACTCTCTCTATATCAGCACCACTCAATGTAAAATTTTCTGTTACTGTCGCATTATTGTATATATTGGTAAAAAGTTTAACATAACGTTTTCGTATTCCTTGATTAAAAAAGGCTTTGATAATTTGTGGATTTCTTTACCAAATCAAAAGCCTTTTCACCATCTTCAAACGCCATATACATACAATGGAAGTTGGTATTCTTGGCAGCGTTCTACAATTTCTATCTGAATGTAGTTATTATTTTCATCGAAAACTGTTTAAAGTATATTAGAGAGTACCTTAGTGAAAACTTTATATGTGTGTATATGTCACGATTGCTTATTTATCACGTAATATGATGTTAGTGTTTTTTTGAAAATAAAATACAACACTTGACGAAAACAGTTAATTTATCTGAACTATAACACAATGACACGTTTAAGCATTATATAATCTAAATGTGATAAAGACATGTATAGTTTTATACACCTTTTACGTTTAACTCTTAAAAACACTTGTAGTCACGTGTGCCTGGAGATAGGCAAAGTTATAGATAAAACAATAAAATTTATTACGTGTCATATCTTTAGGTTCAAGTTATTATTAATTCAAAACGTATGTAAAAGATATGATTAAACAAGCAGAAAACTAATAGATTCATAGAAAAAATAAAGTCTGGGACGTAGTGGAAAAGATTGCTCGGTTAAAGTGGTATTGAGAGGAATGTATTGCTTGTATTTGAAAATGAAGTAAATACACCAGTATTAAGGATATTCTTTATAACCTTGATATTTATTTATTATTTATTTAACACATTTAATGCAATACAATCTGGCGGGCTTATTGCCAGGTGGCAATCTCTTCCAACCAACCAGACAAAAGTAAATGAAGCAAGTTACGTGGTCGTATAAATCATTCAAATGACTATCCATCCCCACGTAATCTATAAACATATACGTGAGAACATGCCCACGAACCACCCAAAGACGAACAATCACCCGACCATTATTTTTCATATAAAGTGAGATATCATCAATTAAAAGGAAAGGAAGGGATGGTGGAGAGGAAAGGAAAAGAAAAATCAGGAATGAAACACATTATTTTACTGACTAGAAATTAAGAGTTTTTTCAGTCGCTTCTTAAAGCATACCAAGGACGGAGCGAGACTTATATTGGTTTGTAACTGATTCCAGAGTCTCACTGCATGGACAGTAAAGGACGACGTTAAGAAAGAGGAGCGGTGAACTGGAAAGGCCAATAAACAATCTCTGTTTGAGCGTAGCGCTAATCCATGATTGGAAAAACGCTGAAAATTTTGATATGTTCACTTTGAAATAATATTTAATTTTGTAATGTCTTAGTCTATGTTCGAGTTATTTAATAATGTTTTTTTTATGACTTCCGTGGTCTTGTTAATAAGATGCCTGTCTTCCGCCACGGAAGTTGTGTGTTCGATTTCTGTTGAAACTCAATTAAAAAAAAAAGATTTTCAATTTAATTTTAAGGCCCCATGAACAGATGTTACCAATTAAAGCCCATTACATAAAGAATGCGTCTTTTGAAAAATCAATTTACTGTGATTACCAATATATTTTACCATAGTCTATTGATCTATAGTATAAAATAATGCTTATTGCAAAATTTATAGTGTTTGAATTTGTCCTGTGTTATTATTTTCGCATGAATGTCAAGTGTGACATTCGGTATGGTGAGGTGCGAGCAACTAACTCGAGATGATCCCGTATCATATAATCAACTGTGTACATTGTTAATTTGTATATAATTGAAATCATTTTGACTTGTGTGTTTGCTTACTTATGAGTTGTTTTATTGTGTTTATGAGTCTTTTCATTTGGTTTTGTTGCATACACATACATACCATCACGCCATTTTCCTGCCGGGGTAGGCAGAGAAGATTTTCCTATCTTTACATACATCCTTAGCCTCTTCGATACTCGTACACCTTCTCACACAACTTCAACAAATTGTTGGAATTATATAAATATAATTTTTATTTTAGGATTATTTTACTTTTAATAAATGGAACATTTAGGTACATGGTATCGTTGATGGAAAACTGATAAAATTTATACACAGCACTGTTGCTAAGTATTCCATTTTTGCCTTTTTCATTAAATAAGAGTTTCGGGAGATTAAAATTAGTGTAAAAAGCTGGCTTTATGTGACTTGGAATATTTTTGGTTATTTTGTATGATACGTTTTTTTATAAATAGGACTTTTTAACTATAAACAACATATTAAACTCCATTTATTCATTAATATTTTCAGGTCCTTTGCACATTACAGGTTTCCCTAATTCGTACAATGACCAAACATAACAAGTACAAAAAAAACATGTTTAAAACAGTTCAACACTTTAAGACTTATAAAGAATATTGTAAAGATGTATAATATATGGTACACTAAAACACTATGAGAAAATGTAGCCTGTTAGATAATTTAAACAGATTAAATTATTTCAAGTACTGCACTAAATTCAAAAGATTTTTCCTGAAGGGGATGAACGACTCATGAAATACGTCTATATGAAGACACACACGGCCAAACAGTGTGATTGCTCTACCTGTCATTGGCATCTCCAAAGGCAGATCGGTTTGACTTATAGGTTGATAGAACAATCTATGGTAGCGTTGTCTCAAATAATTATCCGGAACATACAAACCAAGACTGTTCAGGACGGTTGGTATAACTAAATTACCCCTGAGCAAGCAAAAAAATAGACACCCAATCGAAGAGATCTTCCCCTCTCTAATGATCTGTAACTAATCATACCCAGTAAGAAGACAGTTGGATAAAGCCAGGGATAATATCCATACTCTCTCATGTAGAGATAATGGAGACATCTTTTCTGGACCCTTTCTAGCATGAGTGAATACACAATCCCGGCTGACGCCCTTATTATAGAGGAATATTCCAAATGACTTCTGACCAAAGAATTATATCTTATTTATTTTTTATTTATTTATTTATTATTACACATGACAAGAAATAAACAAAAACAACAGGTAATTTAATTCAGACATACATTATTTTAATTTTAGTTTGTCGCCTTTCATTTGTCGTATCCCCAGTAAACTAGGCTTTTGCCTGTATATCACTGAGGATATTTAGCATGAAAAAATAAATCGATGCTTCTTTCTGATTTTTGATTACACAAAAACAAAACCCCGTTGCACGTTCTCATCAACCTGACAAACAGTGACACTCAATTACAACTGGAAACATCATGCGGAATCAAACTCTCCACACATCATCACTCCAGAAAGACCAAACTTGTTCATCCCATAATATACCGCACACAATCATAAGAATAAAAACAAAAGCAAAACCAAAAATGAAACAAAAATAAAACCAAAAATGTTCATCCCATAATATACCGCACACAATCATAAGAATAAAAATTAACACAGAAATATACAGAAACACAAATACAAAACCACAAAATTCAAAACAACAAGAAGAAAACCACACTCAAGAGGCCACACAAATCTTTTCCACACGTCATTCATCCTGAAAGCCCAAATACTCAAAATCCTGTCGCAATAACAACAACGCTCCGACCGACTGTCTAAATGGTTTTCCTTCCTTTATCTTTATTGAATTCGGCACGCCATTGTACGTCATGGGAGCCAAATAAGCATATTGCCCATATAATATCAGAAAATAGTTCTAAGTAAAACGGATCTTTCTAATTTAAATACTCTCTTTGAGTATAATGTGATTATGGTGGTTATTTCTAATTCTGATTACAGTTCTTTTCTATTCTTATTACAGTTTCTTTAATATTTTATTTTGTATTGTGTAAACTACTTGCCTTTAAACGGACATACGCCTAGTTAGGCAGAGGACTGCGTTATATATTTAATTGTTATAAAAAATTATAAATGAAAAAGTAAAGAAAATTTTACACCAGATAAACGGTATATATCGATCGTCTCACTAGGCTTATTGCCTGTTCTGAAACAGCTGACTCGCTCCTATAAAATTCACATATAAACACATGCTCGTAAATAAATCAAAACTGCATGCGCTCATGAGATTTAACAAGTCTCGTTAAAAATATACATTGGCACAATATCATTGAAACACTGTAAAGCTGGGCATGTTAACATCAAACCCAGTCTTTCATAATGTATGTATAAACATTAGAGTGATTGAACCTGCGCCGCGGCCCAACAAATAAGTCACAAAGTTCACTTGTTATAAGAACTAAGGTTTCAGGTCATTTTAATGAATTATTTAATTTCTCAACATAAAAAAAAATACGTGGATTCTTTATACGAGTATGTTAGGTACTTACCAAAAAAAATAACATTTTATTATTAAAATAACATCTAGTCAGTTTTTCTTTTATGCGGACAATTTCATTTAATTCTTAATTTAACTTAATTTAATTCAATTATTTTTAAGCTTTATTTAATTAATCAATTAAAAAAACAATTTAATATTTTAAATTTAAAATTTATAAACAGTATCAAAATCTGCTAAGTTGATAGTCCACAATACTGTTATTGTAGTACCAACTTTTATATACTATTGTAATATGTTACAACCTAGCGGGTTTATTGTTATGTGGCAATATCTTCCCACTAACCAGAAAGGTGTTAAACTAGCCTTTTAAAAAATTCTGTGTATCAATGGGAATTGAAGTCACCTGTATAGAAAACGAACGTGAGACGAATGAATGCTGTAGAAATGCGTGCACTGGGGTCATAATGTACGATATAATAAGGGATTCAGTGATAAGGGATGATTGCAATAACTTATTAGTAGGTTCTAATCCTGAGTTAGAGCGCCTCTAAGGGTAGATCGGTATCTAAACGGTGCTACACAAATTGTATTTTTATTAATATTGTAGCTATACTCAAGGAAATGTAGCATGATCCCTGTAACGTTTGAAATGTCATGTTTAAAACGGATGGGGTAAAATCGTTTTTTTTTTACAAATCGAATCGTTTTTTTATAAATCGAAAAACTTTTTTCCTCTAAACTGGCGTTTTAATTCCTAATTTTCATTATACTGACTTTCTAATGTATTGTATGATTTGTATCTATCTTTAAATAGGCCAACATCCGCTATGAATTAATACAAATTACGAACATTTTATTTTATGTATAAAAAAAAATCGAAAATCCAATTATCGAATACCCCATCCCTAGCCAATGCAGACTAACGTAGGGATTTTTGACGAACGTCGCCAAATATTATTTGATTTTAACAAACTGACATATTTTTGCTAATTTGTAACAATATGTATTCATTTGTCATAATTGTTAGTTTTATGTAATGTGTTTACCTAAATAACTTGCTATTTATTAGAATAGAGGCTTATATTAAAGTTGATATAATAATTGAAATTGTTGAACGTCGTTACAAGGTTGTATTGGGGCAAATTTGTGAAATGTCACAGGGACCATGCTACATTTTCTTTAGTAAGTAGAATGAATGAGTAAAGAAACTCTAAGAATTTTTTGAAAGGCATGGAAGATAAGGCATCAAGAAAAATATGTTTAGATGAAGGGAATGATATTTCGAAAGAATTTCATGTACAAAAGTCAAATAAATTGTAGCATATCAAGTAGTTGTATGGATGTGCAGGAAGTGAAATATACAAATACATAGATACACATATATAAATATCATCTTGTTAATTCCCGGTTAAGGTAGGCAAATAGGACAGAGCACTAAATTTCCTAACCCAAAATGCTAGCTTCGCCTGTACCACGTTCACCCTTCTCGCGTTCATTGTAAACTTACTAAGTCAGTTTTCACCCATCCGTTCAATGTAACCAAATCATCTAAATGTTTTTTTTCTACCCTACTTAAAACATTTGGTTTTAGCTCACACATGCATCATGAATAATAACATTTATTATTCCATTATACACGAAACAATATATAATATTATTAATGCATACATTTCCACCGCATTTACTCACATCCTTTATTTCAGTTCGTTCTTGATTACAGAAACTTGAATTTATATACTTTTTAACTTAATTCAATTAAAAAATGTCTTAAAATTTTTAAAAAGTAAATCGAGGGTGAGACGTTAAATTTTAAGTTATTTTGAATTTATTTATTCGTACAAGTTTTCACTATTGAAGTTATTTTAGAGTGTTTTTTTTTTATTATTTATTTTAATTAGCTCTTTGTAGAACGCCAAGTGTTTTTATTTAATGCTCTAAAAGAATGTTGACCATCATCAAAACCATCATGCCATATTTCTATTGGGGTAGGCAGAGAGAATCGATATCTACTTTATTCTATCCTGGCAGACATCTTTCGCTTTTGCCACATCCATATAACCTCGCCAAACTCTCCTATTACGCCGGGTCACTTGTGGAGTAGGCAGAGAGTACAGACTTTTCTATCCAAGTACACAACTTTCCCTTCATTCATATTCATACACCTCAAAATCCAAAATCTTTTATTATTCATAACTGAATGGTCCATTTGATCAAGCCTCATTTTTCTTGGTCTACCTCTTCTACGCACACTTTGCACTTCCAACTTGTACTTCCTTACTTTAAACTTCCACTTTGCACACTTTGCACTTCCACTTAGTCATTCTTTCGTTATTCGTTCTCTTCACATGTCCAAACCATTTTAAAGTTCATTTCTTCATCTTACTGAAAACACCCATGCATTAATTTCTAATGTCTTCGTTCTGTTTTATTTCTTACCTTGACACTCCACAAATCTCCTTAGTGCACGCCCCGTCATAGCATTAATCTTACTTTAATCCTTATTCTGCCAAGTCCAAGTTTTACTTCCACACATCTATTATATGTGGATACCAACTTACAGGACGAATATCATGGCTAAACACTCAGTCACCCGTGGTATAGAGATATTGAACCAACTGAATGACACGGTTGATATATTCTCGGTACCGTCTAGCAGTATGAGAAGAATCCTGGCTGATATTATTCCTAACGAATAAGCTAACGCTAGAAGCAAACCCTCTTTGTGTAACAGGAGAAATCCGTGCAAAGTGGATAAAAAAAAAAAAAAAAAAAAAAAAAGTGAAACTTGGATTTGCACTCAGAGATGGTTTGGGTATATAGAACAAATGTCCTCAGTAAGATACAGGTAAAAACCTAGCTTCCTAGAGTATGATAAATGAAAGGCTACAAATGCAGATCTATATCAATTGAATGTTCACTTTAAATTGCCTGTTTCTTCTTTTTTTGCCGTTTGTATTGTTTTTTTTTTGTGTATAAACTAACATATGTATTATTGCAATTACTTGTTAAGTAAATAAAGACTGTTTACTATTTATTCTTTCAGAATTTGATTTATTTGGTAAACTCACGTTTTGTTAGATCTTATCAAATTTTTTATAAGTTTAATACTGCCCGTTTAGATAATTTTATTACAATCTTTTATCATTCATTCTTTCTGCGTGGCCAAACCATCTTATTTCTCATTTCTTCATATCAAACAATAAATCTTTTTTCAATTCACAAATTTTCTTAATGCCCTTATCCTTATGCTTAGACCAGATACCCAATAATAAGTATAATATTACATTCAACTGACTATTAATACGGCCAATATTACCTCAGATATTTGGGTAGATAGACACATTACATATCATTACTCGCATATTTAGCGGGGTAGGCAGATAGAACAAATCTCCAAACTTTTACAATAATGACAATTTATATGGCGCTTTTTAGAGCAATTTACATAGCAACTCGAGACTCGAGCCCTCTAGTATAGACAAATTAAAATATTACGAAATAAATATACTTCAGTTGAGTGAAAACATACGATGTGACAAACAACGGCCATTATATTAAGTATGTCCCGAATCTGTATATGTTCAAAAAATATATATTTGATAAGAAAACCGCAGGAAAAATATTGAGGGAAAAAGAACTACAAAGAAACCTTTGTAGATCTTCCGATAGTAAAGAATTCAGCTTTCTATCTAAGCACAAAACTTTCCCCTCCCTCACATTCGTACATCTTGTCATGCACAATCTTCTATTATTCATAGCACTCACGTTATCTTATTTTAAAATCTAGTCCATTTAATCCATCCATTTTCCTCCATCTTTATCGTCCACGCAAACTTTGCATTTCTGACTTCTAAACTAGCTTAGTCATTTCTTCGTCATTAATTCTATCCACATGTCCAAACCATTTTAAACCTTTTTTTTCGCCTTTCTTTGTATTCATGCATTGATATTTTTATTTTTTTAAGAAGATATCAAATTTACTACGATGTAATAATGACATAGGGTGATAAACCTAATGCTAAAATATAATTTTCCACTTATAATGACTTGCCTAAAGATCAGAGATAAGGGTTTTGATATTGTTGTAAGCTATGAGGAAAACAATATTAAATTAATTAATAAATTGTACGCCATTTAAAAAAAAACTGTCAAGCCTCTTTTTGCCAGAAGAAATGTGTAAATAAAAGATTACATAAAGAAATTAAATTAAATTATTTACCACTGTAATAGAATTATAAAAAAAATAATTAATTTTTTTATATATATCTATAACCTTTCTTTATTTATATGCTGTATAATAAGCAGTTATATTTTAAATTACTATTTAGGTGAACATATTCAATATTTAGTGTGTAAGAATTCGTAATACAATAACCTCAAACTATTGACGAGCTTAATTGAAAACATATTTAAATTATTTTTTACATATTTTTCTTAGTATATAAAACTATCGAAACGTTTAAATTTTAATTTTCCTTGTTAGAATGAAGTTCTATGAATTAAAAATCGACAGTTGCAATCCGACTTAATTTCTCCTGATCAACTGCACAAAATCTAATTATTTAACTATTATTGTATCTAACTTTGTATACAATGCAAACAGACGGGTGTATTATCATGTTGCAATATTAACCAACCAACCAGAGATGTATTTAAATCCCTAAGTGAAAACCAAACTGGAGCCAAATTAAATAAAAATTAGACATCTATTGTAAAAAAATTGATACTATAACCGTCGTGTTGGAAGACATGTGTTTTACTTACTATGCCATGGACTTAAGTGATTTTTATTATTTTGAATGGGTATTTAGAAGGTTAATTTGATCGCTTTACTAGATGTGTTTAAGTTGGTATTTGCGCACTAAGTAATTATACAAAGGTATATTTATGTATAAATTACCTACAGAAACTTTTACTTATGCACATAAGAACATATGCATACGTACATACATACACACAAATGAATCACTATAATGAGGTGACCAAAGTTGTGCAATAATTATTAATCATAACCGAATGTTGGGTGTTCTTATTATTTATATATTATAGATATCACCAAACCATTTCCCTGTCAGGTTAGGCGGAGAGTATAGATCGCCAGGCTTTCATATCTCGATATATCATATATCCTTTATTTCTTCTACATCCATACACCTCACACAGCTTCTTTGATTTCACTGACTTTCTACGTATCCATCTTTCAGAATATCATTCACTTGATCCAACTATTCTTTCCGTTGCATTTCTCTACCACGGCTTCCACTCATATTTGCACTTTACATCAATTTGTTTAGTCAGTGTTTTTTCATTATTTTTTTCCACATGTCCAAACCATTTCAGCGTGCTGCTTCATCTTATTCATCCTTAATCAATTAATTCCCTATTATGTCATACATTGTCACCTTATTCTTCTCAATGCACGCATTTCAACACCATTTATTCGACTCCTTTCATTTATATTCTATGTTCACGATTAAAATTGATAAATTTTTTACTTTACTTAATACTAAATACTTATTTTAACCTTTAAATTTCGTTGTTTCTATTCAGAGTCAGAACTCACACGTTGTAAACTTTAAAATAACGCAATAACACTAGATCACTCCATTATTTAACGAAGTTTTGATAAATTTATACAAAATATAACTTTAAATACTAATTACTTCAGTAAAAACATAAATTAAGATTAAGTATTTAGTTTGGAGTATGAATACGGATCATTATTTTGATATCTTAATTTATCTTTTTAATAATAATACAAGTTGGATTGTATAACACTTCCCTTGTATACAGTACAATCTGGTGGGATTATTGCCACGAGACAATCTCTTCCAACCAAATAGAAAGATGTCTAAAATACGTTAAGTAAAAACCAGACTGATATCCTTTTTTAAAAATACTTGAAATCCAACGGGGATCGAGTCCGCATCCCCCAGGTTGGAAGTCAGACGTCTTACCAATATATATGATAATACATTATTTAAATATGATAACTTACCTTTAAAAATTAAAATCACTTAAAAAAAAAACAAAAGTTTTACCACAAATGCACTATTTTTCACTTAAAAAATTATTTTGTTTGTTTTTTTTTTCAACATAAAAAGCACACTTGAAAAATAATATTTAAAAAAAATAACACAGCAAATGTAATTAATTTTCGTTTTAAATAACACTGATCAATAAAATTCCAAGTATTTATGGTTTGTTGCATAAAATACACAAAACACCAGGAAAAAAAATCAACAAGCACATCAAAAAAAAAATGGAGCCTTTTACTGATTGCGCAAAAAAGAAAAAAAAACAACTTTGACAGTTCTTAGATGTTTTTTTATATCGAAATATGTAATGTATTTTTCTTTTAAACTCAATCCACGATATCTCGACGAGAAAAATAAACTAAATTGTCAGTTAATTCTCTACGGAAATAGTTTGAATGAATTCAAAATCGAAATGTTTTTAATGAATAAAAAAAAAAAAGCAAAAGTCCATGCGATTTCGCAGTAAACATGCGACGAGACGTGAGAGCACAATAGTACATGCTCAGCCTATCGCCGTTTTCATACTAAATTCAGTATTGCTAAAAAACCCAGCGAGAACTCGCCGACAACGGCCTTCGGGAATCTCCGACAAACTTCGGAACGTAGGTGCCACAGGTAAGAAATATCTGTTGTAACTACCTGTTTCAAGAGATTTGTAAAATAAAATATTTTTTTCGTAAAAAATTTTTAGAAAAAAAAAAAATGTTTATTTTTTTTAATAGTTGTCGTAGAACGATGGTCTTCTGGGTAATGGTCTCGATAAATTCGATTATTAACTTATCGAGACCATTACCCTGTTCTGTATATCTGGTTCTGGGTAAGTTCGATTATTAATGGAAAATAATAACAAAAAACGTGTTTTTTTTTAAATTCATATCTTATAAAATCTTTCTGACTAGATTATCAGTATTAGCATTTTAACAAATTGTTTTATATTATATACCGTACAACCTTGCTGCTTATGGACATCTAGCAATGTCCTCCAACTAACCACATAGATTTAAGACAACAACTTTAAGAAACGACTAGAAATCATCTTAATTTCGTAAAGTAAATCGAAATTTGAATCTCGGTGGGTCCGCGATACTGAACGAATTTTAAATACCTAGCTAACAATTTTTGAACCGGCGTAAAAGGGGACGATGTATAAATTATATAAATAAACAAATTCTACATTTATGAATATATATTTTCATAAATGTAGAATTTATTTTACTTCCGTGAATATTTCGCGGGCTGCAAATAGTTTCTTATAATTCCGAAATAAACATCATGTTTGAATCTATGTCCAAACGCTACACAAAAATATCCTTGGCATGCTTTAAGAAGCGATTGAAAAAACTAGTCAGTAAAATAACGTGTTTCATTCCTGATTTTTCTTTTCCTTTCCTCTCCACCATCCCTTCCTTTCCTTTTGATTGATGATATCTCACTTTATATGAAAAATAATGTTCGGGTGATTGTCCGTCTCTGTGAGGTTCGTGGGCATATGCTCACGTATGTAATAAAAAAGTGTTCGTGGGGATTGATAGTCATTTGAATGATTTATGCGACCATATAACTTTTGTCTGGTTGGTTGGAAGAGATAGCCGTCTGGCAATAAGCCAGCAGATTATATTTGCAATAAAAGTGTTGATAAAAAATAAATAGATGTTAAAGAGGCCTAAGTGGAATTTAGAATTGAACCTTTTTTTTTCATCTGGTTTACAACGAAATCTAGCCCGCAACTCCTGAGCTGGAAGACATGCGTCTTACCAACCTAGCCATGGAGGTCGTCAATTGTATGTGTAATATAATTTATTTACACAACTTAAGCTAGATTATTAAAGACTTTCTCGTTTTTATTATTTGTTTTGTTGGATCCTTATCAATGTAAATCGAATTATGAATTGTAATTTATTTTTATCAAACACTGTTTATTCCACTTTTTTTGTAACGGTATAACCCCACCGGTTTCAAGGCTTTCCCTTCATCTTCAAGGGAGCACAAACAAGTCTTGTTTGTGCTCCCCTGAAGATGAGGTGAAAGCCTTGAAACCGGCAGGGTTATACCGTTACAAAAAAGTGGAATAAACAGTGTTTGATAAAAATAAATTACAATGTCTTTAAACCTCCACAACGTTAATGCCTTAACTATAAACAACGAATTATGAATTATTTGATAACCACAAAAATGAAAAACTAGAATGTTCTCAACTTTCACAAAAAAATACATTTTAAATATGAGTATCTGCATCTTATCGTACTTATCACTTAACAAATAAAGTAGAATCTCAAAAATATTTTTTTTTAAAGACAAAAAAGATTGTAAATATAAATTTATTTTGATCATAAACCGTAAAACCAATTTGATTATAATCATAATCATTTGATTTTAAACACGTGTTCGATGCTCAATCATACGTGAACAAGATAACAAAATGAAATGATCACAACTATTATGTAAAAATACTTGAAAATTTTTATTCATTTCTATAGTATTAAATTTGAAACGTCGTGGTAAGCTAGTTATTTTGATCTTTAAATTAAGTGAAACAATAAAAAAAACATTAAACAAATTTAAATTCAAATTTTTTATGAAAATAATACGTAAAATATGACATTGTTTTTTTTTTTTATTTTTTATTAAACAAAGTAAATTATTTTACAAACATTTGTCAAGGCTAGCTTACCTATATACACATTTATTACTTTACTAATCTTAATTATATGTTAAAATTTCTGAACTTACTTAATCTTATTTTCCTACATGTCATTTTATTTTATTTTTTTCAATCTTAATATATGATTTCTTAGAAATAATTAACACCTACATACTAATTATAACTAGATAACAATTCTTACACTAATTATTTAGCAAGAACAAGTCCACTCGTTCAGGCTACTTGTATTCCATCACATTCACTCAGACCTTGGTCGTCCCAGCTAATACTGAAGGTGGACTAGTCAGGCAACAGATAATGCTTCGGGAGCTTGTCCTTATAACGGAAGGGTAGGTCGGAGACATTGTGCTACGATTACAAATAAAAAATAAAAAAATGATTTATGTGTGTTAACCACATCAAAATAAAAAAAATAGAAATTTTTTTTGTATGGTCGACAAACAAACATTAACAATTTATACTGTTTTAACGGAAAGTCAGACCGCCGAGTGCAAGTACATAAAAATGCAAAACCCTCAATTTTATGGATATTTAGCCCCACTTCACTAGGAAAGTCTTGTGACAAAGTGGTCTCGTTCTTTAACCCTTCCTTCCCTTTGATGTGTAACTAGTACACATTGCTTCTATAAACCTTAATATCACGTCTCATTCTCACTCTACTTCGGTATATGGGAACGCAAGAAATAGAATCTCAGCTCACTCGCTTCTCTCCCTTCAGCAGCTTTCGGGCATCCATTTGAGGTGGTCGTTTAACCCGTTTTGTGAACGTCAGCCGATGTTTTTTTTATTTTCAGCAATTAAATTTCAATTATTATCACTTTTGACTTCAAATTTAATTAATTTAAGCGATGGCTATGAATATTCTTATTTTTCCGATTTTAAATAGTTTATTTTTACATGTGTATTGAAAACATAGCACCGGATTTTTTTAGCACAGGAAGGGAAATGTTAATGACAAATCTCATGTACAATATTTGCTATAAATACTTAAACTTTCAGCTGACACAACCACACTGCATTCATAATTAAATCCTCAATTATCATACGCAATTCCAATCGCATCACAATCACGACATCTATGGTAGATCACAATCATGTTAAACAGCTCATCACACTTGCATAAGGTATTCACTCGCGTGGCATTCATATTCAACAACTCATCACATGCTCTACACTTGCATCAGTTATTCACTCGCGTGGCATTCATATTATATTCAGAAAACTTGGATGCCAAGTGAGATTAAAAAAATACCAGAAAACGATCAAGTCATAAATTTTGCCAACCAAAGAATTGCAATTATTTATGTTATATTTTTAATTCAAAAATATTTTTCATTGTATAAATAAATAAGCAGCCACTTATCATAACAAGCAGTTAACTGACGAGGATTTGGTAAGATTGATGAGCTATTAAGACTAGACTGTACAAGGCAAATATATGTGGTACCAGATCTTTGGTGACACCCAAAAGGTGGTATGACACCCAAGAGGTGGTATAGACACCCAAAAGGTGGTATGGAAGGTGGCTGACCTGGAAAAGGATTGCTGGAGTCAATATTTTAGAATCAAACGAGAAGAACAGCATAATCAAGGACGTATGACCATCAGAAGGTAGTAAATTAAGTAAAAATACAATATTTTCATCATTTCTTCAATCTCAAATAGTTAAATCTCAAAGGTATTCATGAATTAATATGTAAATATTCATCATTGCAATCAGTGACTTGACAGCGCTCGAGTAGAGGTGAAGATAGATCTTTGGCGTGTATTTTCTAAAAAATACAAATTAGTATTATCTAATAAATAATAAACGTTTTTTTAATTACCGATTTACAAATCGAAAATAAATAACAAAGAAACTGTTTGAACAATGAAGAATTTCCAATCAAATATAGTTAGAAAGCCAAATTGAAAAAAAATATCGTACCTGACCTAACCAACGAATCGTTCCATTTCACCGAGTTACCACGCGTACCAAGCTGATTTACAAATGTGTCGCTTTTTAGTTTGTGGAATGTGCATTATGTATTGTATATAGAAAGGTTTTATCTTCATTTGTACTAAATTTTTTAACATTGTTAAATAATTAAAACATCGGTGCCCCTTGCGAATGTCCAAATTCCAGCATCTTGCAACGCTACTAGTGTACGGCACCGGTACAAAGAACTGTATGAATGAATTACTGCTGCGCAATGTTCGGAGAATGTTCGCAATGTTCGGCTCACGTTCAGAGGTGTAGATCGGTAAAAAGGTAGCAGGGTGAAGAGATTCCTCTTAGGCAGGTACTAGATGATCGCAAGTAAAACACAGCAGGTAGAGTGAACTGAGAAATTATTTTATTTGGTTTTGACCCTTCTTATGAATGGCCGATCGCTCACCGTAAGTGCCGTTTTCCGTCACTGCACGCGCTCACACCTCGCAAAATACCACAATTTTCGGGAGTTTGCGCAATGTAGAGGCCGTCCGGTCGGCGATATAGTCTCACGACGACCGTGCATAAGTCTAATTTCCATTGCGGTCGCGATGCAGCGTGGACCCAAACAAACATAAATATACGAACAAAAACCAAACAAGTATCAAATTATATCAAGAATTTACATATCAAAGAAATACATACAATATTGTTACAAATAAGATATACCTATGTTTCGAGTGACGCATACGTCCGATACAACGAGGCTTAGGTTACATTTGCATTTCTCCTCATTTTCTGCCTCATCAATTTGACGAAATTTCTAGTAAAGAACGTTTTTCCCCTTTTTTGGAAATTTGTTCAAACTAACCAGGAAGATGTCCGAATGTGAAAAAAAAACAAACAAATGTTATCATGAAAATTTAACCTTAAATTAGGCCACAGAGATCATCATTTCATTGTTGTCTGTCTCGTTTGTTATGAATAAATTTATCTTGAAAAAATAATATTAGTAATTCATTAGCATGCCCCCCTGATTGTACATGAATTCATCAAATATAAATATTGAAGAGCGATAATGGGAGACAAGGTGAATGAATCTTCAGGTTAAGAACCACTTGAGTAACCATATAACTCATAGTTCACCTTCGTATGTGTTTGACATATTATTAGATAAACTCTTTAACCAGCCTGATACAGTTTTATTTTATTTTAACACCATCGGGAATCGAATCCGAATCCCCCATGTGGAAAATCAGCGTTTTACCAACTTAGCAACTTAGCAATGAAGGAGGATCAAGGAGAAGGTTAAAAACTAACAACTCATGTATGACTGAGGTATTTTTCTATATATTTTAAATATCGTTTATGTAAATAACACAATCTAAAGGGTTTTTTAAATTGAGCGTTTTTTTTATTCAATTTTCTTTCAATTCTTGAATAAAACACACAATTTGCTTTGATTTAAAAAAACTTTTTTTTAGTCTTTGAAGTATAATGTATGACATTTAAACACAAAAACCGATATTCGCCAAATGTCCAACTCTTGCAGTTTCACAGATGTCTATTCTTTGGTCAAAATTTTCGATAACATTTTGGCATAATTACGGTTCTTACTCACCAATAACGCGGATAATTTCGTCTTTCAGGTCAGGAATTGATCGGGGTCATTCTTATAGATCTGGCTTGTCACGTAATCCCAGAGAAAATAGTCCAATGGTGTCAGATCACATGATCTTGGTGGGCAATTAACATCACCGTTTCCGGAGATAACAATACATAAAATAATTCAACAATTTGAACGCGTTGTTATATTGTATACGACTCCATTTCTATAAACGTCATATATTAAACTTCTCAAATGTCATAAGACTCAGGCAAGTTTGCGACGCCATCTGTGTTTTATCCAAGAATTAAAAAAACCGCTCAATTTGAAAGACCCTTTATTTAGTTCACTTAAAACAAACACTATCTGAAATGAAATAAAGCATGTAATGAAAATCCCCTTTTTGTTATCCATTACAAATTATTTTACGTTTTTAATTCTATCAATATGAACATAACCCTTATCAATACAGATGTTTTACCATAACATCAAAAGGTAACATTAATACATATAAAATGTTGTTATCTTATCTCTTTTATTACTTGTTATCATTATTGCTAACCGGAAAAATATGTGTTATCTGCCATTACGTCAGTAATGATAGTTGTGTATAATTTCAACATATTGATTTATAAAATCAAGTTCATTGAAATTTAAAATGCTATTTCAATTTAATTTGAAATTCATCTAAATTTAAAATATTTAAGTTTCGTAAGGGTAATACAAAAAATATCAACGAGTGGTAAAGCTGCAACCCCTAGTAGATTATTTTAAAACGAAAATAACAGTTTTTCCATAAATGTTGCTTCTGTAAAATGTCCCCTACAAATATATAATCCAATTATAAACCTTCGCCTACAGTTTGAAAAGGACAACGTTTGGCTAAACAGTTTTCATTAATTAAAAAAAAAGGATATACAATTGTAACCATAAGTCACGAAGGGTGACTTTTTGTCCAGCATGTAGAACGGGGATGTACAACTGAAATCGTTTGGTGGGCCAAATAAAACATTGCAAGTCTTTAATGTGTAGGGTACCTACGTCCCTGTTAAATATATTGTCAAGCATAATTTGTAAATAAATAAATAAATAATTGTTAAACATACAGGGTCAACGACCGATGAACTATTTACAATTGTCACATACTAGAAATGTCAACAATGTTTACTCACAAATAGTATTTGTCTGTCTCCAGCAAATAAATGTACTACCCGCTACGCTGGTGCACGCGCGGGAGTGAGACAAAGTATGTGTTGCGAGCACATTCACTCACTTCTATAAAATACCTACTCGTCCATAAATAAACATTATTATTCATCCAACTGTCAAGACTTGTTAATATTTACCCACTATTCACTTTTGCTTTCGTCCGCATTCCTGAGTTTTATATTTAATTTAAATACATATCAAAATCATCACGCGTATCAAGATAAGCATTTCGCTACATTGATGACCTCGAACGAAGAGGAACACAGAATTTGACTAAAACGAATATAGCGATGTCAACATCAACATCATCAGCACGTCCTAATAGGACACACGCTACATTGATAACGAACATCGCTACAAATGCAATGTTTTATTTGGCACACATATAAATATTTTATAACTTTATAATAATATGATGTTTTTTTTATATTAAAAATAAACAAACAACTTACAGTCGAAATATTTTATTTGTAAAATAAATGAAACATTTGTTTTTTTATTATTTGATCATTTTTTAATATTGACTGGTAATTTGGACGTCGTGCATCGCAGTTGATGGGTCAAGTTTTCATCAGTCAACCTGTTTCGACACTTAATAATTTTTAATTTTGAAAAAAAAAACGATTCACTATAATATATGGTGCCAAATGCAGTTATAATGCACATTGTCAGTTGCCTTAATTTTTATTATGTATATTCAAATATATATTTCTGATAAAATTCGTGTATCTTATTCCCTTCGAACATGACTTTCATCTCAATGCTTGATTGCAAGTCTATAAGTTCCATTTGGAGGTGCAGATTCGACCTTCACGTCAAATCGGTTTAAGAAAATTGTGAAATTTTCTTTTATACAAAATCTTTAATTGGGCCACATGTGGCCCGCGGGCCACGATTTGGACACTCCTGCTGTAGAACTACAGAGACCCCACATTTCTTATTTTCTTAAAATATGGGAGTTCTATGAATTGAATATCCACAGTATCAAAAAAAGTTTTACAGTTTAAATTGTTTTAATGTAATATTAAAAAAAAATTTAATATATTTATATGTTATAATAATATACGAGTAAATTTATTCAATATAACATAAACAAAAAAAAAACAAATAAAGTTTAACTTTGTTAGTAAAATATATGTCTTTTAATTTGAGGAATACAGATTTGATCCCTGTTTAGCATCAAATATGTCGAAAATATTTTTGTTTCGAAAAATATACGAAGTTAATCTTCATAATGTAGTATTATACTTGAACTGTATACAGTACATCTTAATGGGTTTATTACCATGTAGACATTTCTTCCAGCCAACCAGAAAGAAGATGAAGAGGGCTTAAGTAAAAACCAGACGAAGTGATTAGAGATGAGTGTCAATTTCTCTCTTGAATGTATTTTTTTTGTCATCTATTTATTTTCTATGTTTTTTTATCTTCTTGTTCTACGTGTTCAATAGTGTGGGCTTAAAAATATCTGGTGTCCCCGTGGCTGGGCTGGCCCTGTATTGGTGGGGTGTATCTTGGCCGGAGGGATGCTATTAGATGAGCCCTGACCTTTTGATAGCTTCAGTTTTTAATGTATTCTCTTTTTAACGTGTTCTTGAAATGCGTCTAAATACTATATATTATGTACATACTATGTTGCTATCAATAAACCTGTATTTATTTATTTAACTTTAGGAAGATATATTGAGTAAAGTAAAGAAGAACACTTTGAAATGATTTGGGCGTGTAGAACAAATAAATGAAGAAAAACTGAAAAAAGCAACCATTTAGTGTAAATAAGCGTAGAATACGTAGTAGAAGAAAACTAAGGAAAGTATGGTTGGTTCAAGTGAATTATATTTTGAAAGAAGGAAACGTGGAAACTCAGAGAAATCGTGGTAGTTATATTAGAAGGTGTATGGATGCTGAAGAGGTGAAGGATATGTTTTGAGATAGGAAAGTGTTTCGCTCTGTCCTCTCTGCCTACCCTGACATGGAAATGGCATAATTAAATGTATGTATATGTGTTTGTATTGATTATTTTATTGTAATCAGTATAGTCCCTTCCTTTTCTTTTGATTGATGATATCTCACTTTATATGAAAAAAATATGTTCGGGTGATTGTCCGTCTTTGTGGGGCTTGTGGGCATATGCTCACGTATATGTTTATGGATTTCGTGGGGACGAATAGTCATTTGAATGATTTATACGACCACGTAACTTGCTTCATTTACTTTTGTCTGGTCGGTCGGAGGAGATTGCCGCCTGGCGATAAGCTCGACAGATTGTATTTGCAATAAAATTGTTAAATAAATATAGACTATTACCGTGTGGCAATATCTTCTAACCAACCAGAAAGGCGCTAAAAAAGCTTTTTATGTAAATCAAACAATATTATTTTTCTCAAATACATCATATAAAATTTATTAAAATTTTTAGATATCAATTGATAAAAAAAATATTATTTTTATTAAATGGACCTTATGTAGCCGCCTCAAACCGTTTTCCTTTTATCATCATCGGCGATACCTTTTTGAAAGGCTTAAGCGATGTTCAAGCGGGAGCTTCCAAAACTGCATATCGACCCATAGCCCGTATATCACAACGCGTTAAAAAGAGTAAACAACAACTCTCGCAGTACACCTCTTCACACTTGATTGCTCGGTGTTTAATTTATGCGCTGTCTCTGTTTAATATATCACAAACGAAAGAGACATAAATATAATTCAAGAAAATTTAAAACGGTATTATCTTTACGCTTCATTGCGCGCGGGCACTGCATTTATTATCTCTCTTTTTCATGTGGTCATTGCGCACTTATTAATATGTAAGAGCGAGATAATGATAAATAGTGTTTAGATTGCAGCGGTCACGTTTTTCTTGAGGTGTGGCTTGAATTAGCACAACCCACAAATGGTAGGTTGTCGGAAATTATTATTGAAGCTGTCAATGAAGGCATAAACGCCTTTTTTTTATTAGTTTTTATGTTATTTAATGCGCATTGGAATAAAATGCATATCGTTTAACAGAAGCCATCATGCGATGTCACTAAATAAGCTATTTGTTTTGTTTTGTTTTGTTTTATGACAAACCGATTAATTATTTTTTAATATTTTCTCATAGCAAATATATTTTTCTAAACATATGTGAATACGGGAAAGGGGTTAGAAAATCCAATGGCCGCAGTCACTACCTTCCTATCGTTACACTCTACTAAAATATATATTTTGCAATATTTTTAATCTCATAAATAGCGGGTTCGAATCCCGAGTTAGCTCGCTCTTGAGCAGGGTTTGCTTTTATACAGCGCTTTATAAATTGCCATTGTATTATTATGAAGTTTTATCGGCGATATGCAAAAGAAAACAAAGTCAAAAGGTCAATAAGAGATTCACACACTGTTTATACATATACGAATTGCTAACAGGAAAAATATTAATCCCTTTTTTTATTGACCCACTTTATTTATTTATTTAACAATTTTATTGCAAATACAATCTGTCGAGCTTATTGCCAGGCGGCAATCTCTTCCAACCAACCAGGCAGAAGTAAATGAAGCAAGTTACGTGGTCGCATAAATCATTCAAATGACTATCCATCCCCACGAAATCCATAAACACATAGGTAAGTGAGCATATGCCCACAAACCCTACAAAGACGGACAATCACCCGAACATTATTTTTCATATAAAGTGAGATATCATCAATCAAAAGGAAAGGAAGGGATGGTGGAGAGGGAAGGAAAAAAAATCAGGAATGAAACACGTTATTTTACTGACTAGAAATTTAAAGGTTTTTCAGTCGCTTCTTAAAGCATGCCAAGGACGGAGCGAGTCTTATATTGGTTTGTAACTGATTCCAGAGTCTCACTGCATGGATAGTAAAGGACGAATTTATTAATTTACACCATTGCAAATGCAAATTGTATTCACAATCTCAACTATTGAAAGCGTCACTTCTCGCACATGGAATGTCCTTGTTGTACGATATTTCCGATATCGAGATCTTCCATATCTAGGTAGATATATTGAGGATTGAACTCCCTAATAAACTTTGTAAAGATAACTGAGTCACTTAACAGGTAAACTTGAGTAACATTGACGCAGTGGTTATTATGTTATATTTAAAGATTCAAGAACAGACGACCTCCGTGGCTTAGTTGGTAAGATGTCTTTCTCCCAAACCGGAGGTTTTGGATTTAATTCCAGTTTCAAACCAGTTTTTTTTTAAAAAAGGATTCCAGTCTGGTTTTCACTTAAGGCCCCTTTAACATGTTTTTGATTGGTTTGAAGATATTGCCACATAGATATAAACCTGCCAGACTGTTGTATGGGCTTTGTAGTCGAGATATTTGCGAAATCTATGTTACTATGTCCTCAGTATGTTCTCAGTGAGATACAGGCAAAAGTCTAGTTTACTGGGGACACGACAAATGAAAGGCAACAAACCCAGATCCATTGAAATTGTGTGTCCAAATTAAATTACCTGTTGTTTTTTCGCAAATTATGTATATTTCTTGTCATGTGCAAAATTTCTAGTCAGTAAAATAACGTGTTTCATTCCTAATTTTTCTTTTCCTTTCCTCTCCACCATCCCTTCCTTTCCTTTTGATTGATGATATCTCACTTTATATGAAAAATAATGTTCGAGTGATTGGCATGTGCTCACGTATGTGTTTATGGATTTCATGGGGATGGATAGTCATTTGAATGATTTATGCAACCATGTAACTTGCTTCATTTAGTTTTGTCTGGTTGGTTGGAAGAGATTGCCGCCTGGCAATAAGCCCGCCAGATTGTATTGCAATAAAAGTGTTAAATAAATAAATAAAATTTTAAATATAAATATATCTTAGCAGTATCTCACAGTGAAACTTTTTCAGGATCTTAAACGTAGCCAACTTTCATTTCAAATCCATTATCTGGCACTATCATCAAGGAAAAGAGAAAACATACTCAGCAGAGACACATAATATGTATGAACTCTGTTGAAATGTTCACTCTTCCTAGAGTTACAACATCTTTAGCCCAAAAATAATATTCCTATTTCGTTCTCATGACAAGAAAAAAGGGCGAACAAATTAAAGCAGTGGATCGGAGCGTTATAGTTATTGTTGAGTGCTTGGGCTTGCAGGAGGAATAACGTGTAGCAACGGTTTATGTGAACTCTTGAGTTTGTTGTGTTTTTGGTGATTGTGTGCGGGGCATTGTGAAATGGGCTCTTTGGTCTGTCTGAAATGATGGGTCTGTCTGGAAGTTTGTGGAGTTTTAGTAGCGAGGAGATACATGCATTTTATTGAGTATCACTGTTTATAAAGTTGATAAGAGTTTGCAACAGGGTTAAATGTTCTCGGTAAGATATAGGCAAAGCCTAGTTTACTGGGGATACAACAAATGAAAGGCAAATAAACCCAGATTTGTGTAATATAATTTATGTGTCCACTTTTTTATGTGTCAATATAATTTCTGTCGTCGTTACTAGGCTTCTTAATCAAGATTCCCATCACTATTCCAACGTCAATTAATTTGAAAAGTAAAGCTTTACCGTGGGGTTTGTTTTTTTAAGTAAGTGAACTGTTGCACACCAGCAAACTCACTGACCACACCGCTGTACTGAATCCGATGCCACGCCGAAGTGAGACGATAGGAGTATACCGATATGTTTACCCCTTTTTTTTTAAGAATATATATGTCATACTTATGTATTTTTATACCCCCGAAAACTAGGCGGAAAAAAATGCCTGTGTCATTCAAGGGGAGTAGCATAGCGCGAGATTCGAACCGGCGACCTTCTGCATGGAAGTCCAGTGCGTTACTGCACGGCCATGCACTAAAGTAAACCCCACATAGTGCACAGGATTTTTGGCCTCGGTGCACTCCAGGTATATTGGTTATAAATAGTAAATAAGTCCTCGAGACCATTTTTATCAGCCGTTATGTCCCAATTCTTCATCTTAAGTTACTCCACTGCTTACGTTGTTGATATTAATTCGATCAGCACGCTCGCTGAGCCCCATTCCCTGCTCATCATGACAACATCTGGAGCGTGCAGTGTCACCTACCACACTTACTTTCTCCGATTCCTCAAGAACCGTACGACATCTTTAATTATCTTCTTCATCGTCTTGCAGGCAATACCTACCTCCAACATGAAATGTATGTTTTACTATGGAGAATGGACCAATACTCCAAAATCCCATACCTAAGTTGTCTACTGTACATCAGCGGTAGCCAACTTAATTTTTTTTAAATAGGTAATCCACCCAAACTATGATTTGGGCCACCAAATTAAAGTCACTATGCAATTAGATATATGAGTCAATATAATTTAAACAATTTAAAAAATGACAATTTTAAATAATTCCAAGTTTTAACTGATTAAGTTTAAAAAAATTAATAATCGATTTATAACTGGAAAAGTTCCTCGAAGAAAGAAAACGCAACATTCATTGGACACGGTCAAATTATGGCCTTTAGGCCGAGGCTCCACCAAAATGCTTCGTTATGCGCTAAGCTAGATTTTACGTGACCCATATACTAGGTGACTTCATGGCTGGCCACACCAAAGTGCTACGCACAAATTCATTTGACAGTTGGGAAAGGTTGAGTCAACATACGATGTCACTCTCAAAACTAACCAATTTCATTACAACTTACCTTATCTTTATTTACTTTCTGTGCAACTTCATTCCAAAGTGATTTTATTACAGGTACATTTTTGTATAATTTGTTCGATGGGTTCCACAAAGGTTCCCTTTTATACACAGCTGTCATTAAAACATCCGCCATCTTGTAAATTAACCTACACGTCTGTTCGCTAGGAGATTCACTCGATGACTAATCGTCATGCAACGTGGTGCGAAGCGTGCAGTGTAGTCACTGCGTTAGTATGTGGTACGTTGATTCGCTAGGATATGTCGCCTAACTCGCAAAATAGCTCTAAGCATCAAGCGAGGCTCCTTCCTGTGGGCCGACGCCTTAGTAAATCAAATATATCCCGCAAAGGATAACCAAAAAATATATAGTCTATAGTTTTATCATCCAGGCCACACTCGCAGCTAGGATTATCCACAATACCCATTCTGTAAAAGTGACAAGTCACCACAAGTGGCCAGTTCTTTTGTTATCGCGGTCGACTTTTAACGTAAAAAATTGTGGCGATCTACCTTTCAAATTTGCAAGATTTAACACATTGACACATGTTAAAAAGGAATAACTTATTGCTAAAAGTATATTAGCTTCGCTAAAAAATATTAAGGAAAAGAAAACGTATACATACTTTTATATGGAGTAGACATAAAAAGGATATGTAATTGACTGCGTTGAAAAGTGCATTCGCGTAATGAGATTTGAGGAGGTAATATTAAAAAAAGAACATGTCCACCAAATAAGAATGTTGGGAAATCGCAAAAAAGTGTTTGCATTAAAAATATATGACATAATAATTCATTGTAAAAATATCTGAATCGCTTAAGGTGACTTGATTTGTTGTTTAAAATCGAATCGTTATAATTAAAATAGTTATTTTAGTTTAAAATATGGACATGATCCTTTTTGTAAGAACAATTCTACTTTAATCTTTTTTGATTGAACAGATCTGGGACATGATGTTTTTGTTCGATTTCAAAAATATTATACAAAAAATAATTGGGTAGAGTAATTTATTTTAATTTTAATCAAATAAAATAAGTAAAGTGTTACAAAATAAGAAGAAATATTACTATAAAAGTATAAATATATGTAGGGTATGTAGGTAGATAAAGCTGTATAATGCTAGACATTACACTGCACGTACGATTTAAAACTGACAGTTGCTGGTGAACTGGTATGAAGTTAGACACAATCGGAAAGCTATGATTGGTCAATTCGGACATGATCTTTTTTGATTGGTTTGAAACCTGGACAAGATTCTTTTTGAAAAAAATATTGTTTTTTTAATTATGATTTTAAAATGCTTTATGTGCTTTTTTCATTGAAATTAAAATGTTTAACAGCTCCGTACCATCGATAAGAAGAAATCTGCTTTATCGACTCATTTTTTGTATTCATCTTTTTTTAATGTTACCTCCTCATTTGGCAAATATTGCACGCCATATTGTAAGTTACGAAGACGGCCGCGATTGATTCAAAATTGCTTCGCGATCGTCCTGTTGGCCATCTCTGCTATACATGATAAACAACCTGTTGCGATCTTATATGATTTTTAGTCAGTCTATGGACGAAATACGTATTTTTTTCACGGAATATGCATTTGTCCCTTCTCCACTCAGACTGTCCCTAGATTCATAAATTTTAAACTTGGAATACCACATGAACAAATAAATTATCCCAACTTATTAAATGCAATGAAACTCTTCAAGCTGTGGACAGAAGAAAAACAGCCGATATAGTACTGCTATACAAAATCATTCACTCAGTGATTGATGCACCTCACTTACTCGCAAATATTTCATTTCGTATTCCCACTAGATCCACAAGACAGCTCAATCCCTTTTACACCGAAAATTGCTATACTAATTATAAAATCAACTCTTCTATAATTCGTATGCAAAGACTTAGAAACGAGTTTTGCAACAATTTAGATATTTTTAATATAAGTATAAATAGTATTCGCCAGAATATCACAACAATATTTAAAAATAGCTACTAACTTTGTGCTCTCCTTTATTAACATAAATAACGTAATATAAACAAAACATTAAGGACAATACTTTGCCTCTGGAGTTGAGTAACCCTGCATCAACATGTAGGAAGGTTTAAATTCTGCAAAGCAACTCGCATCTCGTTCTACTAATAAGGTCATGTGTTTTCTATATCTCAATATCTATCCATAAAATTCCCACAAAATTCTCAAAAAATCTAATATTTGTTCTATGTATGCGTTATTCCACTAAAAACAAATCTGAGTTCTTTACCTCTATAAAATAAGTCTTCGACAATTACGTAAGTCTGCTTGGTGAAGTTTGGTAATATTTTGTGGTATACATACATAACATATATTGAACTTAAATATACATATAATTATTAAATAATTTTAAAACAATGACTGTAATTTATTATTACTACTGCTTTTTGTATCTTCGTGTTAGTTTAAGATAAAGTTTCGTATTATTTGTCAATAATTTTAAGTACTTGTATAACCTGTCACATGTTCATTCGTATATAGAGACACTTGTGTCGTTAATTAAATAAATAATGAATAAGGTTCTCTTAAAGTGTGATCGGATAATCGTAACAAAATCAAACTTTGTTTAATTAACTGGCCTCGGAAGGGTGCCCTTTAATTGCTGACACCACATCGGAGTGTGAAAATGGTAGCGATGGCACCTGCAGAAGGTCAGATGCTTTAGAGATAGATGATGATAATAATAATAATAAAAGGACAATTTATACAGCGCCGTTTAAAGAGCAGACACTCCTCAAGAGCGCTCTAGCTTGGAATTCGCAAGTTGAGTGTAAATATGGGAAGGAGGTGGCTGCGGGCATTAGTTTAGGTACTTCCAAGCATCTATCTACACACGTTGTAATTTTAGCCATTCTTGATATTACGCGGTTGTTGCATATAACATTAAGCGCTCCGTTACAAATCTATATAATTTTAATAATTCGTATATTATCCCTCAACACATCTGAAGTAGTGATTCAGACACATTGAAGAGCGTGGCTGGGAGACAGTTCAGTTCATTCCACCACCACCCACACTGTTATGAGGAACAAAATAAGTCCCCATCCAGTACGATCTACACTAGAAGATCGAAATCTTCTTTATTTTTTTTTATGAGCGCAACGTCACATAGTGACGAAGAAGAGACATACACCTGAGTATGACTAACTTAAGATTTAAGGTTCAACATCACGGGAGAAGGAAAATGATTCGCAGCACAGTATTTTTTTCTTACTAAAGGGCTTAAGTGCGTGGCTGGGAGACAACATTGTGTTGAGCTCATTAATTCAACCTTCGGATTTTGCAGTATGATCAAAATCACTTGAGTTCACACGAAACTCGTGGTTCACCGTCGCATATGTTGGCAATACTACCCCCGCACATGAAGAAACAACACTAGCTCACACATTGCACAGGCGAGTATTGTTACCAGACGAACTCTTACTAGACTGGTGTCCTTTTTTATTCATGTAATTTTTATTTTTTATAAATGTAACTTTGATATATATATTTTTTATAAATGTTTTCAATGAACAAAACATGCATACATATATACCATCACGCTGTTTCCCTATCGGGCCAGGCACATAGAGAGCGTCACACTTTCCTACCACGACACACATATTTAGCCTCTTCAACAACCATACAACTTCTATGGCTTTTCAGAATATCATTTACTTGATTCAACCATGTTTTCCATCGTCTTACACGCCTTCCACTCACGTTCACACTTAACATCTGTTTTGTTAGATTTTCATCATTCATTTCCACATGTCCAAACCGTCTCAGTGTGCTCTTCTTCGTCTTACTTAACACATCCATACACCTAATCACACAACTCCTACGATATCTCTGACATTTTAAATTTACTTCTTTAAAATACTATTCACTTGATCCAGACACACTTTCCTTGGACTTTATTTCCTCATTTGTACTATATATTTATTTCTTCTCCATTCATTCATTCTACACGTACAAACCATCTCAGAGTGTTTTGTTCATCTTACTCAACATATCAGCCTTCAGTTCTTAATCATCCCTAATCCCTTCATTTCAAATTCTATCATACATTGTCATCCCATGTACTCGTATTATTTTAAGTGAACGCATTTATACTGCATTTATTCAGTTCTATTCAAACTTTCCCCACACATCAGCCTTAAGTTCACATTCATCCCTTATCACTTCAATCCGTTTTCTATCATACATTGTCACTCCATATTTTTTTCTCAATGCACACATTTCTCCAGCATTTATTCGGCTCCTATCAGTATTTTTCCACGTCCACAAACATCTTTCCCCTCTTCTTCATAAAGGTTCTTCTAAATTGAGCGTTTTTTTTTAATTCTAGGATAAAACACAAATGGCATCACGAACTTACCTGAGTCCTGTTACATTTGAGAAGTGTAATGTATGACATTTATAAAAATGG
The DNA here is from genome assembly GCA_949825065.1 of Odontocerum albicorne. NCBI lineage: Eukaryota > Metazoa > Arthropoda > Insecta > Trichoptera > Odontoceridae > Odontocerum > Odontocerum albicorne. The sequence goes on along the minus strand of OX463862.1, from coordinate 24,954,890 downwards.
AGTCGTACACAATACAACAACGCGTTCAAATTGTTGAATTATTTTATGTATTGTAATCTCCGGAAACGGTGATGTTAACTGCCCACCAAGATCATGTGATCCGATACCATTGGACTATTTTCTCTGGCATTACGTAAAAAGCCAGATCTATAAGAATGACGCCCGATCGATTCCTGAGCTGAATGGCGAAATTATTCGCGTTATTGGTGAGTTAGAACCGCAATTATGACAAAATATCATCGAAATTTTTGACAAAAGAATGGACATCTGTAGAACTGCAAGAGGTGGACATTCGGTGGATATTGTTTTTTGTGTTTAAATGTCATACATTATACTTCAATGACCAATAAAAAGATTTTAAAATCAAAGCAAATTGTGTTTTATCAAGAATTAAAAAAAATTGAATTTAAAAATCCGCTCAATTTGAAAGACCCTTTATATATAGCTTCTCATACAACTCCCACAATAAACTTAATTAGGTATAAATATAAAACTACATCCACTTTTTGTCCCGCTTTATTTTTGAAGACTAGACGATCTCCGTGGCCTAGGTTGTAAGACCCCTGTCTCTCAACCCGCAGTGACCCAGTTTTTTTTAAAAGGATTAAAGTCTGGTTTTCACTTGAGGCCTCTTTAACATGTTTTTGGTTGGTTGAAAGATATTCCCACATGACAATAAGCCCGCTAGATTGTACTGTATATAACGAAAGTGTAATACAATACAATACAATACAAAAACTATAAAAATGTACTCGAACATAAACCATGGGAAAAATTTCTTGACTACAGTTTTAAGGAAGTGTCCAAAGTAATTGTAGAGAGTGTTTTCAAGGTAGACGGAACAAATTCACGTCCACACACGTGAGGCAGAGGGCAATTTGCTCGACCCTAGGATCCCAGGCTGGGCAGCGGACTGTGACGACCGGAGTGACGTCAGACCCGGAGCAGGCCGCGGGGGGATCCCGGGTCAGCGAGCAGGATAAGAAGGAAGACGGTGGTGCGTGTCAAGACTTGATTTTCTCAGCAGCACTGCCGGGGCGACCTGTTGATTGCTGTATATTAAGGTACAACACGATCAATCTGTGCAAAGTACTCCTGCCGACTTAATGAGGGGTTTTCAATTATGAAATAGACGAAGTTGTATAAAAAGGACCCAAACACCGTTTACCTATTCAGAAATAATTGAGGGACTTTTTTACTGCTTTGTATGGTTTTTTTTTTATCCTGGCGAGTTTATTGGCATGTGGCAATCTCTTCCAGCCAACCAGAAAGATGTTTTAATAGGCCCTAAATGTTGATCAGACTGGAATCCTATATAAAAAAAATCTGGGTTCCAGCGGGGATCGAGCCCGAAACCTCCGGATCGGCAGACAAGTGTCTTACCACCAGGCCACGGAGGTTTGTATTAAACTTAATTCCGCTGGCTTGACATGTTTAAACATTCTGAATTGATATATCTTGCATCTTACATTTAATTTATTTAAAATAAAGGGTCTTTCAAATTGAGCGTTTTTTTTTATTCTTGGATAAAACACAGATGGCGTCGCGAGCTTGCCTGGGTCTTGTGACTTTTGAAAAGTGTAATATATGTTACGTATAGTATTTCGAATAAAGACTATATGAATTATCCCTTGTTCAAAGGTCTTCGTGTTATTTTATTGATGTTTTAAACTTTTGCTTGTATAGATTTTTTTTTATATATAACCTACATATCTGAAAAATGAAATTAATGATTTCGTGGTACATTATGTTGACTACTTAGTTTGATCTATGCATATTTGCGCACTTCCCTTTCTTCCTGCACATATTAGTTGATGGGCCGCACACACAATGAAAAAATTAGAGGGAACGTTGTTCATCAGATGAGTCACGATGCTCAGTCATAAACTAAACGACATGATTATGATGACATCGTTTAAGATCATACGAAGTGGTGACTTTCGTGGTCCAGTTTATAAAGCGCTTTCCTTCCACCTTAGTCTTAAGGGGAGCTTTTCTGGTTTTATATTTTTTCATCTTCTTTTAAATAGCATTCAATATATTTTTTTAAACTAAGCTACTATCATTTGAGCGTTAATGGATTATTAAAAAAGTCGTAGGTGTTAGTGTTTTCAAATGTTTTTTCCCCCTTGTACTGCATTACTCATTCATAGCAAAATGGACATAAATTTTTATACCGTACATCATCTATACTCAAGAAAACGTATCATGATCCCTGTGACGTTTGAAATGTCATGTCTCAAAGGGATGGGGTAAAATCATTTTTTTTTACAAATCGAATCGTTTTTTCATAAATCGAAAAATTGTTTTTTTCTAAACTGACGTGTTAAGTCCTAATTTTCATTATACTGACTTTCTCATGTATTATATGTTTTGTATCTATATTTAAATAGGCCCAGATCCACTATGAATTAACACTAATTACGAACATTTAATTTTATGTATAAAAAAATCGAAAATCCAATTATCATATACCCCATCCCTAGCCAATGCAGACTAACGTAGTGACTTTTGATAAACGTCGCCAAATATTATTTGTTTTTAACAAACTGACACATTTTCGCTAATTTGTAACAAAATGTATTATGTTAATTTGTCATTATTGTTAGTTTTATGTAATGCATTTACCTAAATAATTTGCTATTTATTAGAATCGAGGCTTATATTAAAGTTGATAGAATAATTAATATTACTGAACGTCGTTACAAGGTTGTATTGGGGCAAATTTGTGAAACGTCACAGGGACCATGCTACCTTTCTTTAGTATAGTGATTCATATTTTACGTATAAAAATAATCGAACCACGATTGGCAATAGTCCGCCAGAAAAACTTTACAAATTTAATCAACGTCAGGTACACTAAAATAAATTATAATGTAATTTTTTTATTTCTTTTGACACAGGAAATGAATGCCCCTAAAGCAGGAAAGACCAAAATTACCATCTTGTACTAAATTAAACGGCAAAACAACGCCACAAGAAGGAAAGACACTAACGGTTTAACTTTTAACTGTACAGTTAAGTGCGTTCAGCCAGTTAACTTGTGACTACTGGCCGCCTTGCTGAGACAGGAAGTCGATGGTTCGCTCTGGCTTTTGGACACCCTTACTTCCTGCCTTTTGAGGGTGTTTCCTTTGCCTGATTGGATAACCAATGACCCGTGTGATGGACGGATCAACAGTTTAAAGCATGCCAGTAAATGTAGCGGTTAAATATGTTGTTTATAGTTAAGGCATTAACGTTGTGGAGGTTTAAAGACGATTTCGTGAACACAAATCCGCCTTAACAAATCCTCTAATTTATTCTGAAATGGCTAATCATTGTCACCGTGAAAACCATACTTTTTCTATCGATGATGCCAAATTCTTACATATCACTAGTAACGGAAATAAATTGGACACATTAGTCCTTAGAAATTTCTAAGTCAGTACATCGATCCGAACATCTGTTGAACAGTTATATGCCAAAAATCTCTCCGCTCTTGGCCGAAATCGTCCCATGCCTCCCTCACTCCTCAGCCCCCAACCGTTGAAGCGTGTATATCGGTACCAGTTCGAACAGAATTTATTTTTGTTTGTGTTCCCCTGAAGATGAGGTGAAAGCCTTGAAATCGGTAGGGTTATACCGTTACAAAAAGTGGAATAAACAGTGTTTGATAAAAATAAATTACAATGTTATTTAAATATCTGTTTTTTTTTAATTTTCAAATTTCTAGAGTAGTTTACCCCCTTCAGTTCTTAATCATCCCTTATCGCTTCATTTCGAATTCTTTTATACACTGTCATCACATGTATTATTTTAAGTGTTCACATTTCTACATTTATTCAGCTCTTTTCTCCACACATCAGATATTTATCTTTAATCGCTTAATTCCGTCACACATTCACACTTCATGTATTTTTCTCAATGCAAGCATTTCTATAGCGTTTTATATGCCTTTTTCAGATTTTTTTTACCTTCACGTTGCATTCATATATCATATACGAGTCTCACAGTTGGTACAGTACTAAAATATTGTTATGAACTATGATCTTAGCCAATAACGATAATAATCATAATATAAATAGGCCAAAACCCGTACGACGGTTGTCGCCAAAGAAAGAATACGAGAATTGAATTTTGAATACAAGAGAGCGAGAGAGGAATACTTCGAAATTTGAATCTCGGTGGGTCCGTGATAAATGAATACGAGGCATATCCAGAAAGTAAATGTACTGAATTTTTATAGGTTACAATTTTTATTATTTAAACAAAAAAATTACGTGGTTACCGTAGTACATATGTAAGCTATTTTTCGACATAGTCGCCATTCCTCTCAATGCAGGTGGCGAAGCGGGGTATCAACTTTTTGATGCCTTCCTCGAAGTAGTTTCCCGCCAACCCCTCCGTCTACTTCTCCCCCTCCTCCTTTACCTCCTCGTCGGTTGAAAACCTTTTTCCACCCATGTGCAGCTTCAGGGAGGTAAAGAGATAGTAATCTGAAGGTGCTAGGTCAGAGGAATGCGCGGGATGGTTCGGGACATCCCATTTAAACGAGGCGAGCAGTTCCTTCGTGGCGTTGGCCGTGTGTGGTCTGGGATTGTCGTGCAGCAGGCAGACTCCCTTTGTCAGCATGCCTCTCCTCTTGTTCTGAATCGCCCTCCGCAATTTTTTTAGGATCTCACAGTATCTTGCAGAGTTGATGGTCTCCCCTTGAGGCATTTATTCAATTAAAATTATGCCTTGACAGTCCCAAAACACGGATGCCATGATTTTCTTGGCTGAAATTGTGGTTTTGAACTTTTTGGCGGAGGGTGAAGAGGTGTGACGTGACCGTTTTTAAACTCGCGACACCACTTGTACACACTCGTACGATTCATAGCTTTATTACCATATGCAGTTTTCACCTCATTATAAACCTCGACCGGAGGTTTTCCCTTCCAAACGAGATAACGGATGACGCCGAGTATTTCGCACTTGGCGGGAGATTGAATTGACATTTTTCACGAAACGTGTTGTCGCGTTGACACTTCTCAACATACTGACCTCGAACTGGTCTCGTTGCGGAGAAGAAGGGTCAGGCTACACGGAAGTGTAGCCAACATGTCGAAAATAAAATCCATCCGGTCGTGAGAGCCTCAGTACACTTACTTTCTGGATACGCATAGTAGATCAAAACTATACTGAACGAATTTTAAATACTTCGCTAATAATTTTTGAACCGGTATAAAAGGGACGATGTATTAATGATATACTCGTATATAAACAAATTCTATATTTATAAATATATATTATATTTTAATAAATGTAGAATTTGTTTTATATACTTACGTGAATATTTCACGGGTCGCATGCAACTAGTATTGAAATATTTAACAATAAATTTATTTATTTCCTCATTAAATACACTTTATCACCACGACACGTGTTTCTACATCCAGCTCCGAGGTTTTCTTCAAGCAGTCGAGTTGTGTAATGTGCTGGAAAAATTGAAGATAGTTTGTTCGAAGGATTGTTGGAGAGAGTAATTACGGATCGTCTGAAGGGAAGAGGTTTAATCGAAAAGGCTAACGCTATTTTAAAGTTAAATGGCTATCGCAAGCAGGTACTTGAAGTATTCCGTTAAAGGCTTTTGTGTATCGTGGCGAATATTAGATCCGCCATATTGAGCGATGTGTCACTTTCTCCCGCGCGCGGGAAATTAGCGAACGACACGCGGCAAATTGGGCGTGAAAATTTTTTCACTTTCCATGCCATTCCTTTAGACATTTGCAGGGGCAGATTTTGGAATTTAAGACTATGTGACCATCATCATCATTTCGCCCTTATACACACCTTAAATCGGAAAACAAATTCATGAAATTCACATAAATTCACGCATAAATATGTATATTGCAAACCATCACGTCTACCTATCAAGGTAGGCAGAAAGATGAAAGCGTCAGATTTCTTCTTACGCTTATTCTATATCTATACACCTTCCTATAAAGATTCTACAACGAATTTCTACGGTGTTTATTCGAACCCTTTCATTCTTTTCCCACTTCTACGTTTAACTCTCATACATCAAGGTTGGTACTAACATACTGTTGTGAACTATCATCTTAGCAGATTATATATGGTATTGTCAGGTTTGAGCATATAAAGTATGTTTTAGTTCCCTATTGACAACTGATACACGCAGTTCAGTAGCCCTCTTAACTCTTCCATTTTTTCTTTTTCTTTTAGGCCTGTTGGCCTGTTATGGTCCTGCATCATTGTTCCCCTCATGATGACGTCAACTGCTAGCTGTCTTTCCATCTTTTGGGAGGTCATCCTGGAGGTCTTGGGGGATTCTGTCCCTGGCCATTCTTACGGCTCCTCGTTTAGCCATTCTGGATACATGTTCGTTCTAGAACCTTCTTCTGTGTCATCCCCGTCTGACAATATCTTCAACTTCGCACATATTTTGGATTTGTGTGTTTCGTACTCTATCACGAAGGGTTTTGCCAGCGATACTCCTGAGTACCTTCATTTCGCTGGTTCGAAAGAGATTTTTGGTTCTGAAAGTGTCGGCTCTGGACTCTATGCTGTATGTCATTACAGGTATTGTACTCGTATATTCTCACCTTGCTTTGGATGTTCATATACCTGTTTTTCTAGAAAGTGTTCTTTAGACATCCGGAATTAGCTGCGGCCTTTTGTGACTGTTCAAGCATTTTGCCATAGAGGTCATTATTACACATTATGCTAGCACCCAAGTATTTAAATGTTGTTACTTGTTCAATTGGTGTGTCGTTGATCGCCACACTGCATCAAACTTGCTCTCTGGTTAGAGTCATGCATTTAGTCTTGCTGGTGGAGATAGATGTGTTGTATTTTTTGGAAGCAGTGTGGAATCGATGTAGCATTTGTTGCAGGTCTTCCTCTGATTCGGCTATGATTCGTAACTCTTCCATAATCTGATAAAAATACTACCTAAATAGCAGAATTCCTCGACTTGTTCCAATCTTTCATTGTTTATCCATATGTCGCATTTTGTATACTTGTCTATCATCATGACTTGTTGTTGTGTTATTTGGAGATTTTTCTTTTCTTTAAAAAACTCTTGTACCAAAATGCTACGCCTAAGAACCGACCCTGCGCTACGCCCGCAGCATGACAGATCATTATCTCTTCTAATGACGCTGGTGACACTCCACACGTTACACTCCACACGCGCAACTTTCATTGAAGTCAAGGCCCTGCTTACAAACCCTGCTTCAAGAGATCAGGCTTTGGCGACTGATGAATGACCTCCATTCATATTGTAATGTGATAATCCTCCCTCCTTGATCAACACTTTGCGATTAAGGACAATCATCTTGATGAGCCACCATGGTCTAGTTATATACAACGTACTGTCTTTGTCCCAGTGTTTGAGTTCAGCTCCCAACGGAGACCTGAAAACTGTCCCAGTCCGAAGCTGTGAAGGTAGCGAAGAAATTTTATATGTAGTAGTAGGAAAGTTTGGCACCCTCTACTCTCGGCCTATTCCAACAGGGCAAGCGTTTTATTAAATATGTTTTTTTTTAATTTCAAACTCTCAGTACAAGGAGCAGAAAAAAATGGTATAGATATTTATTTATTTATTTAACTAACGACACAACAGTGTCTTTTATATACAAATACACATATGACAAGTTATACAAGTACTTAAAATTATTGACAAAAAATACAAAGATTTGTCTTAAACAAATATGTACAGGAGATACAAAAAGCAGTAGTAATAATAAATTACAAAGTCATTGTTTAAAATTATAGTACGAGTATGTATATCACAGAATATTACCAAATTTTACCAAGTAGACTTACGTAATTGTCGAAGACTTGTTTTATATTGGTAAAGAACTTAGATTTGTTTTAGTGGAATAACGTTTACATAGAACAAGAAGAATTGGATTTTTTGAGAATTTCATGGATAGATCTTGAGATATAGAAAACACACGGGCTCACTTGTAGAACGAGATGGAAGTTGCTTTGCAGAATCTAAACCTTCCACATGTTGATGCAGGGTTACTCAACTCCAGAGGCAAAGTATTGTCCTTAATGTTTCGTTTATACTAGGTTATTTATATTAATGAAGGAGAGCACAAAATTAGTAGCTATTTCTAAATATTGTTGTGATATTCTCGCGAATACTATATATACTTATATTAAAAATATCTAAATTGTTGCAAAACTCATTTTCAAGTCTTTTCATACGAATTATAGAGGATTTAGTTTTATAATTAGTGTAGCAATTTTCTTTGTTTATGTTTAGCAATATATATAACTTACATAAGTTGAGTGTTAGAATACGAAGGTAGGGACTGCGGCCATTATATCAGGTTCTTTCCCGCATTTGCATGTTTTCAGAAAAACATGTTTGGTAAGAAAACCACAGAAAACTTATCGCAGCAAGATGAACTACAAAGAAACCTTGATAGATATTTCAATATGTGATAGTAACATTTTCGCCTCCAGGTATATGTTACTGTAGTGTATGTATGTTGCGTTTCATAGTTAATTATAAATTTTGATGAGATCTTCCTAAAAAGGTTGCATTTAATTAATTCTTACACTAAAAGGTAGACCATTTCACCCTACAGTACCAGCAACGGCTAAAACTCTACAATAATACCTCGCCCTATAAGATTGATTTAAAACAATCAATTTATTACACTATCTGGAAAACAAGTATATGAACATCCAAAGAAAGGTAAGGATATACAAGATCTGTGTCCGCTCCTTAATGACATATAGCATAGAGTCCAGAGCCGATACTGTCAGAACAAAAAATCTCCTTCGAACCAGCGAAACGAAGGTACTCAGGAGTATCGCTGGCAAAACCCTTCGTGATAGAGTACGAAACACACAAATCCGAAGGATGTGCGAAGTTGAAGATATTGTCAGATGGGAACAAAAGAGAAGAAGGTTCTGGAACGAACATGTATCGAGAATGGTATAACCAATAGCCGTAAGAATGGCCAGGGACAGTATCCTCCAAGCAAGCAGACCTCCAGGACGATCTCCCAAAAGATGGAAAGACAGCTGGCAGTCGACGTCGCAAGAGGGAAACGATGATGCAGGACCATAACAGGCCAACATGCCTAAAAGAAGAGGAAGAAGAAGAATTTATTAGATGAATTCAGTTCAGTTCGATCCCATTACCACCGATGCTTTTATGGGAGATAAAACAAATCCCCATCCAGCGCGATCTACACTAGAAGATAGAAACTTTCATTATTTTATAGTAGTGGGGAAGAAGGCACTGCCCAAAAGGGCTCCTTCTCCAGTGGCGACGCATCCGAGTATCAAAAAAATAATAGTGATATACGTTAAGGTCCAACATCACGGGAGATGGAAAATGACTCTCAGCGCTGTAAATTTTTTCTTATAAAGTATTTTAAAGCCTGGAGTCCAAAGAGCCCAGCAAGTTGTCACAAAACTATCATTTGACGCCATTAGATCGAAGTAGACAATCGACCCGAAGAGGAAGTTATTAAATTAAGAAAAAATCGTGATTGAAACATGTGATTGAGTGAACTATGGGGTGCACGAGTCAGTTTAACGCGTACATTGTTCAGATAACGCGGCCAACTGCTGTGGAGACATTACAGAAAGACTGGGACATTACGGAGTGGTGTACAACCTGTTGTAATAACATAATCGCCACCGGGGAACAATGGGAGATCTGGCCTCAAGTACCGAGTGGCTCAGGCAAACCAGATGTTTATATGAAATTAAAATGTATTACAGCATTAAAATGTATTGCAGTATAGATATCATGGACAGGACATAGAACAAAACAATTATGTATTACAGCATGAACTATTGTATAGATATCATGGACAGGAAATAGAACAAAACAAAATGTATTACAGCATAAACTATTGTATAGATATCATGGACAGGACATAGAACAAAACAATTATGTATTACAGCATGAACTATTGTATAGCTATCATGGACAGGACATAGAACAAAACAATTAGGTATTACAGCATGAACTATTGTATAGATATCATGGACAGGACATAGAACGAAACAATTATGTATTACAGCATGAACTATTGTATAGATATCATGGACAGGACATACAACAAAACAATTATGTATTACAGCATGAACTATTGTATAGATATCATGGACAGCACATAGAACCAAACAATTATGTATTACAGCATGAACTATTGTATAGATATCAAGGACAGGACATAGAACAAAACAAAATGTATTACAGCATGAACTATTGTATAGATATCATGGACAGGACATAGAACAAAACAAAATGTATTACAGCATGAACTTTTGTATAGATATCATGGACAGGGCATAGAACAAAACAACTGTATTCTACAGGAACTTATCACTAAAGAAAGACTCTTATCTGACTTTTCGGAGACTGTGTGCCAAGGAAAGAAGATTGTTTTTAAAATCCTGGACTAAAAGCAGAAAAGAAAATGTATATAAAGAGTCTTTCAAAATCAAACCAGCTGTATGTTTTATTCTTGAATAAAACATACAGCTGGTTTGATTTTAAAAACACTTTTTATTGGTCATTGAAGTATAATGTATGGCATTTAAACACAAAAAGCAATATCCGCCAAATGTCCACCTCTCGCAGCTCCACAGATGTCCACTCTTTCAGATGTCCACAGATGTCCACTCAGAAATTGATTGAGGGTCATTCTTATATGCCTGCCTTTTCACGTAACCCCAGAGAAAATAGTCCAACGGTGTCAGATCACATGATCTTGGTGGCCAATTAACATCACCGTTTCCGGAGAGTACAATACATAAAATAATTCAACAATTTGAAAGCGTTGTTGTATTGTATACGACTCAATTTTTATAAATGTCATACATTACACTTTTCAAATGTCATAAGACTCAGGCAAGTTCGCGACGCCATCTATGTTTTATCCAAGAATTAAAAAAACCGCTCAATTTGAAAGACCCTTTCAGAAATCACCGGCCATACCACTGTACTGAATCCGATGGCACACCGAAGTAGTGAGAAAATGTAGCATAGTCCCTGTGACGTTTGAAATGTCATGTTTCAAAGGGATGGGGTATAATCGTTTTTTTTACAAATCGAATCGTTTTTTCATAAATCGAAAAATTATTTTTCTCTAAACTGATGTTTTCATTCCTAATTTTCATTATACTGACTTTCTAATGTATTGTATGATTTGTATTTATCTTTAAATAAACCAAGATCCACTGTGAATTAACACTAATTACGAACATTTAATTTTATGTATAAAAAAATCGAAAATCCAATTATCGTATACCCCATCCCTAGCCAATGCAGACTGACGTAGTGACTTTTGACGAACATCGTCAAATATTATTTGATTTTAACAAACTGCCATATTCTTGCTAATTTGTAACAAGATGTATTAATTTGTCATTATGGTTAGTTTTATGTAATGTATTTACCTAAATAACTTGCTATTTATTAGAATCGAGGCTTATATTAAAGTTGATAAAATAATTAAAATTACTGAACGTCGTTACAAGGTTGTAATGGGGCAAATTTGTGAAACGTCACAGGGACCATGCTTCATTTTCTTTAGTATAGTATGTGTTTTCCTTTTTTTTTTTTTTTTGTTGAAATAATAGAAGATATGACCGAATTCATAGGTATCCTTTTATACTCTTGATTGCTTGGCGGAAAAAGTGCCTTTGTCATTCGAGGGGTGAAGGACAACGAGGGATTTGAACCAGCGACCTTCTGCACGGAATTCCAGTGATTGCGCGTCAAAGTACCTCACCTGTAAATAGCACACACCCATAATTATACAAACGCTAGTAAATATTCAATAGAAGAATAAATGTTTTTTGAAATGCTAGTTAAATTTAAAATATTTCACGATACAGTTTTATTCGAGCCACCCATTCCTAAAGGTTAGCGCACATAATTGTGATAGTTTACTCAGCTACCGGTGTGAAAAGTGAGGTTAACTGTACTTAACTTAACTTTATTTATTATACGTTCTTCAACAAACGAAACCCACCAACTGTATCCAGTTTCACTTACGAAATGAACTCAAAATGTCACACAATAAAATGAAAATAAAATGTAATGTTTGAAATTGAACCAAATTACGTTGGATGGTTAACGCCTGTAGTTTTATTATATTTTCGCAATACTATTTTTGCTTTTGACCTCACGTTATAATTTTAGTTTTCTCTTTTAAAAAAAATAAGCTACGATTTAAACTCTTATTTCCGACAGAGTTAAACTTTGTGGTATACCAAAGAATAACTACGAGTAGTTTAAAATGTTTTTTTGGTGTTGTTGCCGTGTGATATCTCCATAGTGTCTTTCAAATCTTAACCTAAGAGACGTTTTTATTTATTTATTTATTTAACACTTTTATTGCAAATACAATCTGGCAGGCTTATTGCCAGGCGGCAATCACTTCCAACCAACCAGACGTTCCTTCTGAGAGGATTAGAACTTTGAGGTCGATTTCTTGTTCATCTTATAAATTAAAGGGCTCGGCAGTAAATAATGGTAAGCGACAAAATTGCAAAAGACGAGTTTCAAAATTACAAATTAGATAGTTAAGGGTATGATTAAAAAATCTAATATTCAAACATAAGGTTTCTTCTTGTTGTTTTAATTTTGGTGGTTTTTGTATTTGTGTTTCTGTGTATTTTTTTTTTTTTGTTTTAATTTTGTTTTGATTTTGTTTTTTATTCTTATGATTGTGTGCGGTATAGTGTGGGATGAATATTTTTGGTCTTTCTGAAGTGATGATGTGTGAGGAGTTGAATTTCGCATGATGTTTCCAGTTGTAGTTGAGTGTCACTGTTTGTCAGGTTGATGAGAGCGTGCAACGGGGTTTTTTGTTTTTGTGTAATCAAAAATCGGAAAGAAGTATCGATTTATTTTTCTCATGCTAAATATCCTCAGTGAGATACAGGCAAAAGCCTAGTTTACTGGGGATACGACAAATGAAAGGCAACAAACCCAGATCCTTCAAAATTGTATGTCCAAATCAAATTATCTGTTGTTTTTTTTCTCAAATTGTGTATATTTCTTGTCATGTGTAATGATAAATAAATAAATAAATAAAACAGAAAAGTCTTAAAAGCTCATACTTTTTAAAATTACATTACTTTTTAATAAATGTTTCATAAATAAATTTAAAGATTTTATAAAGACTTGTTTTCTTAATATCTCAAAATGTGATACATGTCGCTTACCATAATTTACTGCCGAGCCCTTCAATTGGCTGTTCCTAATCAATCCAAGTGTGGTGTACATAACATAAATAGCAAGTTATTTAGGTAAATACATTACATAAAACTAACAATAATGACAAATTAATACATCTTGTTACAAATTATCAAATATATGTCAGTTTGTCAAATCAAATAATATTTGGCGACGTTCGTCAAAAGTCACTATGTTAATATTGGCGAAGGATTTCTATAGCATTTATGTGGTTCTTTCAATATAAAAATTAAAAGAACTCATTTTATTAAAAGCCGCATGAGAATACATATATACGAGTATGTACAGTTGTTTAGATACCCTCATTAACAACTTGTTTGGAAGATTTAGCCTATTCCTTATTCTATTAGGACCCGGAGGCTGTAGTTGGTCTTCAGATTAATTTCTCAAAATCTTCAAGATCTGACATTTCACCGTACACTGATGACGCGATATCAAAATCTCAATCATAAATCGGTTCGTGTATATTTTAATCATCAAGGGTAAGTATATTTTAATCATCAAGGGTAAGTATATTTTAATCATCAAGGGTAAGTATATTTTAATCATCAAGTATATTTTAACCATCAAGGGTAAGTATATTTTAATCATCAAGGGTAAGTATATTTTAATCATCAAGGGTAAGTATATTTTAATCATCAAGGGTAAGTATATTTTAATCATCAAGGGTAAGTATATTTTAATCATCAAGGGTAAGTATATTTTAATCATCAAGGGTAAGTATATTTTAATCATCAAGGGTAAGTATATTTTAATCATCAAGTATATTTTAACCATCAAGGGTAAGTATATTTTAATCATCAAGGGTAAGTATATTTTAATCATCAAGGGTAAGTATATTTTAATCATCAAGGGTAAGTATATTTTAATCATCTTAGGAGTCAGGAGACTATCGTTTAAAGCTTGAATTATTTACAAAAATATTTGCTATACTTCAGAAAGTCTAGGATGAACCGTGCGACGTTTGTCACAAAGGGGTGGGGTAAAATCGTTTTTTTTTTTTTACAAATCGAATAGTTTTTTTACAAATCGAACAATTGTTTTTCTCTAAACTGACGTTTTAATTCCTATTTTTCATTATACTGACTTTCTAATGTATTGTATGATTTGTATGCATCTTTAAATAGGCCAAGATCCACTATGAATTAATACTAATTACGAACATTTAATTAAAATCGATTTTTGAAAATCCAATTATCGAATACCCCATCCCTAGCCAATGCAGACTAACGTAGTGACTTTTGACAAACGTCACCAAATATTATTTGATTTTAACAAACTGCCACATTTTTGCTAATTTGTGACAAGATGTATTAATTTGTCATTATTGTTAGTTTTATGTAATTTATTTATCTAAATAACTTAATATTTATTAGAATCGAGGCTTAAATAAATAAATAAATATAAATATTAAGTTTATTGACAGCAACATAGTATGTACAAGATCACACCTGAATAACATTTCTAAAAAACACATAAATTGCAGACAATACATCAGACGCAGAAGCTATCAAAAGGTCTGGGCTCATCTAATAGCATCCCCTCGGCCAAAATACACCCCACCAATATAGGGCGAACCCAGCCACGGGGACACCAGATGTTTTTCAGCCCACACCCACGGCTTATATTAAAGTTGATAAAATAATTAAAATTACTGAACATCGTTACAAGGTTGTATTGGGGTAAATTTGTGAGCTGTCATACGGTTCATCCTAGATTTTCCGAACTATAGATGCTAGTAATATGCCATATTTTGGAAGGGTATCGATCTCGTAAAAACACGGGACCGGGACTCAACGTTAATCTAGTTTTTCACGTTAAAACACTAGATACAAAGTTTTAAATGGACTTATCAAGATCTTCTTTAAATGCTGCATTCAAGATGGCTAATGACTGGGAAGGTTGAAGACAGGCGGTGAACCTAATTCCAGACATATCAGAGGACCAAGACGCTCAGCATTAAGCATGCAATAAAGGAATGGAAATGCGACTAGAGTTCATTTGTATATTTTACTTTTGTAGAAAGATAAATTCGAGTAGATTACCATACTTACGTGTTTTTAATAGTAAAGTAATATGAGACCTGTCTGATATACTCGTATAAGTACTGCTTTCATAACAAACCGTGGTTATTCCGGTTGAACAGAACCTCGGGAAAGAAGGTAGAAACATGTTTAGTGGGGATTAATGCAGGGCTGTGGAGTCGGAGTCGGAGTTGGAGTCGGAGTCGCGGAGTCGCGGTGTTTGGGCCGGAGTCGGAGTCGGAGTAGGAGTCGTAAAAAACGAGCGACTCCGACCAGTTTTTCGTTAAAATTTAAAATACATTTTTTTTTTTAATTATTATAATGAATGTGTATTGTGCACGAATATTAAACTTGCAGGCGCAAGTCGCGCCGATATGGTGAATCACCGAGATCCATTTAATGCATAAAGTCTACGAAAATGTGTTTGTCACCTTCTTTCTCACGCCGAAAGAAAATTCTGTTGGCATAGATCTATGTTAACCCCATGGTTCGATCCATATTGACGGAAGAACAAATAAATAGAGCTAAAAACGCTATGTTTGAATTAACCGTTCGTATGAAAGGCCTTCGACTAGAAAAAGAGACGACAGCAGGCAGCGTACACCAAGTATCATCATCTTCATCCGACACCGCTGAATCTGAAGACGATTTTGAAAAATATCTCAATGAACAAGATAAACTAAAACGTCCTCGTTTGAATCACAGTCCCAATATAGATGAAGGAGACTCTATTTCAAAATTTAAAATTGAATTTTATGATGCATTGAAAATAATGGAAAAAATTGACCGAACTTATAAGTTAAATGTTGAAATGGCAATACAGCGGTATCTAGAAATCGTAAAAGATTCAGCATTGATCGTTACAGCATTACCCCCAACCCAAGTATCCGTAGAGCGGTTATTTTCCGCTCTTAAAATTCTCAATTCTGAGTTGAGAGCCTCTACGAATACAGATTTAATAGAAGCAATGTTGTTTTTAAGAATAAATTCTAATAAATAATTATTAAAGTTTGATCTTGTTTTATTTTTATCCCTATAACATGAAAAAAATGGCTATATGCAAAGGTAGGAAACAACCTGCTAAAATTGAGCTTTTTTGAGTCGGAGTTGTGGAGTCGGAGTCGTGGAGTCGGAGTTGTGGAGTCGGAGTCGTATTGTTGGTAAATATAGGAATCGGAGTCGGAGTCGGAGTCGTGTTTTTTTTTAAGCGACTCCACAGCCCTGGATTAATGTAATTAATGGAGTAACAAAGCATTTATTTAAAGAGTTCTGATTTAGAGCACCCTTGAGGATAAATGCTTATCTTTCCGTTTTGCTAACTTCGATAGGTAAGAATACATGATGAAACGACAGCAGAGTCAAAGACCATAGAAGTAAAAGCTCATCAGGTAATTGAAGCAGATTATCGTGTGATGGAGCGGTGCTCAGTGGAAGGCACGTCTCGGTTCTTGGTCCAGTGGACGGGGTAAGTGGAGGTTAGAAAGTGTGTAGAAAGTTTGTAGCCGCAACAGTGACAGTCTGAACACTCTGGCTGCGACAAATTGTGACGGGTGACGTATCACGAGACGAAGACGGGTCCTGAAAATGAAAACTGTCACAACTGATGCTCAACTAAGATAAATGATCAATTGTTTGCATACATAGCTTTGAACTTTTCATAGTTTTAAAAGTGAAGAGAAATTATAACTGCTTTACTGAAAACTGTTTCAGACGACATTTGAATCTTAAAGTCACACTGCATAGACAATGAAGGACGACGTGAAAAAGTTGAGTCGTGAATTAGGAAAAGACGACGTTATATTACTGACTAGATTGTTTTTCAGTAGTTTTTTTAAAAGCATGCCAAGGACGGGGGGAAGTCTAACCTTGGTTTGTAACTGGTTCCAGAAGCTCACTGTATGTACAGTAAAGGACGACTTAAAAAAAGAAGAACAGTGATCTGGAAAAGTCAATAAACAATATTTGTTTGAGCGTAGCGCTAGTAAGTTAGTAGTATGAACTGACTGGAAGCATTCGAAATGTGGATGCACCGGAGAATGCTACGGATACCCTGGACGGATATGGTCAGCAACACGAGGGTTCTTCAAAGAGCCAAAGTTTACGGAGAGATGCTGACTAATATTAAAATCCGAAAGGTGTCCTACTTGGGTCATGTACTTACAGGAGCAAAGTACAAATTACTGCACCTGATCATCCAAGGCAAAATAGAAGGCCGAAGAGGTATTGGCAGGAGACAAATCTCCTGGCTCCGCAATATACGTGATTGGACTGGCATAAGGAGCGTTGGAGATTTTTTTCATGCTGCCGGGGACAAAGATGCCTACTATCAAGTGATATTCAACGCTGGAGGGACCTGACATGATACTGAGAAGAAGAAGCGCTAGTTCATGGTCGGAAATGCGCTGAAAATTATCGGCAAGATATGAGAGGTCGCGAAACAGTTAAGGATATTATACAATAGTCACAGCATGTGAATTTTATGTCTATTTCTCATATTTAACCAGTTCAGCTCCTTCTGGTATGAAGTGATCGAACTTTCTGAATTAAAATAAATATCATACAAACGTTTTGAACACTTTGCTGGACCTTTATTTTACTGTTTCATCAATACATATATATTTGTTCATTTTTTTATGTTGACTATGGAAACCGATGCTCGATTCTCAGCCCAGGCCACACCAGCAACGCCACATCGAATCCTGGGATGTGGTGACTCCAAGTTACATCCACTCTCACTTGGATTTGAGATTCTCAAACCAATTTACATCACATACTTCTTTGTCCTGATCAAGTACAAAATGTCACTGATTTCTGTCTTTGATGGTATCTCCTAACAACTCAAAATGTACGCTAAAAGTCTACATGTATTTTTTTACAGTAATTTTAACCCTTCCTTCCCTGTGATGTGTAACTTGTACACGTTGCTTCTAAAAACTTTAATATCTCTATAAATATAATAAATACTGGGTTCAGATTTTAGATATTCCTTCGTAATACATTTACGCATTGAATGAAAAAATAATACTTGTAATAATTAGCACTTATCGGCCAAATCAGAGATATTTTGTGAAAATTGGGAATAAATTCACCAATACAATCAAACGTTTGCCAGGGTGTGACGTAAGTATATTCATTCTAAAAAATCACTGTTGGTGAGAAGCGACACTATTCACGTCTCAATCTACTTCGGTATATGGCAATTCAAGAAATAGAATCTCAGTTCGCTCGCTTCTCTCACTTCAGTAATTCTCGGGCATCCATTTGAAGTGGTCTCTTCGCCCGTTTTTTTAACGTCGGCCGATGTTTTTTTCATGTTTTCAGCAATTAAATTTCAATTATTATCTTTTTTGACTTCAAATTTAATTTATTTAAGCGATTGGCTATAAATATTCTAATTTGTACGATTTTAAATCGCGAATTTTTACATGTGTATTGAATACACAGCACCAGAACGCGCGGATTTTTTTAACACAGGAAGGGAAAGGTTAATGACGTAGGTGGGATTTTTTACATCACATATTTAACTATAGAGTATGTTCTTTGGTAACCAAAGAACTGGAAATTGATCTCACCAAGGTATATTGATACAAACAACCCGTTTCCCTGCCAGAGTGTCAGACTTTCTCATGTCGATACATCATTGCTGGACCTCGAAGTCAACTATCACCTCACCATTCCAACGTCAATTCAGCTGGTAATCGAAACAGAGTAGTAGAGTTTTTTTTCGAATAAGTGAACTGTTGCACACCAGCAAAATCGCCGGCCATACATCTACACTGGATCCGATGACACGCCAAAGAGAGAAGATCGGAGCACACTCGCATGGTTTTTTATCCTTTTTTTTAAAGAATTGTTACATGTGGTCGAATTCATAGGTATCATTATACGCCTAAATATTAGGCGGAAAAAATACCTTCGTCATTCGAGGGAAATATCACAGTTTGGGACTCGAACCGGCGATTTTTTGCACGGAAATCCAATGCGTTACTGCGCGACCATTCATCTTATTTATGCACATTTCATACAGCTGTTACAATTTTTCTTACTTCTTACACTGTCTTCTTTAAAAATATTATTCACTTGATCCAGGAAATAAAATGGAAACAGTGGCCTGTACTTATAAGTGCATATGTGTATATAATAAATAATATTTACTTAATTGAATAAAAAATCCCGTTGAATAAGAGTGCATAAATCTCAAGGCAAGCACCCACCGTTGGATGATTCAATATAATGTGAGCATTCAACTATATCATACTGGCAACTTTTTATTTGAAAAAATAAATCGACTAGATGTTGCCGCCATTACGACTAATGAATTTGAAATGAGAACGCAGCGATGTGGAGAAGAATAATGGGGTAGATTGTATCGCGTGGGAACCGGAAGTCGAATTCTTAAACATCATGTCTTATAGTTTGTAGTGGATAACTCTACATACGTAGAAAATAAACACATTGGTGCGTCTTATCCCTGAGTACTCATTTTTATTATTATCAACTAAAAGTGACAGGCCGCCATTTTAAATGATGTTCCAAATTTGAAGTCGTGTCAAAGTTCTGTGTTGCCAAAGTCGAAAATTCTGAATAGTATTTTTTCGTTTATGGATATGACATTAAACTTTATTATACAATGGTTTGTTTTGATTATAAGCTATTACGTGATTTAGAATATTAATTTATAAATTACTTTGTTATTGTACTAATTGCATTATACTAAAGAAAATGTAACATGGTCCCTGTAATGTTACACAAATTTGCCCCGATACAACATTATAACGACGTTCAGTAATTTTAATTATTTTATCAACTTTAATATAAACCTCGATTCTAATAAATAGCATGTTATTTAGGTAAACACATTACATAAAACTAACAATAATGACAAATTTATACATCTTGTTACAAATTAGCAAAAATATGTCAATTTGTTAAAATCAAATAATATTTGGCGACGTTCGTCAAAAGTCACTACGTTAGTCTGCATTGGCTAGGGATGGGGTATACGATAATTGGATTTTCGATTTTTATTACACATGAAACTAAATGTTCGTAATTAGTATTAATTCATAGTGGATCTTGACCTATTAAAATATAGATACACATCATACAATACATTAGAAAGTCAGTATAATGAAAATTAGGAATTAAAACGTCAGTTTAGAGAAAAACAATTTTTTAATTTATAAAAAAACGATTCGATTTGTAAAAAAAACGATTTTACCCTATCCCTTTGAGACATGACATTTCAAACATCACAGGGACCGTGCTACATTTTCTTGAGTATAATCCTCACAATATGTGTTTCTATCTCCTATCTCGAAACAATAATGATTATTCAGCCTGAAGAGAGCCTAAAGTAGACATACATGTTGCAGGGATTAATAATAATAATAAATAAATCATTCATTTAGCGCCGTTCAGAGAGTAGACTCTCTTTAAGTGCGTTCTAACTCAAGATTCGATACCACTATTATTGACAGATTAATATATTACAATAAAATATATTTATATATTTTTACACATGGCAAGAAATATACATAATTTGCGAAAAAAACAACAAGTAATTAATTTCGGACCCACATTTTTAATGGATCTGGGTTTGTTGCCTTTCATTTGTCGTGTCCCCAGTAAATTAGGCATGTAGCATTAAAAAATATAGCATGAAAAAATATAGATGACATATAGCATGAAAAAATAAATCGATACATCTTTCCGATTTTGGATTATGTAAAACCCCGTTGCACATTGTCATCAACCTGACAAACAGTGACACTCAATTACATATGTATACATCACGCGAAATCTCCAGACAGACCAAAACATTCATCCCACAATATACCACACACAATCATGAAGCAAAAAAAATACATTTATACAAAAATATAAATATAAAACAACAAAAAACATCACACTCAAGAACTCACACAAACTTCTCCCACAAGTCATTCCTCTTGCAAGCCCAAGCTTATAAATAAATTGAGTGTAAGGATAGGAAGGTGGTGGCTGTAGCTATTAAGTTAGGTACTTTCCGCATTTGCATATGTTTGGATAAACAAATTTGATAAGATAACCGCAGAAAATTTGCCAAGGGAAGACAAACTAAAAAATAACCTTAGTAGATCTTAGAATATGTGACAGTAACACTTCTGACTTTAGTTGGAGTACAGTGAGTGTGTATTTTGTTCTCATACGAGTATAATCATACATTTTAATAATTAAGGGTCTCTCAAATCGAGCGATTTTTTTCATTCTTTTTTTTTAAATTCTTGAATAAAACACAGAATTTTCTTAGATTTCAAAACACTTTTTATTGGCCATTTAAGTATAATGTATGACATTTAAACACAAAAAACAATATCCGCCAAATGTTTACATCTTGCAGCTCCATAGATGTCAACTCTTTTGTCAAAATTTTCGATGACATTTTGGCATAATTGCGATTCGAACTCACCAATAACGCGAATAATTTCGTCCTTCAGCTCAGGAATTGATCGGGAGTCATTTTTATAGACCTGGCTTTTCACGTAACCCCAGAGAAAATAGTCCAACGGTGTCAGATCACATGATCTTGGTGGCCAATTAACATCATCGCTTCCGAAGATTATAATACATAAAATAATTCAACAATTTAAACGCGTTGTTGTATTGTATACGACTCCATTTTTATCTCAAATGTCACAAGACCCAGGCAAGTTCGCGACGCCATCTGTGTTTTATCCAAGAATTAAAGAAACAGCTCAATTTGAAAGTCCCTTTACCTCCCAAAAAGGGTTGGCTTCGTTTGATTAAAAATAATTAGTGGAAAAGCTCATACTAGAAACTTTCAGGAATATGAAAAGAGCTGCGGGATATAAATAACAAAATAATTTCTCGTAAAATATTCTAATATTGAATTCCACAAAGTTAAAGCCGAAGCCTCTGTATTTTTTACAAAAGTAAACTTTGAGCTACTAGCCTATTCCAGTGATTCTTAAACCGATAGTTTTATTACTGGGGCTGAAGACAATATTGTCTCGTATATCATACAAATGACTAAAAAAGTGTAAATCATATTGAATTATTTTTATAAAACATTGGGTGCCAACGTAAATCGAACCAATAATCCTCGTATTAGTAGACAGGCGTTTTACCAAGGGCACGAAGGTGTAAAACTCAATTAAATTAAAATTCATATTCAAATTTATACGACTAGATACGAAGGTAATATAGATTATAGAAAACAATGAAATTGCGTTTAAAATGTGTGAATTTCATTTGACCAGAGAGAAAAATTAACTATTAATATAATACCACAGATTATAAATATTAAAATAAAAAAAAATGTTTTATTTCACACTCATCAAATTTCAATTCAAAAACTTCATAAATTAAAACATTTATTTTTATTTGTATATCAATATTGCATTGAATATGAAATGTTTGATACAATCCCTGAAATATATAATAATGAAATTGCGATAAACTCCGTGGTCTAGTCGGTAAGATGCTTGACTTAAGATGTCGGTAAGATGTTTTAGGTTCGTTTCCCGATAGTATAAAAAGGACCACAAATCTAACAGTATAGTTCGTCTGTTAACGCACTAGACATGTTGTGACCTCTTCATCTACAGGGTAATATTACAAACACGTGTGATGAACTCCGATATTCGTGTTTTTGGGTTCGTTCCCGATAGTATAAAAAGGGACACAAATCTAACAGTATAGTTCATCTGGTAACGCACTAGACATGTTGTGACCTCTTCATCTACATGGCAGTATTACAAAGACGTGTGATGAAGAACTCCGATATTCGTGCGTACTCCAGTGGTAACTTACCCTAAAAGATTTATTATTGGGGTCGAAAATATTGTCTCTTAGTCACACTCTCGAATCACCAATTCGAATATCTTGAAGGTCTGAATTGTTTGTTTCATACTGGATTTGATGAATAAGCTTAAATTGGTGCTCAAAACGCTCTATTCTGTATTGATTCGTAGCAAATTAGAAAGCAATGCTTGCATTTGGAGTTCGCTGGGGACCCAAAGCTCACTCATAGTGGACAAAATACAGACAAAATTTATGTGATATCTCTATATGAGTGCATTCGGTGTCCATCCATGGCTTTATCCTACTCAGTTTCTGCTGGGCATGCTCGGGTATAACTCCTTGAGCGTAAGAATAGATCTGCGTCTCCTGGTATACCATGTCAGATTCATTCGAATTGTGACTAGAAAAATGTGCGTTAAATATTCCTAACAATTACACTAAGGCCGAGGCCACACCAAAGTGCTTCGTTAGGTGATAAGCTAGGTTCTACGTGACTAATAGACTGGGTGACTCCACGCTTGGCCACACCAAAGTGATTCGCACAAATTCATTTGACATTTGGGAGCGGTTGAGTCAACAAACGATGCCACTCTCAAAACTAACCAGAAAGCTACTTCGCTCAGAGAATTTAAGTTTAAAATTTCGAACATCTCAAATTCGAACTTGTTGGGTGCATCATAATATAAATAAGCCAAACCCCATACGATGGTTGTCGTCACAGAAAGAATACGAGAATCGAATTTTGAATAGAAGAGAGCGAGAGAGGAATACTTGGATTCTCTCCGAAAGTAATTTGAAATTTGAATATCGGTGGGTCCGTGATACTGAACGAATTTTAAATACCTAACTAACAATTTTTGAACCGGTGTAAAAGGGGACGATGTATAAATGATATATATAAACAAATTTTACATTTATGAATATATATTTTCATAAATGTAGAATTTGTTTTACTTCCGTGAACATTTCTCGGGTTGCAACTATAATTCAGAAAATGTAGGATGAGTCTTGTGACAGCTCACAAATTTGCCTCAATACAACCTCGTAACGATGTTCAGTAATTTTAATTATTTTATCAACTTTAATATAAGCCTGAATTTTAATAAATAGCAAGTTATTTAGGTAAATACATTACATAAGGTTGTATTGAAGTAAATCTGTAAGCTGTCACAGAACTCATCCTAGAATTTCCGAACTATAGTAATGTTAATTTATCTAGAAGTATGGAGTGGAGAGTTTCCACTTCTCTACGAAGAATTGCGGAAATACGATGAAAAGTGTTGTAGTTTTTTGAGATGCAATATTTGATAAAAGTAAGTTTATTTAAAATATTTATTGTTTAGGCATGGCAGATTCTTGGAAACATTAAATAACAATGATGGAATTATTCAAGATTAAAAATAAATACAAGTACATAAATAGATATAAGTAAAAATAAATATAAGTACAAGTAAATATAAGTACAAGTAAATATAAGTACAAGTAAATATAAGTACAAGTAAATATAAATACGTTTGCTCGATGGGTCCCACAAAGGCTCTCTTTTATACACATCTGATATTAATACTTCCTCCATCTTGTAAAATTGCTTGGCGACACAATAAAATTAACCAACACGTATGTTCACTAGGTGACTAATCGTCACGTAGCGTGCAATGTGGTCATTGCGATAGTATGCGGTGCGTTGGTTCGCTAGGATATGTCGCCTAGCTCGCAGCGTAGCTCTAACCACACAGCGAGGCTACTTCCTGTGTGGCCAAGGCCTAAGTGTTTCCGGCAAGAACTGTTCTCAATCACATACGCAAGAACGGGCCTCCCAGCCGCTATGACTGTTAGAAGGGTCCTAACTATTTTAAACAGGACTGCTTCGGATATTAACATAGTTCATATTATATAATCGATAAAGGAAAATTTTCTTCTAAGACTGAGAACATTAGAAAAGACTTTTCAACTTATTAAAGTGTCTTGAGGAATTTTTTGTACACGTGTCATTCGAGTGAAGTAACACAGCGCGGGGATTCGAACCGGTGGCCTTCCGCACAGAAGTCCAGAGCGTTACTCAGAAATGTATTATAACAAGCTTTAAGTGATATCCAGACTGGAACCCTTATTAAAAATTTTAGCACCAATTGGAATTGATCCCGAAATCCCCGGATTAGAGTTCAGATGTCTTACCAACAAGGCCTTTACCAGGTGTCTTACCAATCTCGGCCTTCGAGTCAACGCTGGTAAAACAGAATACATGTGCAACGATGCATGTCCGGATGGAGGCGCGCCGATGATGATCAACGGGAACCGGATCCCCCAGGTGAATAAATTCAGATGCCTGGGTGCCACCATCACCTCTAATGGTGATCTTCGGACGGAGCTGCCCATCCGCATCGGACCTTCCAGCGGGGCGTTCAACAACATGGATAGGATTTAGAAGGCGACTGGTTTCAGCGTCACAACAAAATGCCGCATGTCTAACGCATGTGTCATCCCGATCCTCCTGTACGGCTGTGAATCTTGGCATCTCACCAAGGCTCAGGAGCGCAAGATACTTAGTTATGAAAGTAGGTGTCTCAGGAGGATATTGGGAATCAGATGGTATGACCACATAACAAATGATGCTGTACGCCGGCGCACCCGGCAGGGGTCTGTCGTCTCTGTAATTCGGGAGAGGCGATAGTCCTGGCTGGGACATGTTCTGAGAATGCCCGATGATAGTTGGCCGAGGGGGTCCCGACGGCCTGGAAGACCCTCTCTCACGGTGTACCGTTCCTATGACAAGGAAGTCGGAGCGTTAGGAATGTCGTGGAGGGAGATTACCAGCACCGCCCAAAACCGCTCTAAATGGAGAAGACTGGTGGCCTCCCTGTGCTCCCTTGTGGAACTTTAAAGGGTGAATTGAATTGACCAACAAGGCAATGAAGGTTGTTCTTGTTCTATACATTATCATTAGATTTAGATGATACTATACAGTCTGTGTTTTGTCCAACGAATTAACCATTTTTTTCTAATTACACTTAGCAGACGTTTTTTTCAGTATCCAGATCTCCCGTATTTGATTCCCGGCAGGTCTCGAAAAGTTTTAATTTCAGACTATCCGAATGTATCATTCAACTGACGGAAGTCGCTGCCTTACAATCAATTCTAGATGCGTTTTTTTTAATGACACTTGACATTCTGAATAATGTGCGTTGGCGATTGTGCCAAAGTAATTTTGCGAATTGGCATGTGTCCTTTTTAAGCTGGCGAATTCGTCAGTAGTTTTCCCGCTTCTATGACGTCTGAATTAAATTAAGATATCAATCTTCCATCACTGGACGCCATATTGATTTCATTGCTACTCCATTAGTACTTCTATTCCTAACATGGAAGTGCTAGCTACACGATTATTAAATTAAGAGCTGGACTGCAGAATTAAATACGTAATAAACAATACATTTAAAGAAGAATTACGTTGTTATTGAAAGCTATTCGATTGATGGCGGTGCATAGTCGCGCGGTAACACAGTGGACTTCCGTACGGAAGGTCACCGGTTCAAACCCTGCACTTCACTACTCCTCTCGAATAACATGGGCATTTTTCTACCTAGTATTTGGGGGGGTAAAAGTATATCTAAGACTTCGGTCATATATTTTCTATCAAAAAGATTTTTTTTAAAAACATGCCTATGTGTTCCGGTCGTCTCACTTCGGTGTGCCATCGGATCCAGTACAACGGTGGGGCTGGTGAGTTTGCTGGTGTGCAACGGTTCACTTACTTTAAAATAAAACTTCATTACACAGTTACCTTTCAAACTAAATTGATGTTGGAATGGCGAGGGGGTCCTCGACTACGAGGCCCAGCAACGAGGAGAGAGAATGGAAGGTGAACATAGTCTAGAAGTTAGCATTCACGTTAAGAAAACGGGTGCTCCAGTTTCGATTCCTAATAAAAATAAAAAGACAATTTGTACAGCACCGTTAAGAAGGCAAATCCTGTTGAAATGCGCTCTAACTTTGAGGTTCGAACCCACTATTATTGACAGGTTAAAATATTACAAAATAAATATATATAAATTGAGCGTAAGGATAGGAAGGCAGTGACAGCGACCATTAGACTACGTAATTTCCCGCATCTTCATAAGTCCAGAAAACCCTATTTGGTATGAAAACGTTTCAAAGGAAAACAAACTAAAGGGTCTTTCAAATTGAGCGGTTTTTTTATTCAATTTTTTTTTAATTCTTAAATAAAACACAATTTGATTTGATTTTCAAAAACTTTTTATTGATCATGAAGTATAATGTATGATATTTAAACACAAAAAACAATATCCGCCAAGTGTCCACCTCTTGCAACTCCACAGATGTACACTCTTTTGTCAAAATTTTCGATAACATTTTGGCATAATTGCGGTTCTAACTCATCAATAACGCGAATAATTTCGTCCTTCAGCTCAGGAATTGATCGGGAGTCATTCTTATAGACCTGGCTTTTCACGTAACCCCAGAGAAAATAGTCCAACAGTGTCAGATCACATGATCTTGGTGGGCAATTAACATCACCGTTTACGGAGATTACAATAAGTACATAAAATAATTCAAGAATTTGAACGCGTTGTTGTATTGTATACGACTTCATTTTTATAAATGTCATACATTGCACTTCTCAAATGTAACAAGACACAGGCAAGTTCGCGACGCCATCTGTGTTTTATCCAAGAATTTAAAAACCGCTCAATTTAAAAGACCCTTTACAATGAAACCCTCGTAGATCTTCCGATATATGACAGTAACATGTCTTTAGGTGTATTGTAGGGTATGTGTGTAGTGTTCATATAACATTATATATGTTGAAAAAACCTCCTAAAAATGGTTGCCACATGGCAATAAGTCCACTGCGTCTGTTTCGTTGTATACAGTTGTATTGTATACAATGAAAGTGTGATACGATACAACATGTATAATATTTTTTTATTTATTTTACACATGGCAAGAAATACACATAATTTGCGAAAAAACACAATTTTAATGGGTCTGAGTTTTTTGCATTTCATTTGTCGTGTCCCCAGTAAACTAGGCTTTTGCCTGTATCTCACTGAGGACATATAGCATGAAAAAATAAATCAACACTTCTTTCCGATTTTGGATTATGTAAAACCCCGTTGCGCATTCTCATCAACCTGACAAACAGTGACACTCAATTACATATGTATACATCACGCGAAATCAAACCCCCTCACACTTCATCACTCCAGACATACCAAAAACATTCATCCCACAATATACCGCACACAATCATGAAGAGAAAAAAAATACATTTATATAAAAATATAAATATAAAACAACAAAAAACATCACACTCAAGAACTCACACAAACTTCTCCCACAAGTCATTCCTCTTGCAAGCCCAAGCTTATAAATAAATTGAGTGTAAGGATAGGAAGGTGGTGGCTGTAGCTATTAAGTTAGGTACTTTCCGCATTTGCATATGTTTGGATAAACAAATTTGATAAGATAACCGCAGAAAATTTACCAAGGGAAGACAAACCGCAAAAATATAAGGACAATTCATAAATCGTCGTTTAGAGAGCAAACTTTCCTCAAAGACACTACCTCAAGATTAGAACCCACTCAAACTTTCCTCAAAGACACTAGCTCAAGATTAAAACCCACTCAAACTTTCCTCAAAGACACTACCTCAAGATTAGAACCCACTCAAACTTTCCTCAAAGACACTAGCTCAAAATTAGAACCCACTCAAACTTTCCTCAAAGACACTAGCTCAAGATTAGAGCCCACTAATGAATTTTTATTAGACCTCCCAAAAAGGATTGTCTATAAGTCTTTCCTATACTTTTAACACTAAGGGCCTGTCCAGATGAGGCGTTTTACGCGCGATTCGAGTAGCGCGTTTCGAATTAATTAAGGTAAATTAATCTAGCTTCGCGGTATTTATGAAATTTACGAACATGTATATTTCTGTAAAATGTCTTCTTCCTCCTAACTCAATCGCACGGATTCCTCCTAACTAAATCTTCTTCCTCTTAACTCAATCATATTCGTAAATTTCATAAATACCGCGAAGCTAGATCAATTTACCTTAATCAATTCGAAACGCGCTACTTGAATCGCGCGTAAAACGCCTCATCTGGACAAGGTCTAAAATAAAGACCTTTCAACGTAAAAACTCGATCATAATATCTCACCCTATTGAATCGATTTTCAACAACAATTTATTGGATCAAGAAGAAATCGATCTCAAAGCTCTACATCTCTCCGAAGGAACATCTCTCAGACACAGTTTCAAAAGATACAATGGAGACATCCCATTAAGGGACTTGAATACAAAGAGACAAAGTTTGAAACCGATACGTTTTTAATATTGTTGTATGGTGCATTGTCCCGTTGATGGAAATGAATAGATGATTCGCAAGTGAAACCAGGCTTTGTGGTACTCTCTGCCAAAATACTCGGAGTTTTACGGGGCTATAAAGTAAAGCGGGCAATTGCTCGAGTCTTGCGACCTTACTATTTACGAGTGGAAATTTGCTGTTACCTTTGGCACATGAGCAGGGTTAGCACAAATATTATTATATATTAATGAAACTATTTTTAAAGTAATTTTAAAATAACCTAACACGAATTAATCTAATACTCGCAGTTGCCATCTTGCTATCCTTGCACTCAACGTATTTATTATAGTTGTACGTAATATTTTATGTAAAACGACCTCCGTGGCCTAGTTAGTAAGACAAGTGTCTCCCAACCTGGAGGTTGCGGGTTCAAATCCTGCTGGAACCCAGATTTAAAAAAAAGGATTCCTTTCTAGTTTTCATAATGCTTCTTTAACATATTTCTGGTTGGTTGAAAGTGATTGCCACGTGGCAATTAACCTGTCAAGTTGTACTGTATAATACAATACGATGCAAACATTTGAATCTGTAAAAAATATGTATAAAATAAATAAGTTTTGGCGTGTAAAACGAATGAATGAAGAAAGGCTAACAAAACAACTAGACAGTGCAAACGTGAGTGGAAGAGGTGGAAGAAGACGACCAAGGAAAGTATGGTTGGATCAAAGAAATGACAATTTGAAAGAAGAAAAAGAATGAAGTAATAAAAACCGTAGGATCTGTACGAGATGTAAGAATATGTAGAAGAGGTGAAATATGTGTATCAAAACAGGAAAGTCTGAAGCTCTATCCTATCTACCTACCCCGACAGGCAAATGTTTTGACGGTATGTATATATGTATTGACATCATTTTAAATTTCACCTAACATGGTTTAGACACGTGCAATGAATGTATGGAGAAAGATGCACAAAAATTTTACAGTGATAATGTATTGTAAGTAAAAGCCGTAGTAGAGGAAGACCAAGGAAAGTATGGTTAGATCAAGTGAGTTATGTTTTGAAAGAAGAAAAATTAAGAAGCAATGGAAATCGTAGAAGCCGCTTGAAAAGGTGCGTAAACGTGGAAAAGGCGAAATATGTGAGTCAAGGTAGGGAAATATGACAATCTGTCCTCTCTGCCTACCCCGACAGGGAAACGACATGATGGTATGTACGAGTATGTAAACTCCTATAATTGAAGGAGTTCACAATTTTTTATTTAACATAATACACTAGATTGTGACTTGATTTTTTTAAATTGACGCACCGAATCAATGATTGATTTACAAATTACAATACCCGGCGGTAAGTAATACACATCGGGCTTAAGAAAGAGACTGTCGGCTATAATCGGCTTTGTAGAGCGTCGTTTCTGCCCTTAGAACGTTTGACAGCGACTGAACAGGTGTATGAATGACAGAGACGACGCCGTTAGCCGATTATGGCCGACAGTCTCTTTTTTGAAAAAAATTGACAAAGGAATTAAATAATACTTACATATATATCATATTACCATTTTCCTGACAGAATAGGCAGAAAGGACAGAGCGACAGACTTTCCTATCTAGACACGCATCTTTCGCCTTTACTTCTGCTCTATTTCTCATACAACTTCTACAATTTCTCTAACATTTCAAAACATCGTTCATCGTTCGTTCAAAACATGGTACCATCGATAAAAAAAAATCTGCCCTTATTTTTTGTATCCGATAGACATGATTTTTTTTTATGTTACTTCCTTATTTACACTCAATTTACGAGTATATATGTATTTTGTAATATATTGAATCTGTCAATAATAGTAGGTTCAGAGTTGAAGCGCTTTTGAGAAGAGTTTGTTCTCTAAACGGCGCTTTATAAATTGTTTTATATATGAATAATTAAAAAAAAATCTAAAATATTATGAACGACATCAATAAAAAAATATATTTGCCAACCCTGTTTCAGTGATTGTGCGCTAAAACGAAAAGAGGTCTGTGAAAATTTCACAC
Source organism: Odontocerum albicorne (assembly GCA_949825065.1). Classification (NCBI taxonomy): domain Eukaryota; kingdom Metazoa; phylum Arthropoda; class Insecta; order Trichoptera; family Odontoceridae; genus Odontocerum; species Odontocerum albicorne. The sequence goes on along the minus strand of OX463862.1, from coordinate 24,923,476 downwards.
GAACTAACTGTAATGTCTACATGTTTTCATTTCAATAGAAACTATATGGGACACAAGAAAAAGGCAAACATGAACCGACTCGCGTCTTAATATCGCGCTCAAGGTTCCACATCTCGACGTGGCTGTAATTAGCTCCAATAAAATCCGAGGCGCTCGTTATCTATCAAAAAAAAAATATTGTTTTGTCATGAGAAATATCCATTTTTAATTAGTTTTCGATACAATAGATGCCTGGCCAAAAAACATCTTAATGTATACTTGACTTTATAATTGTTAAGGTCGGTATACTCGTATATTATATCTTGCGTATCATAACAAGAGATCCTTTTTCGAGGTCGTTAATTCTGTCGGCTCCGTGGTTTAGTGATAAACACAGTTGGCTAAGAAAACCTTCTTCAACTTTCTGTGGACTCAAGTCTGTTATTACAGGATTATCCTCCTGTGATGCTGAGCTCCAGCTATCTCTCCATCGTTTCGGGGGTCTCCCTGGTGGACGCGGTCCATCCGGCACCCCATGCAGAGCTATGTATGGAATTCTTGTGGAATTCATTCTCTGTACATGTTGGTACCAGTATCGTCGATGCTGTCGTCCCCATCTGACCACATCTTGGACCTCACAGACCTCTCGGATTGTGGTGTTCCTTACACGATCACTCAAAGTCAGATTTGTTAATTTGCTGCTCCACAGTTCCTTGCCTCGGTGAAGCTGGAATTGAAGAGTACCAAATGCCTATGAAAAGAGCCGCATGCGGCTCGCGAACCGCGGTCTGCCGACTCCTGGCCTAGTTGGTAGGATGCCTGTCTTCAGCCTGAGAATTGTGGGTTCGAGTCCCATTCGTGTCCATTTTTTTCCCAATTAGGGTTCCAGTATGCATTACACATATTTCTGAATGGCTGGAACAGATAATAATAATGAAAGGACAATTTATATAGTGCTGTTTAGAGAGCAATATCTCCTTAAAGGCTCTCTAACTCCGGATTCAAGCCCACTATTATTGCACAGATTAAAAATATTACAAAAAGTCGAGTTTAAGGATAGGAAGGTGGAGGCTGCAGCCATTAGATACGGTACTTATCTGCATATGTTTAAAAAAAAACATAATTGGTAAGAAAACCGCAGAAAACTTACCAAGGGAAAAGGAACTAATAGGAAACCTTTGTAGATCTTATATAAAGATAATAATACATTCCGCGTTTGTAGGAGTGTAGTGTGTGAATATAACATAGTATTCATATATAATCATAAATTTTTATAAGACTTCTCAAAAGGTTGTTTTTAAGTATTTCCTAAAGTTGCACATGCCACCCATGTCTCCAACACCTGGAGTCAACATAAAGTAAAAAAATTCGCAAGACAATATCTACGATAGAATGTCGTAGACATGGCACAAACACACCGAGTCTGTGGTTAGTGTACGGCTGTTTTCTCCTTCGCTATTAATTCCTCTCTGAATTCTCCCATTTATTAAGACGTTAATTTTTCCCATCCTGTGCTAAAAAAATTCACGTGTTCCGGTGCTGTATATTCAATACACATGTAAAAATGAGCAATTTAAAATCGGAAAAATAACAATATTCATAGCCAATCGCTTGAATGAATTAAATTTCAAGTCAATAGTGATAATAATTGAAATTTAATTGCTGAAAACATGAAAAAATCATCGGCCGACGTTCACAAAACGGGCGAAGAAAGCACCTCAAACGAAAGCCCGCGAGCTACTGAAGCGAGCGAACTGAGATTCTATTCTTGAATTCCCATACACCGAAGTAGAGCGAGACGTGAATAGCGTCGCTTCCTCACCCATAGCGGATTTTTAGAATGAATATACCTACGTCGCACACTGGCAAACGTTTGATTGTATTGGTGAATTTATTCCCGATTTTCACAAAATATCTCTAATGTGGCCGATAAGTGTTAATTATTATTATAATTTTTTTCATTCAATGTGTAAATGTATTACGGAGGAATACCTAAAATCTGAACCCAGTATTTAATATATTTATAGAGATATTAAAGTGTTTAGAAGCAATGTGTACTAGTTACACATCACAGGGAGGGAAGGGTTAGGAAGTCAGTTAAAAAATAAAACAAGCTAAGCAACAAGTATTTACTTTATAATCGAAGTACAACACTAAAACTTTTGAGTACAGTTATACCTCATTTAAGGATAGGCATACAATAAATTATACCTCATTTAAGGATAGGCATACAATAAATTATACCTCATTTAAGGATAGGCATACAATAAATTATACCTCATTTAAGGATAGGCATACAATAAATTATCGATAAATATAACTTCCTCTCAATTTTCAACTTATGGTCCCAGTACAGTGGAAACATTAAAAATATTTATTATTTTCTTGATTTCAAATATCTACAAACCTTTTTAGATTTTAATGCTCTGTAAAGATGGTCGTTATCAATGTAGCGTGTGTCCTATTAGGACGTGCTGATGATTTTGATATAGACATCGCTCTTCGTTTTAGTTGATTCTGCGTTACTTCTCGTTCAGAGTCATCAATATAGCGGATTGCTTATCTTGATAAGTCATGATGATCTTGATTTGTATTCAAATAAATATAGACTCAGGAATGCGGATATAAACAGCGAAAGTGACAGCGGGTGATAAATAATAAGTCTTGACAGTTGAATGAATGACAATAATAATATGTTTATTTCTCGGCGTCCGAGTAATTTATACCAATGAGTGAATACATTCGCGATACATATCTGCCTTGCTCTAGCGAATGAATTGGCGGTAGGTTAATTATTTATATTTGGAGATGGCTAGCCAATTCGCAGACGTTGTAAATAGTAAATATTGTTGTTGTTCATAGTGTGTGACAATCATTGAATTCTTCATCGGTCATTGCCCCTGTATGTTTACTATCTGACAATAATTAATTTAATTTAATTGTGTTTAACAATTCACTTATTCATTTTGACAATTATTTATTTATTTATTTATTTAGGTAGGTATTCCTACAGCTCTTTTTGACAAAATGTAAAATTCACTTGAGTTATTGGAAATACAGTAAAACCCTTATTTCAGTTTTTCAAAACACCAAAAAAAAAGTTTGATCGAGGGAAAATGTAAATGGGCTGTTTTGATATAAAAAGTAAGGATACAGATCTCTTTTTGATAATTAAAAACTAATTTTACTGTAAAGATAGGCAGAGAGGATAGTATGCAAAACTTTCCTATCTTAATGCACATTCTTCACCTATCCTACAACTACGATTTCTCTGACTTTTCACATTTTCTTCTTTCAGAATGTCATTCACTTGATCCAGACACACTTTTCTTGATCTTCCTCTCCCTCCTCCCCCTCCATTCACATTTGTACTATATATTTGTTTTGTTAGCCTTTCTTCATTAATTCATTCTACACTTCCAAACCATCTCAGCGTGCCCTTCTCCACCTTACTCAACACAGCGTTAAGTTCACATTCACCCCTGATCACTTCATTCCGTATCCTGTTATACATTGTCACCACGTCATTCTCGTCAGTGTACACATTTTTACAGTATTTATTCAACTCCTTTCAGTCTTTTTCCACATCCCCGTTTCACTTTCATACATCAAAGTCGACACCAAAATAATGTTGTGGACTATCACCATAGCAGATTTTGATACAATCCAATTCAAGTATATGAGTGGCATAGAGCCAAACCAGCCTATCCAACAAAACAAAAAAAATGAGTTAGTGTTAAAATTTGAGTCACATAACGTTTCTTCATAAACCAGAAGTGCCTTTACTTCAAAATTCTAAATGTTAGGTACTACTGCTGCCATCTATCATTTATTTGGCAAAGCGATTTTCGTGATATACTTTTATGCCAAATTTGCCTATCAAACAAAAAAACTTGAATCATCAAATAATTTTGTCATAATATTAGATTAATTTTTTTATTTTTATTGTAATAGTTTTAGAATGTACGAGTATCTGTTCAATGTATAAAAAACATTAATAACGCAACATTTGATTTATACCCATTGACTTTGAGCTCCATTATCTCATTTCAACATTTTCGTTTTATAGGCTGGTTTGGCACTTCGCCACTTATATGTTATAGTGCTCCATTGACATTGTTTTTCTTATCATTACACGTTATTCAATATCCCTCTTAACTCTTCCATTATCTGAGAAAACAAAATTAAAATTGTGACCCTTTTACACGGAAATTTGGAGGTTTACAAAAAATAAAAAACGAAAAACACCTTTAAAGGATTGCACTATATTTATCCCATCGACAATTTATATTTTATTATAGTTCGGAAATTCTAGGATGAGTCCTGTGACAGCTCACACATTTACCCCAATACAACCTTGTAACGATGTTCAGTAATTTTAATTATTTTATCAACTTTAATATAAGCCTCAATTCTAATAAATAGCAAGTTATTTAGGTAAATACATTACATCAGGTTGTATTGGGGCAAATTTGTGAGCTGTCACAGGACTCATCTTAGAATTTCCGAACTATAGTTATGCTATTTCAGGGAACAAATTAATTTGCTATGTTCAATTTAAAATATTATTTTCTATCCACACTAGTTTCAATAAGAAATAAAATAAAATGACATGTAGGAAAATAAGATTAAGTAAGTTCATAAATTATAACATATAATGTAAGATTAGTTAAGTAATAAATTTATATATAGGTAAGCTAGCCTTGACAAATGTTTGTACAATATTTTACTTTGTTTAATATTATAAAAAAAATAAAAAAGTTTCAACAATATTCTAATATAATATATAACAAAATATTTCTTATTTCTATACTTTATCTCACTTTCAAAACTTATTAGTACATCATATTGCACATTTCATTAAATTAAATGCATAGATAAACATAAAAAAACACTGTTTTTGGAGGCAAGTCAATAACTTACCTCAATGTAAATTTATAGTAGTGTTTTTTACGTAATACATGTTAGAGTAGAGGTTCTTAATCTATGAGTTGCGATACATTAGGGGTTGCAGAAATTTTAAATAAACATGTTACACATCGATCCATAAGTTCCGGGACTAACTACTAAAACAACATTTGTTTGCCCAAATTCTTCTTTATTCATCAACATAGTCTCCTTCAAGAGCGATACATTCATTCCAACGCTTTCCTAACTTTTCTATGCCAGCCGTGTAGAACGATTTATCTTTGGTTTTAAAATAGGCGTTAGTTTCGGCAATCACTTCTTCATTGAAGTCAAATCTCTTTCCCTGGAGCATTTTTTTGAGGTCTACGAACAGCCAATAGTCGCTGGGGGCCAAATCTAGAGAATACGGTGGGTGTGGAAGCAATTCGAAGTTCAACTAATGCAATTTGGCCATCGTTACCATCGACTTGTGACACGGTGCATTGTCCTGATGAAAGAGAATTTTTTTCTTCTTCATATGGGGCCGTTTTTTTGCAATTTCTGCCTTCAAACGCACCAATAACGCTATGTAATATTCGCTATTGATGGTTTTTCCCTTTTCAAGGTGATCGATGAATATTATACCATGCGCATCCCAAAACATGGAGGCCATAACCTTCCCGGCTGACTGTTGATTTTTTAGTCGCTTCGGACAACTTTCACCGGCTGCTCTCCCCTCAGCTGACTGTCAATTTGATTCCGGAGTATAGTGGTGGATCCAAGTTTCATCCATTGTTACATACCGACGCAAAAACTTCTGCTTATGTCGTGTAAACAGTGCCAAACAGCGCTCTGAATCATCGATGCGTTGTTGTTTCTGTTCCATTGTGAGCAAACATGGCACCAATTTCAAAAAAAGCTTTTTCATGACCAAATAAATGTTCATGCAAAATAGTGGAAACTCTACCAAATGACATCTTCAGGATGTCAGCTATCTCACGCAACTTTACTTTGCGATTTTCCATCACGATTTTGAGGGTTTTTTTTTATGTTTACTGGTGTAACAGCCTCATTTGGACGACCAGAGCGTTCAGCATCATTTGTGTCTGTACGACCGCGTTTGAAATCAGCATACCACCGACAAATGGTTGTTTTCGACGGAGCAGAGCCTGGATAACACTTTTCAAGCTATCGCTGAGTTTGAACGGTATTTTTTCCCATTAAAAAGCAATGTTTTAACAACACACGAAATTCGGTTTTTCTCATTGTTTTGAAAATAGCAAAAGTAGCGTCACTAAAATCACTGTAACTCAATGACACAATATTGGAATGTCATGAAAGTTTGACACGTAACTTCTAAAGGTTGGTACCAACTGAGTATGGATTTGTTATTAGAGGCGCCATCTTTTGGCAAGTCCCGGGACTTATTGATGTGTTGGTGTGGCAGAAATAGATCCCTGTTTTGAAAAGTTAATAAAAAATTCATAATAGATGTTTTACAAAATTTTATTTAACAATCTGAAAGGAAAAAGTCTACCATTTTTTTATCTTTTTAACCATATTCAAAAAAATATTTATTATTTTAGCAATTCATGGCACGGAAATATATGGTAATCATTATTGTCAGGTTCATATTTTCCCCCGTTACAGAGAGAGTTTACTTCTTTCTTTGGAACGACGGAAAAAGCCCTCTTGATGGGAAGAACAATCCTGACGACAACTTCAAATATCCTTGCTGATAGCACCAAAAACTTCTTCATGCTTTTACAATAACATTGTCCAGGAAGGAGACACAGACGGCGCATCTACAATAACACAAATCAACCTACTAACACGACAAACAAGGATCTTTGAAGCTCCAATGAAAATGTCTACCGTTCTCACCGATAGGCATCTCGCCACTCTGTTAAGAGAAATAAAATAAAATGTTTTCTAGTATTACTTAATAGATGTCACTATTAGGCATTAAAAATTTCGAACAAAACAAACCACATTAAAATAAATTTGCATAAATGGAGAGACAGAAAACTGCAATTATATATATAAAAAAAAGTTTGCAAATATAATGATTACTATTATTTTATAAATAGCTATTTAGAGAATAAACTCACCTTAATTGTGCTTTCATTTTACTGCTGAAAATATTAAGAACCCCTGAATAAGACTAACATATGTTGAAAGGCCAATAAAATACGTATTAAGTAGTTTTATTTTCAAATATTAAGTACAAAAAGCACCACATTTGCTTACAATAAATTATACATTGAGCAAACAGCAATAAAAACAAATATTTCAACATTTAAGATACATTTTTTTGTAATAATAAAAATCAACAACACGTTCATTGTCAATCACGCAATATCGCGTGGTGTGAGGCACACAATACAGCTAACAAACTGGAATAATTTAGGTGTTCATCGTACTCAACACATCAGCTTTAAGCCAACATTTATTGCTTATCACTTTATTCCATATTGTCATTCATTGTCAACCCATGATTTTATTGAAAGGACTGCATTAATTCATTGTACAAGATCAAACACGCAATTTAAAATCAGCGGCGGCTGGTCTGGAGGTGCGTTGGTGCGCCGAACCGGAGAAATAATTCGCAATAATTAAATTATATATTCGCAAACATGACTTCCAAAAATGTTAAATATTTGTATAGATTAAATATACATAAAAATACTGACCAATAGAACGAGGATTTTTATTTAAGTTAAAATTCAAAAATATTTAAAGTATAATTTAAAAAAATATTTCTTTCAAATTGACCGGCCAAGTTTGCCAATACTACCGGAGCAATCTCTTATATGCACCGGATGGAAACGCAAATTCATATAGGGCAGACAGAGACATACAGTAAACCGTGAGACAGCGATACTTCATATTCGCTCAGTGTCTCGAGGTGCGTTGGTGCTCAGCGCACCACGGGACCAGCCACCGCTGCTTAGAAAGGGGATGTTTTTTTAGTAAATAGTAGGAATTTATAATTTTCATTATCTATACATAAAATAACACAGGCAATAATACCTAAACACCATTTTGGCCAAGACAGCAATTCTCTAACGTTAGGTCGACAGTGAATGTGTGAAATAGCTTTATGACAAGCTTTGTATAAGAAACCATAAAAAAAATTACAAAATAATTTTCATTAAATTTAAATATTTAAAAAAACATTCTAACAAACTATATATAAAAATATTGCAATGAATTTTATTATTAGTATATTTATAAGCTTAGTTTTTTAAATGCTAAGAAATTTACACATTTTGCAATATCTCTTAAGTGGATTTACTTAAATTTTGACATTGATTTATTCTTACACTACCCTTCAAAATATACAAATTGGTGCTAAAGACATATTGAAGAAAGTGGCCAGGAGACAACATTATCTTCAACCCTATAAATCATGCCTTTGGGCTTAGAACCACTGAAGTAGGCTCTGAATTCAGTCTGATTTCGTCTTCATGCAATAAACTGATTGTTCTGATCTGAATCGATCCAATAGGGCAGGGTATAATGATAGGGATTTTGCCTTTGCTAATCCTGTGAAATGGTCTGCTTCTAAGTGTTAGGCCTCGGCTACACAGGTATGAGCCTCGCTTGGTGCTTAGAGCTACGCTGCGAGTTAGGCAACATATCCTAGCGAACCACCGCATACTATCGCAATGGCCACATTGCACGCTTCGCGCCACACTACATGACGATTAGTCACCGAGTGAATCTCCTAGCGAACAGACGTGTTGGTTAATTTTATTGTGTCACCAATTGATTTTACAAGATGCCGGAAGTTTTAATAACAGCTGTGTATAAAAGGGAGCCTTTGTGGAACCCATCGAGCAAATTATACAAAAATGTACCTGTAATAAAATCACTTTGGAATGAAGTTGCACAGGAAGTAAATAAAGATAAGGTAAGTTGTAATGAAATTGGTTAGTTTTGAGAGTGGCATCGTTTGTTGACTCAACCGCTCCCAAATGTCAAATGAATTTGTGCGAAGCACTTTGGTGTGGCCAAGCATGAAGTCACCTAGTATATGAGTCATATAAAACCTAGCTTAGCACCTAACGAAGCACTTTGGTGTGGCCTCGGCCTGAGTGTTAAAGATATGGGTGGTGTGTGCAGCTTAAAAAAGCACTTAAAGACAACCCTTTTTGCTAAGTTTTCTACTGTTTTCTTATCAAATATATATTTCTTAACTTATGCAGGGAATTATCATATCTAATGGTCACAGCTACCACATTTCATTCCTTTTACTCGACTTATATATATATTTTGTAATATTTTTTAATCTGTCAATAAAAGTAGGCTCAAATCCCAAATTAGATCACCCTTGAGAAAAGTCTGCTTTCTAAATGTCGCCATTTAAATTATTTTTATTATCACCCTAGCAAAAGCAAAAGCAAACGTTTGTTTCAGCGGCTGGTGATCGTTGATACAATAAGAAAAAATAATACTTCTTTTCAATAAACATTTACTTTAATCTACGTAAGAGATTTTGCAAAACATCAAAGATATATTAAACCACTACAATACTTTCTTATTAACATATTTAAAAAATTCAAGTAAATAATAAATATTGTCTTATATACTATGCATATCCAGAAAGTAAGTGTACTGAGGCTCTCACGACCGGATGGATTTTATTTTCGACATGTTGGCTACACTTCCGTATAGCCTGACTCTTCCCCTCCGCAACGAGACCGATTCGAGGTCAGTACGTTGAGTAGTGTCGACGCGACAACACGTTTCGTGAAAACTGTCAATCCGATCTCCCGCCAAGTGCGAAATACGCGGCGTCATCCGTTATCTCGTTTGGAAGGGAAAACCTCCGGTTGAGGTTTATAATGAGGTGAAAACTGCATATGGTGATAAAGCTATGAATCGTACGAGTGTGTACAAGTGGTGTCGCGAGTTTAAAAACGGTCGTACATCTGTGCATGATGATCAGAAGAGCGGAAGACCTTCAATTGTGACTGACGAAATTGTGTTTTGGGACTGTCAAGGCATAATTTTAATTGAATATATGCCTCAAGGGGAGACCATCAACTCTGCAAGATACTGTGAGACCCTAAAAAAATTGCGCAGGGCGATTCAGAACAAGATGAGAGGCATGCTGACAAATGGAGTCTGCCTGCTGCACGACAATGCCAGACCGCACACGGCCAACGCCACGAAGGAACTGCTCGCCTCGTTTAAATGGGATGTCCTGAACCATCCCGCGCATCCCCCTGACCTAGCACCTTCAGATTACCATCTCTTTACCTCCCTGAAGCTGCACATGGGTGGAAAAAAGTTTTCAACCGACGAGGAGGTAAATGAGGAGGTGGAGAAGTGGACGGAGGGGTTGGCGGGAAACTACTTCGAGGAAGGCATCAAAAAGTTGATACCCCGCTTCACCACCTGCATTGAGAGGAATGGCGACTATGTCGAAAAATAGCTTACATATGTACTACGGTAACCACGTAATTTTTTTGTTTAAATAAAAAAAATTGTAACGTACAAAAATTCAGTACACTTACTTTCTGGATATGCCTCGTATAACAAAATAGCAAATGAAGATCCCCTTCAAACATTTTTCATCACCATTTTCAAACCATTTTTCATCACCAGTAATGATGCGGTAAAGGAACCTTTGCTTGTGGCTGTGCGTAGCTCGATGACGCGCGAGTAAATCAGCAGAAATTGTCGAACGTTGATTTTTGTTGTTTTCACTCAAAACATGTGGAACCTAAGCGCCAAACTTCTGGACTTTTCCCATTGATTTAAGATGGCGGTACACAGTTATGTGACTACAATTCATCTGCTCAGCCAATTCTACGGTGGTTTGAAGGGGATCTTCATGAATAATATGGTTTAAGCGGTTCTCATCGAAGTCCTCTGGTCGTCCGGAATGCTCCATGTCTTTCAGGTCAAAATAACCGTCTTTGAAACGCAAAAACCATCAACGAGCTGTCCTTTAATTCATAGCATCTTCACCGTACACTTCGCAAATATCGGGAGCAGCTTTGGCAGCTTTATTCCCTCGATTGAACGCGAACAGAAGGAGGTGTCGAAAATGCTCACTTTCGTCCACTTGCCATTCCATTTTGAAGGCTTGTAATCAAATAAAATAATATATGTAACGTAAAAGCAAACACAATATCTTGTAGAACAGAAAATTTTCTTTCGAATGACATATAACATTTACCATTTTGTTTTACTTTTGATGCTCATTTTTAAATAGGAAAAAACGGACACAACTTATGTTAACACCCAATATTATACAAATGATACAACAAAATCATTTGCAAACTTATAAAATAACTGATTTTGATGTTTTATTGGAATACACTTTTGATTTCCATTTCTCAAAATTCACTTTTTGGACATTTAATATATATGTTTTAAACAGTCAATATATCAATTGATACAGGTTAATTTTATGCAACTTTATAAAAAAAATGACAACTGAAAATTAACACGTTGGTTAGGCTCATTATACGGTGTAAACAAATTGTAATTTGTTTTTTCAAACACTGTTTATTCCACTTTTTATAACGGTATAAACCCTACCGATTTCAAGGGTTTCAACTCATCATCAGGGGAGCACAAATAAGACAAGATTTGTGCTCCCCTGATGATGAAGCTTTAAAACCGGTAGGGTTATACCATTACAAAAAATGGAATAAACAGTGTTTGTTAAAACAAATTTAAATGTCTTTAAATCTCCACAATGTTAATGTCTTAACTATAAATAAAATGCTGTTTATTCTACTTTTTGTAACAGTATAAACCCTACCGATTTCAAGGGTTTCAACTCATCATCAGGGGAGCACAAATAAGACAAGATTTTGTGCTCCCCTGATGATGAAGTCTTGAAACCGGTAGGGTTATACCGTTACAAAAAGTGGAATAAACAGTGTTTGTTAAAACCAATTACAATATCTTTAAACCTCCACAATGTTACTGTCTTAACTATAAATAAAATGCTGTTTATTCTACTTTTTGTAACAGTATAAACCCTACCGATTTCAAGGGTTTCACCTCATCATCAGGGGAGCACAAATAAGACTAGATTTGTGGTCCCCTGATGATGAAGTGAAAGCCTTGAAACCGGTAAGGTTATACCATTACAAAAAGTGGAATAAACAGTGTTTTTTAAAACAAATTACAGTGTCTTTAAACTTCCACAATGTTAATGCCTTAACTATAAACAAAATGTAATGTAAACACAGCTTAATTATAAGTTTTCTTAAGCAAAAAAATAACTAAAAACTGAATGGAAAAAAAACAATTACACTAACCAATAATATAAATTGATTTAAATATTTGAAACAGTTTAATCCTTTTAATCCCACGGGGCCTATTATCGGCCCCAACAGGTTTATTGAAAAAATCCCACAGGGCTGATCATCGGCCTCAAAGTTTTCATACAAGTTTTTATGTTGAATATATATTTTTGAAACTTTGAGAATGATTCACTTTTAAAAGAATGCATTTAAAACTAAATATTAACTGAGATAAAAAGCAAAATATAAACTACTGTTTTTTTGCCAAAATATGCTGGGATTAAAAGGGTTAAACAGTAATAAACAACCAAAGAATGGGAAAAATCATCCCTTATTAAAATATATCCTTTAGGTCAAAAGACCACATATACTTAAGACCAGGGGTCTCCAAACACCGGCCTGCGAGCACCACTAATCCAGCCCGCAGTAGCTATCCCCGCCGCAATGAAATGTCCTTGACACTTGCCCGTAAGTACCACCTGAAATTATATACCAACCGGAGTCCACCCCCGCACCCTGTGCCATAGATGTCTCACTCGCCGGCTAGTCCCAATACGAAAATTTGCGCGTTATTCAAAACTACAGTATGTTGGTATGATGAGCTAACTAGGTCTTGGCCCTTGGGACTTAGTAGAGGAGTTTGGAGAACCCTGCTTTAGATGAAACAAGATCTAACATTAATCTTGTAACAAAACGGGATCATTCTGTCTAAAGAGAACCTCGGAATAGAAGTTAGAAACATTTGTAGTGGTAATAAATGCAATTAGTTAAAAAACAAAGTAATTTCTTTTTAAATACTATGAAAATATTAAGAATTTTTAAATCCTCGTTATGAACTGACTAAGATATTTTTCAATATAAATACTTTCTTATCAAAAGAAATCTAAAATATTTATAAATCTAAAATCTAAAAAAATGCATGGCAAAAATGTGTTATTGAATGTGGTATTAATTATTAGGTGTTAACATAAGTTGAGTCCGTTTTTTTTTCAAATTAAAAATGAACACCAAAAGTAAAACGGTAAATATTATACATCATTCGAAAGAAAATTTTCTGCTCTACAAGATATTGTGTTTGCTTTTACGTTACATATATTATTTTATTTGATTACAAGCCTTCAAAATGGAATGTCAAGTAGACGAAAGTGAACATTTCCTTCTGTTAACGTTCAATTGTCGAACGTTGATTTTTGTTTTCACTCAAAACACGTGGGACCCAAGCGCTGAACTTCTGGATTTTTCCCATTGATTTAATATGGCGGTATACAGTCATTTGACTACAAGTCATATGCTCAGTCAATTCTAAGGTGGTTTAAAGAGGATCTTCATGAATAATATGGTTTAAGCAGTCCTCATCGAAGTCCACTGGTCGTCCGGAACGCTCCATGTGTTTCAGGTCAAAATTACCATCTTTGAAATGCAAAAACCACCGACAAGCTGTCCTTTAATTCAAAGCATCTTCACCGTACACTTCGCAAATATCGCGAGCAGCTTTGGCAGCTTTATTCCCTCGATTGAATGCGAACAGAAAGAGGTGTCGAAAATGCTCACTTTTGTCTACTTGACATTCCATTTTGAAGGCTTGTAATCAAATAAAATAATATATGTAACGTAAAAGCAAACACAATATCTTGTAGAGCAGAAAATTTTCTTTCGAATGACGTATAACCTTTACTATTTCGTTTTACTTTTGGTGCTCATTTTTAATTTGGAAAAAAACGGACTCAACTTATGTTAACACTCAATATAACACTCAATGTAATTTGTTTTATCTAACACTGTTTATTCCACTTTTTGTAATGGTATAACCCTACCGATTTCAAGGCTTTCACCTCATCTTCAGGGGAGCACAAACAAGACTAAATTGTCCCATGTCTCCCTTAGCCCTCAGTTCCCAGCCCGAATGTCCCCAACCGTTAAAAGCGTGTATCTCGGTACTAGTTCGAACATAATTTAGTCTTGTTTGTGCTCCCGTGAAGATGAGGTGAAAGCCTTGAAACCGGTAGGGTTATACCGTTACAAAAAGTGGAATAAACAATGTTTTATAAAACAAATTACAATGAATTTAAACTTCCACAATTTTAATGCCTTAACTATAAATCATATATGACATTAATTATTTTCATCACAATGGATCGTAACTAAATGAACTGTTTTCTTGAATGCAAATAATATTCTAACAAAGCTAAATTCAAATATAAATTATTTAAAAAAAATAGCATATAAAAACTTTTTAAAAAAGATAACCCTGGTAAATGTCTTTATATTTACAGTAAGAAAAATGACCGTAATATTCCCAACCGTTGGAAGTTCAAGATTTTTTAGTGATTATGTAATTTGTAATTTGATTATGTAATTTGTAATTTGATTGTGAAATTCAATTCTTTAAGTACATATTAACCCTACTAATCAATGGATTGCAGTATAGATAATTTTGCTATGAGTTTCCATCGCTAAAATATGTATGAATAAACGCACAAAATCAGTTGTGTAGTAGCATTTTTTCACAAGTTTGACACTTCTACTTTGGACCGATGACATTGAAAAATACTCTGGCTGCCGAGCTTGACTTCCTACTGCTTGTCTGTCACAGCGCAGGCTACGTAGCCCTTGAGAGCGAGGACCCCTCTGCACTTGATGTGAACCTGGTACCTTGCACACCAGGCCACTGAAGTCACCGGCGAGTTGACTATACCGCCCAGCACTGTCGGTGAAATGATTTCTGGAAAATTATACATACATTTGTCATTCAATGATGCTCAAAACACTTTTTCATCATCCATACTTTCCTTGGTCTTCATCTATGTTACCATGCCTTCTACTCACATTTCTACACACTATTTGTTTTAATCCGGATTTCTCCTGTTACACAAAGAGAATCTGCTTCTAGCGTTAACTTATTCGTTAGGAAGAATATCCGCCAGGATTCTTCTCATACTGCTGGACGGTACCGAGACTATAGCAACAGTGTCATTCAGTTGGTTCCATATCTCTATACCATGCGTGACCGAGTGTTTAGCCATGATATTCGTCCTGTAAGTTGGTATGTAGAATAGAGGGTGATTCCTTTCACGGCTATATTTATTAGGTACATATAAACATAAGAATCGCGGGACAGTTAAAGCAACCTCGGAAAACCTTAAGTAGGAATATCGCAATGGATTCTTCCCTTCTTGTTTCGAGGCTTCTATAGTTTCACACCGTGAGAAGTTCGCCATGGTGAGCATATTTTGAATAATCGCCCTTCGTTCTGTACCATAGATATCTGAGGATTGTTTGTATTTGTTCTATATTGTTTTTATATTTGAGCTGATGAGGAGCCCAAACCGTAGATGCATATTCTAATTTGGTTCTAATTAGATAATTATATAAGTTTCGGAGGATATCGGTGCTGTTAAATTCTCTTGATATTCTCATTATAAAACCGAGTAGTTTGTAACAGTTTGATATCAAACGTGAGACATGGTTAACGAACGTGAGTCCGGCATCAAAGGTTACGCCCAAATCTTTGAATTCAGAAACTCTGTTTAATGCCACTCCCTGTATAGTATATTTTGAATCAGACAATGAGAGTGGGTTCAAGTCCCAAGTCGGAGCGTCCTAGAGAAGTGTTCTCTAAACGACACTAGTAGGTTAGTCAAAAATTTTTGAAAGCGTAAATGAAAATACATTTTTTTTGGGGGGAAATCACTTTTATTGCTCAGTATAGTCTCCCATAAGATCAATACACTTGGTCCAACGATCTTCCAACTTTGTTGTCACATCACGGAAGTGACTTTCTGGAAGGCCTGCAAAATACTCCTCTACGACGGCTATAACCTCTTCGTTTGATGAAAAATGCTTTCCACGAAGGAATTTTTTGAGGTGTGAGAACAGCCAGAAGTCAGAGGGAGCTAAATCTGGCGAATAGGGTGGATTCTGCAACAATTCGTGCCCCCAATTCACTGATTTTCGCGATGGTTTTTTGAGCTGTGTGAGCAGGTGCATTGTTTTGATGAAAAATGATTTGTTTCTTCTGCAAACCGGGTCT
Source organism: Odontocerum albicorne (assembly GCA_949825065.1). NCBI lineage: Eukaryota > Metazoa > Arthropoda > Insecta > Trichoptera > Odontoceridae > Odontocerum > Odontocerum albicorne. The sequence goes on along the minus strand of OX463862.1, from coordinate 24,907,306 downwards.
TTTTTCACAATTTTTTTCATCCAACTGGTCCAAAAGGTCACAATAATAATCAGAGTTGATTGTCTTACCAGTTTGGAGATAATCTATCAATAAAATTCCTTTTGCATCCCATAAAACTGACGCTAACACCTTCTTGGCCGATTTCTGGACACGAACTCGCTTCGGAGCCAAAGTGCCTGGTTCACACCACTCCTTAGCCTCTTGTTTTGATTCAGGATCATGGTGGTAGACCCAAGTCTCATCCATAGTGATGAATCGACGCAGAAAATCCTTTTTATCCTTTCGAAATTGCTCCAAATGTTGCTCAGAAAGTCGCATTCGAACGTGTTTTTGTTGCATTGTTAGCAAATGCGGCACCCATTGTGCACACAGTTTTTTGAAACCCAAAACTTCAGCCAAAATATGCCATGTTGTTCCATGTGAGATGCCTATGGTATCAGCTATCACATCCACAGTCAATCGATGATCTTCCAAAACCATATCCTGTATTTTCGCTATGATTTCTGGTGTTGATGCACTTTTTGGACGTCCTGAGCGTGGATCGTCTTCAACGCATGTACGGCCACGCTTAAACTCCAAAACCCATCGGTGAATGGTTGGAATTGAAGGAGAAGACTCCTTTAATACTTTCACCATCTTTGCATGGATCTCAGTAGCCGATAAACCTTCCAAAACAAAAAATTTAATCACTGCACGATATTCGGATTTTTCCATTGTTAAAAAATACACTGACACGTAAACTTCAAATGGCTTGTAAACAAAGAATGAATTGACAGATCGAAATGAAATAATGAGTACATTCTTATGAAAGATGAAATATTAAAATGGCGTAGAAATTTTGGTTTTCTACTGCTCCATAGATGTCGCTTTCAAAACTTTTTGACTAACCTAGTATATAAATTATTATTTTATTATTAATAGATTAGAGTTCATATCTAAGATGGTCTTCTTGGATGACAGTGCCTGTGTTCAACCCACCTGAAGGATCGCTATGCGTAAGGAGCTGCACATCATGGTCCTTGCAGAAGGCTTGCAGGCCGGGTGGTACGACGCAGCATGAGGACAGGTTGATCTGCACGATGGTGGGCTTCACACCACTCCAGCCATACAGTCGCTTGAAGCAGGGCTCGTCCAGGTCTGCTACTCCCAGCTGACAGATCTTGCCTGGAAACCGGTAATAGGAATAGTAGAATATTTTGACAACATTCATAGCCTATACTTAAGAAAGTGTAGCACGGTTCCTGTGACAAATTTGCCCCAATACAACATTGTAACGACGTTCAGTAATTTTAATTATTTTATTAACTTTAATATAAGCCTCAATTCTAATAAATAGCAAGTTATTTAGGAAAACACATTACATAAAACTAATAATAATTACAAATTAATACATCTTGTTACAAATTAGCTAAAATGTGGCAGTTTGTTAAAATTAAATAATATTTGGTGACGTTTGTCAAAAGTCACTACGTTAGTCTGCATTGGCTAGGGATGTGGTATACGATAATTTGATTTTCGTTTTTTTTAATACTAAAATTAAATGTTCGTAATTAGTATTAATTCATAGTGAATCTTGGCCTATTTAAAGATAAATACAATACATTAGAAAGTCAGTATAATGATAATAAGGAATTAAAACGTCAGTTTAGAGAAAAAACCATTTTTCGATTTGTAAAAAAAAAACGATTTTACCCCACCCCTTTGAAACATGACGTTCCAAACGTCAAAGGAACCATCCTACATTTTCCCAAGTATAGTTAGTGTGAGACATGTCTTGCAGGCCCGGTATTTACGGAATTGTCTGACGCTTTACCTTTCCTTCTTTCAAAATATCAATCATTTGATCAAACCATTCTTTCCTTGGTCTTCCTCTACCACACCTTCCACTCACATTTGCATTATATATTTGTTTTATTAGTCTTTCTTCATTCTTATACGTTCTACATGCCCAAACCATCTCAAGAGTGCTCGTCATCTTACTCAACACACCAGCCTTAAATTCAGATTCGTCCCTTATCATTTCATTCTATCATAAAATTCCATGTATTTATTGCAGTGCACGCATTTCTACAGCATTTATTAAAAAATATACACAATTATCAATCCCTTTGAAAATAAAAATAATTTGATTAATTAAATATGAATATTAAAAATTATTTAAATAACAATAACCAGGATCACCTGAATAAAGAATTACAAACAACAAAACTACTGTATTTCTTATATCAGTTTGGGGGGGAAGAACCTTAACACAAAAACACATACTGCAGGTTTCCCAAAAATTATTTAAATAACAATAACCAGGATCACCTGAATAAGGAATTACAAACAACAAAACTACTGTATTTCTTATATCAGTTTGGGGGGGAAGAACCTTAACACAAAAACACATACTGCAGGTTTCCCAAAAATTATTTAAATAACAATAACCAGGATCACCTGAATAAGGAATTACAAACAACAAAACTACTGTATTTCTTATATCAGTTTGGGGGGGAAGAACCTTAACACAAAAACACATACTGCAGGTTTCCCAAAAATTATTTAAATAACAATAACCAGGATCACCTGAATAAGGAATTACAAACAACAAAACTACTGTATTTCTTATATCAGTTTGGGGGGGAAGAACCTTAACACAAAAACACATACTGCAGGTTTCCCAAAAATTATTTAAATAACAATAACCAGGATCACCTGAATAAGGAATTACAAACAACAAAACTACTGTATTTCTTATATCAGTTTGGGGGGGAAGAATCTTAACACAAAAACACATACTGCAGGTTCCCAAAAATTGATTATAAAAATAATTAGTAAACTTCCTGCCCGGTATCCCACGGCGGAGCTTTTCAGGGAGTATCGGGTCCTGAACATAGCCAATTTACATCTCAAATCCACTATCTGTCACTATCATCGAGAAGAAGGCAAGATGCAGACTCAGCAGAGACACATGACACGCATGGCAACTGATCAAATGTTCACCATCCCTAGAGTTAAAACATATTTCGCGCAAAGGCAATATGCCTATTTAGCTCCCATGACATACAATGGGATGCCGAATTCAATAAAGGCAAAGGGAGAAAAAACAATTTAGGCAGTCGATCGGAGCGTGGTTGTTATTGCGACAGGAGTTTGAGTACTTGGGCTTGCAAGAGGAATGACTTGTGGAAAGGGTTTGTGTGAGCTCTTGAGTGTGGTGTTTTTTGTTATTTTATATTTATATTTTTGTTTTAATTTTTATGATTATGTGCGGTATATTGTGGGATGAATGTTTTTGGTCTATCTGGGGTGATGAAGTGTGAGGAGTTTGATTTCACGTGATGTATATGTTACAGACAAAGTGTACATTTCGATAATTTATACATTAAGTGGTCAATGTATGCACTACCCATTAGTGTTAGTTATAGTGTACACAAAATAATTTATGCAAACTCTAACTAGTTGTTGTATGCATTGACGGTTCGGTGTGTGTCAAAGTATTCATAATGTCCACCAACTTACGGTACACTGGAGTTACCATATGAAAAAAATCCAAAAACTTTAATAAACAATTGCAATCTGAAAGGAGATATAAAATATGAAAATTTATTCAAAATAATCCTTTAAAGAACATATATTAATAGTAAAAAAGTTTATGAAATAAATAAGTCATTTTTATTTCAGAAAAATTATCAAAAAAATCATTTTTATCACTTTGAATCCTAAACAAAGATATGTTGTTGTTCGTGATGACAGCGAAAGAAGCTTACGACGATCATTATTAATATAATGATGTTCTAAAAGGTAAATCGTGAAACATTGTCACCTTTTAACAAAATATTTGAAATTGTGCGAAAATAGAGGACCGCAATGTGTTTCATTATTTTTGGGGAAAATCTAACATAGAAACCAATATTATTTTCATTGCATATAAAATATTATTTTGAATAAAAATATGCCTACGAATAAATTAATGTTATGGATTTTCAACAAGTGTAATTGTTTCGATTGACAAAATTGCAATTCCTAGCATTATTTTACATTGGCAACATTATAACATGTTATTACTATGTGACATAACCTCAAAGTTTCAACTTAAATCACGGTTCTTGGATTATGTTTAATTTTTTCTTAAAAAATTCTTCCACTAACCCAAATGTTAAATAAAAATTGAAATGCAATTTAGCCTACTTAATTTTCTGACAAAAACCACATTTATATCAATTTCAACATTTCCCTGAATTTAGCAAATTTAATTCTTCCCAATGACTTAGTAAAAATATCAGCAATGTTTGAATCTGAATCTATCTTAACAATTTCAACAATTCCATTTTAACATTTTCATGAACATAATGATATTGTACTTCTATATGCTTAGAATTTTTTGTAAAGTTTCCATATTTAGCTATAGCAAGAGCTCCAGAATTATCTTCATAAACTTTAATAGGTTGAACAATTTCAACAAAAACATCATTTACAACATTTCTTAAGAAATTTATTTCTCATAGAGCTTCAGATAATGCAATATATTCTGCAAAGGTAGATGACTTAGTAACACAATTTTGTTTTTTGTATTTCCAAACTACTTTAATCACTTCAGGCCAGTAACGTCTGTCAACTTTTGCTTCTGCTAGAAGACATCTAGCCATATCCATTATTGTTCTATTATATCTCTCCGTAGTACCAGCTCATGTACATGTGTGGACACGACTTTATCTTTATACCTTTTTGTCTTGCAAATTTATATATCTTGTTATTCATATATTCTGTACCATTATAACATCTTAATTATTTTATCATCTTCCCAGTAAAATTGTGAATTTCATTTACATATTCCATAAAACAATCAGAGACTTGACCCTTATAATAATTTCATTAAATCATTCAATAAAAAATAACATTGTTTAAACTTTAGTTTAACAAAGCCATACAATCAACAACTGAAAAGGCTGTTCTGTAAAATCACCATCGATGTCTCCGATCCAGTCTCTGAATCACTATAGAATATCTTCAGTAATTGTATGATGCCAGCGATTATAAAAATCACCTTGAATTCAAAGTAACGAAACCGCTTACGTAACATTATTCATTAAAGAAAATTATAAAATGAAGTAAGGGCTGGTCCATTTCTTCAACTTCAATTCCATAAAAAATACCGTGACTTCACGACTCCAACTCCACCGCCCTCCTTGATCAATAAAATGAAATTCAATGAATTCAATGATCAATGAGATTAAATGAGTAGATAAAAGAAAATATATTTTTTAAATAACACGTAAGTGTGCATGTATATGTTACAGACAAAGTGTACAATAAAATGCACTCGCTTCTGTCATTAGAATTGTTAATGTGTGGTGGAGTCATTTTCAAACTCGCTCTTTTTAGGTTAGCTGTCAAAACGCTCATCTGACAGATCTTGTTTGTTCACGATGTGACCAGTTCGTGTCGGCGAGTTCACACACTTACTAGTTAAAGCATACATTATCTAGTGAAAATATACACGTAAGGCAACAATTTATACTGTGACTAAAACTCATTGTTAGTGCATACATTGACCAGTTAATGTATACATTATCCAAATTTAACACTTTATCTGTAACATATACATATGTAATTGAGTGTCACTGTTTGTCAGGTTGATGAGAATGTGCAACGGGGTTTTATAAAATCAAAAATCGGAAAGAAGTATCGATTTATTTTTTCATGCTATATCAAAAATCGGAAAGAAGTATCGATTTATTTTTTCATGCTATATGTCCTCAGTGAGATACAGGCAAAAGCCTAGTTTACTGGGGACACGACAAATGAAAAGCAACAAACCCAGATCCATTAGAATTGTGTGTCCAAATTAAATTACCTGTTGTTTTTTCGCAAATTATGTATATTTCTTGTCATGTGTAAAATAAACAAATAAAAAAACTGTTAAGAGATAAATAACAAATTAATGATGAAATTAAATTAAAATAGTACATCTACATTTCCATTAAACCTCAGCAATTATAAACAGGTTACTAAACAATCAGACTTTAAAACACCATAAAAAAAATCTAATTTGTTTAGTCAAACACTTTATTCTACTTTAAATAATGGTATAACCCTACCGATTTCAAGGTTTTCATCATCAGGGGAGCACAAACAAAACTTATGTTCAAACTGGTCCAGACATACACATTTCTAACTTCTACCATTAGAAGCGTGTATGTCAGTACCTATAATTCAGTCTTGCTTGTGCTCCCTTAATGATGAGGTGAAAACCTTCAAACTGGTAGGGTTATACTATTATATAAAGTGGAATAAACAGTGTTTGACTTAACAAATCACAATATCTTTAAACCTCCACAATGTTAATTGCCTTAACTATAAATAATATACCACAAAAAAATCTATATAAGCCTTGCTGAATGAATGAATGAATCCCAAAACAGATGACAAGTATTAGAGAAGGCACAGTACAAAGTGGGGGATAAGGGAATTTGACGTTGGTGCCATAGGAGATGACTTTATAAGCCAATTTGTGATATGCATATCCTGTTACATACAGAGCTTCAATACTTGCAGCTTGTCTGCGTCTTCTTTCTTCACTGTGTCTCTGATAACTGGCAACACTTCTACGTCATTTGGTTCTATCTGCTGCTGTTGACTCCCAGTTGTGCTGAGCATAAATGTATCTAAGAGTCTAATGCAGTAAATCGTTATATCTCTTGCGTTACCCTGCTTATAAGCCCTGTTTCTTCATAGGTAAAAACCCTATTCTGGCTGCCAAACATCCCATCAATCAGTTAGGCCTAAGCCACACAGGTAGGAGCCTCGCTTGGTGCTTAGAGCTACGCTGCAAGTTAGGTGACATATCCTGGCAAACCAACGCACCACACACTATCGCAATGGCCACACTGCACGCTTTGCGCCACGCTATATAACGATTAGTCACCGAGTGAATCTCCTAGCGAACAGACGTGTTGGTTAATTTAATTGTGTCACCGTGATTTTACAAGATGGCGGAAGTTTTAATAACAGCTGTGTATAAAAGGGAGCCTTTGTGGAACCCATCAAGCAAATTAAACAAAAATGTACCTGTAATAAAATCACTTTGGAATGAAGTTGCATAGGAAGTAAATAAAGATGGTAAGTTATAATGAAATTGGTTAGTTTTGAGAGTGGCATTGTTTGTTGATTCAACCGCTCCCAAATGTCAAATGAATTTGTGCGAAGCAATTTGGTGTGGCCAGCATGAAGCCACCAAGTATATGAGTCACGTAAAACCTAGCTTAGCACCTAACGAAGCACTTTGGTGTGGCCTCGGCCTTAATGTAAGAAACTTCAATTTTAACTTATGACAAATTGTGCACGCTGTGAATGGAAATACACCAAGATAAATACATCAAAAGATAATAAAAAATCAACAGCACTTTATTATGAACAAGTGTACCTTTTTGGACATATGTCTCCAGAGCGCTCCAGATATTCTGCAGGCCGGGCAGAACCCTATCACACTTGTCCCCGTCAGCACTTTCTTCAGAGCTGCTGAGTGGTGCTAGAAATTAAAATATATATATATATATATATATATATATATATATATATATATATATATATATATATATATATATATATATTATATATATATATATATATATATATATATATATATATATATATATATATATATATTAGGTCCTTACATATGAAATTGGCGTTTTGTTTGGGAGGAACATAAAGTTGATTTTTTTTAAATATAATATTTTTATTTAATCAAAGTATGTACCATTGCTATCTATGCACTTTTGCCATCTCATAGATAGTTCATCGATCCCTTTACTAAAAAAACCATTCGGACGGGAATCAATAAAATCTTTGAAGTCAGTTTGGACTGCCCCATCGGAGTTGAATTTTTTCCCTTGCAAGAAGTTATCCAAATTTCGAAAAAATAGTAATCTGTTGGGGCAAGGTCCGGAGAGTACGGTGGATGTCTTAGACATTCCAATTGAAGCTCTTCTAATTTGGTAGCCGTCTGTTGTGCAGTGTGTGGTCTAGCGTTATCATGAAGCAGCAGTGGCCTAGAGCGATTAACCAGCCTCGGTTGTTTAGCAGCTAGCTTTTCCATCATGGTTTGCAGTTGCTGACAATAGACATCTGCCGTAATCGTCTGGCCAGATTTAAGAAAGCTGTAGTGAACGACACCAGCACTAGTCCACCAAACGCTCACAAGTAACTTTTTTGGAGTCAATTTTCGCTTGGGGCATGGTTTGGCTGGTTCGGCAGGGTTCAGCCATTGCGATGAGCGCTTCCGATTATCATACAGGATCCACTTTTCATCACAGGTAATGATTCGATTCAAAATCCCTTCATTATTGTGCCGGTTGAGTAATGCAACGCAGCAGTCAACGCGCGTTTGTTGATTTGCTTCACTCAATTCGTGAGGTACCCACCTTTCAAGCTTTTTCACATTCCCAATTTGCTTCAAGTGGATTAAAACAATTTAATCACTAACACCGCAGCCTGCAGCTAACTCGGACGTGGTTTGCGATGGATCCGCTTCCACAATAGCCTTCAATTCTTCATTATCAACTTTGGTCTCCGGCCGTCCACTGGGCTTGTTCTGCAGGTCGAAATTTCCAGAACGAAAACGTTGGAACCAAAAACGCACTGTGTTTTCTTTTGCGGCACCGTCGCCATACACATCATTAATCCTTCGAGCCGTTTCTGCAGCACTGGTGCCACGGTGGAACTCGTACTCGTAAATAACGCGATATTTCAAGTTTTCCATTTTGTAAACTGAGTGACGCAAAGAAAAAAAACAATTGAGGAAAAAACAAATGAATTATAATTTTCGAAACACAAATACTTGAGTAAATAGCTGTATAAATTTGAATTTGGAATTCCTAACCAAAGAGAAGATATTTGAGATCAAAGTTGCCAGTACGGCAAAACGCCAATTTCATATGTAAGGACCTAATATATATATATATATATATATATATATATATATATATATATATATATATATATATATATATATATATATATATATATATATATATATATATATATATATATATATATATATATATATATATATATATATATATATATATATATATATATATATATATATATATATATATATATATATATATATATATATATATATATATATATATATATATATATATATATATATATATATATTATATATATATATATATATATATATATATATATATATATATATATATATATATATATATATATATATATATATATATATATATATATATATATATATATATATATATATATATATATAATATATATATATATATATATATATATATAATATATAATATATATATATATATATATATATATATATATATATATATATATATAATATATATATATATATATAATATATATATATATATATATATATATATATATATATATATATATATATATATATATATATATATATATATATATATATATATATATATATATATATATATATATATATATATATATTATATATATATATATATATATATATATATATATATATATATATATATATATATATATATATATATATATATATATATATATATATATATATATA